>OX375878.1:44313209-44679209 GCA_947359465.1 Metellina segmentata
TGACTAGAAACTCTTTCATGAAAACAGAACAAGCATTGTCTATAATGATAGACTTATACACAAATGAGAAAGTTTTAATTCAGTTTCCATTACCTCACATGTATGTTTAATTAGATACTTATATATGGCACAAATTTAATTACAAAATTATCAAAATACATTATTTATTCAATTTGATTTATTATCCTATTGTCTAAATAAAACAATTCTTTGGGAAATGTGTACTCAAGTAGAATGAGAAAGGAAACAAAATCAGAAATTACTGAACACCTCTGCACGTAAATAAAGCTCTAGATCTGAAAATCATTATATAGTTTTCAATGTTCTTTAAGGCCTGGTGCACACATCCGATTTTTCAACGTGCGGCGCCGCTGCAGCACCGAAGTCTAACTATGCGCACATAACCGTTAAATGACGCAAATACTCATTTCCTGCCATTTGCGATACATATTCTATCGAAGAAAACATGTTTATTTCGTTTATTTGGTGTACAAAGCTGCGGCGCCGTGGGGAACTGCAGTAGAAATTGCACGCAAGTTGGATGTGCGTCGCCACAGCGGCGCAGAAGGCATGTGTGCAATACTCCATTGGATCTAATGTATCTCAAACCGCACTTGCGTTGCGGCAGCGGCGCCTGAAAAACCTGATGTGTGCACCGGGACGAAGCGAACACGGTAGTTTTAAATCTTCGCAAAATCCATTTTTAAATTTTGATAAATTTAGAAAGTTTGAGATATTATGATTCTGGTCAAAATATACACACAATATTCGCATTGCTTCTTTCACAGTCATTATTTTGGTGACCGGTTCTTCTGAAAACATTGCAAACTTTCTAGCGCGTACTCTCAAATTTATGTTTGAATTAATTAAAAAATATAACTGGTGTTTATCACCTGCGCGTGCTCCAAATTAATTAGCCCTTTGACCCGCAAAACTCGGTATCTACCAATCACAAATCGAATAAACCTGAAAAAGACCGACACATTTTTTTTATAATAGATAGAAAGAAATATATGATTCTCTGTTACTCATTTCAGTCATTATTTTGCTAGAAATGATGAGTTGTCTCAGACAGTTATGCACAAGTTATCCTCTTATAGATATTTGTCTTCTACATTGAGTTTATTAGTAAATTCTAAAAAGATTTTACTTAAATTTTAAATATTAGCTACATTTGATGTATTGTGTTGTATGGATTGTACATAAACACTGTTTAAAGTTAGGATAGTTAATCGAGATTAGTCTATATTTTTCTCCTTATTTGAATGCTTCAAGGTGCCCCTTTAACACACGTATTCTTTAATTTGTCTTTTATGGAATATGTCAACGAAACCCTGTATTGTTAAAGATCACATTATTATATTTTCTATCAGCATCCATTCAACGGTAGAAATAAGTTTATTTCATGCAATTGTAATGAGTATAGGTAATATTTTAGTGCTGTTGATAGTAAGCAAAATCTAACATTTCAGTAATGAATTCTTATAAAATGAATTTTAGGAATAATTAAGGAATGCAAAGATTGAAATGTGAAAAACAGAACACCACTGTATTTAGTTCCGTCACTTCCTCGAAATGCTGCAAAACGAAAAATATTGTTATGAACATTAGTGATGTTTGTTCTTTCAAAAAAATGTAACTAATTTTCTCAGATTATTTGACAAATATACTCATCTTCAAATAAACAGAATTTTCTGAATTTATAGCCATAGTATTTCCGTGGTTGGCTTTTATGATGAATGACTAAGAGGAATTTAAGATAAATATGGCGTACTAAAAGTAATATGATTAAAAATCTTACTGTATCAGAGTAAATTAACTTTAACTCAGGATAGCTAAATTTAGCTGGCTCAATATCTAAGCATTAGCGGTGATTCTTTCTCAATCATCTCTTTAGAATGTGACTAATTTTGTTTTGTTTATAAGCAAATACTAATAACAAACTGTTTTGCTTATTAATAACAAGCAACTTGTTATGAATAAACAAGCAACACTGACTCATGACTATTATACACCAATAGTATTTGAATAATTTGGATTTTAGCACAGTATTCGAGTTGAATCTCGTGTTTTGTTATATGAAGCGATACCTAAAATTTGCATATATATCAAGTCACATAAGTTAAGTGTCATTACATGGTATTTACTCAAATATTAAAGCATTCACGACACATCAGTGTTTACGAAAATCTTGTTATAGAGTAACAATAAAAGGGGAAAAATCAATCTATACTTCCTTATAGTTTAGGGCCTTTATTGTACATTTACAACAAAATGAAAAGTTTATTAGTATGAAAATGACAAGATGTTTTGTATTTCGCAGGATAGTCGTATGCTGTTAGTCCCATGGCTAGTATCTGTAACTGCCACTACTTCATTGGATATATTAGTTTCACTGTACATGTTCATCGAATCGGTTTGTATACAGAATTCTTATTAATCCGACTATGTCAATTAAGAATGCACTATCCATTTTTATCAACATCTATCTGAATTCAGTTTAAATGCACATTGTAATCAAGAGCATATTCGTCAATCAGTTTCTAAGCTTTAAATATGTTCTTTTAGTTCAGTTGAATTAAACAAATATCG
This sequence comes from Metellina segmentata, assembly GCA_947359465.1. Lineage (NCBI taxonomy): Eukaryota > Metazoa > Arthropoda > Arachnida > Araneae > Tetragnathidae > Metellina > Metellina segmentata. Next base: position 44,315,802 of record OX375878.1, read on the forward strand.
AGTTAATTTGTGTTGCACCTAAATAATGAAAACATACCGCGCATAAATACTTTTCTTATAAGTGTAAAATAGTTTTCTTGGCAATTGAATATCGTCGATTTAAAACAGAAACGCATTGACTGAAAAATTGGATTTTTAGCTGTAAAGTTGTTTAAAGACTTAACTATTAATATTTAAGTAAAATAATTTAAATTGTAAGCTTTTTGGAAGCGTTAGGTGTCTCGGAAATATGTCAATTAATGAGTTTTTGCTTCAAGCCGACGACAAATGCTATTTAAATTTTACTTAACTTCTTCCGTGTACATCTTAGAAATAATTAAAGATAAAATTATTAACCAAAGAGTTTTATTTACGGCGTTTAAAATAAAATACGTACTGATTTTGCCTTGCAATTTATTGTTTTACATATATGCTTTTCCTTCATACTAGATGTTCAGTACATTTATGGCTGTTCTCTTTGCATTTGACTTCCTTGTACTAGGTTTAAATGTAAGTAATTTTCGATTTTTCTTTAATCAAAATTGCTTTTAAAACTATTCTTTTTACAAATAATCAATATAATTGAGGTTGGATGCTCTATGCTTTTACAGTAGGGAAAAAGTTATTGCAATTTGAAACAGCAAACTATTGTTATTACACATCAGATTCTACGTCATATATTTCATGTATTATTTATGAATAAAAAACAAGTAAACGACGTGATAGGTTCAGAGGATTAAAGTCAAACGTTGGAGTTGCGTGTTTGGTCGTTTTTAGTTCACTTCACTACGGGAGAACTGCATGGAAGTAGGAAAGATATGGAGAACTGTGGAAAAAACAATGACAAAAGAAACGTGAGAGGTGTGGTGTGTTTCTCTATGGTTATATTCTTGCCACAGGAGATAATAAGAATGTACTCCACCCTCAAAATATTGATCGGATTCAATCACTTTTCAATAACAAGACAGTTGAAGAAATGACGGAAAATTGATAACACTAAAGAAAGGAAAGTAAGAATCAGAAAAAAAAATTAGTACTACATTATTGGATAATATTTTGGAGAGAATTTTGTGGTAGAAATAGAATTGCCACAAACACTGTCTCGTATCTGGTTTGGGAAGGTTTTATTCGCACGATAAATAACTATTCATGCCATTCAGTATCCACAAGAAAACGTCAGATTACCTCGAGCAAGAAAAATAACAGACCAAGAATATAAAAAAAGTTGTAAAAGATGTAGTTGAGCGGAATACTAGATGTTACTGTAGCAAAGACTAGATGTTACAGAGAGGAACGCGATCTTGCCATAAAGGATTTATTATTACATGTATACAGTGACTCTATTTATAGACAAAGGACAACGCACCGTCCAGTCTGAATACCTATTCTGAATTTAACTTTAAAAATAACTCCAATCTCCAAAATTGATTTGTAACTTTTATTTGAGACCAAGACTTGGCAGAATTTTATAATTATTGAATTTTGATTTATTTATGTTTTTATCTACTAGGTTTTCATTTTACCGGTCATCCTCTGCACGTGAAATAGTCTCCGTATGACGAAGCGCACGTGAAATTAATCTCGCAGTTGTATTTCCCAATACTCCAAAAGTCAATAACTTCAATTGAAGCACGTCGTGGAATTTTGGAAAAATACATCTTGATTTCATTAGAGGTTTTCATAAACCTTCCACCTACCCCAATGCTCTGAAAATGCAATTTCCTGTATGCGTAGATAGCATCAACATCCCATAGAGAGTAGAATAAAAGTATTGTCTAGTCCTGAGAATAATCTACCTCCATAAAATTGGAAACCTCTAGAGAGAATTAAGGAGAAACATTTCTAATAGGAAACCTCAAGCAAGAGACAATTATTCGTGTTTTGTCGCAGCATCTGAACAAAACATGCATTCAGAATTTGATTAAGCCTATGCCAAACAAATGTACAGTGAATGCTATTCAGCGAATGATAGGTTTAACGAAATATCAAGAGATGTATTATTTCCTTATTATGGTTAAAATCATCTAATTAGTTCGTTTGAGTTAACTTTTAAAATTTCTTAGCGTTGCTTGGATCAATAGGTTATTAATTCTTAGATGTAATCCACTTATCAACATCCAGTAGAATGTACTAAGCGGTATTAAATAAATACACACACACATATATATATATATATATATATATATATATATATATATACAAACAACTTTCATCTAAGAATGCATGGTTGAACACAAAACTCAAAGGTGATGGCGCATTTGAAAACTTGATCCTTACTAATGTTAAAGCTCCATTCTTGTTGTGAGTTATTGGTAGAAGAACGTCATTGATAGCATGCAAACGTGATATGTGGAAAAAGAAGAACTCGCATGCAAGTTTTCGCCTCGATTAATACATAAAAGACGCTGATCCTAGTGTACGACTGTCAATCGCAGTAGAAACATATCAGAAGATGTTGTCTTTCACTAATAAGAAAAAGGCTGATATGCATTTTATCTACGGACTTGAAAATTGTAATGACTCAGAGGCTCAACGATTGTAAGATGTTTCCCGACAGGCGGTTGCCCGACTGTAAAACATTTGAGCGCTTGCACCAACAGTTGTGCTAGACGGTATCCTTTCTCGCTTCCCGGTCGGATGTAAGTCGTGCAAAGACGGACAGAACGTCAGTCGTGGAAGAAGTCATTCTGGATATGGTGGCTGATCAGCCAAGTACAAGTACACGAGCAGTGGCTTGGCAGTTACATGTATCACAATCCATGACATGGCGAGTACTTAAGAGGCTGAACGTTTGCATCCTTACCATGTTCAACGAGTTTAGGAACTGACTCAAAACGATTATCCTCGTCGTTTGGCATTTAACACTCACAATAAACATGTTTGGGAGGTAGTAAATCCACATGTCACTTATTCACATGCTCATCATTGGCGCTTTTCTATCAATGTTTGTGCAGGAATAATCGGAGACCACCTACACGGACTTTATTTTCAACCAGAATGCCTTGACTGAAAAAATACCCCATGTTTCTGCACCAGGTGCTGCCAGACATGTTGAAGGACGTTCCCACACACATCCAGAATGTAATGTGGTGACAGCAAGATGGAGCACCACCCCATTATGCACAAAAAGTGCGAAACTATCTGGATTTAACTTTTCCGAACCGATGGATTGGGCGAGGTGGTCCTGTAACTTGGCCACCACGATCGCCAGATCTTTCATGTAATGATTTCTTTTTGTGGGGACTACTGAAGGCTCTTGTGTATGAGACCCCGTTGAATCTGCAGAAGATCTCGTCGCCAGACTTTCGGTCGCCGCATTGGAAGCACGCGATATGCCTGGCGTTTTTCACAAAGTTCACTAATCCTTTCTTCGCCGTTGTACCTCAAGCATAGCTACTGCTGGTCAATGTTTTGAACACTTATTGTAGGAACATCGTGAGATTCACAGCTAAAACTTGGGGTGTGCGTCCTTCAATTCTAAAGACTTGGTACACTACAGTAATTGAGAGGGCAGCTTGCTATGCAGCCAGCATATGGGGTTTGAATCCTACTGTAGCGATGGTAAATCATTTAAATAGTCTCCAAAAGAACTTCGCTCTTCTGATCACTCGAGCGTACAGAACGACAAAACGACATCTCTTCAGATACTGGTTGGTATTGTGCCCCTTCACCTAGTCGTCCAAAAGGAAGCTGTTGTTTCAAAAATAATGAAACTTCAGGAAAACGTTAAGCTATATGGTCAATGGTTTATCTGCACTGATTATGAACAAAAATATTTTTCTTCAACCCACCCAATACACTCAAGTCTGCAATCAATTATTGAACCACCTTCTCCCAGCATCACAACATCTATCTATACAGACGGCTCGAAAACTCCCAAAGGTGTTGGCGGCGCATATGTACTTTTTGAGGACTCCAAAATCTGTCATAGTTGGGCTAGTACCCTACATCTTTGCAACTCTGTATACCAAGCTGAACTGCTTGCTCTTAAGGAAGCAGTCTACTATTGTGTTTCAGAGGGAATAGCAGCCAACATCAGAACTGACAGTGCATCAAGTATCGCCGTTCTTGGTAATCTCTTCTCCCACAACCAGATCCTCAATGAAGTCTAGGAAAAACTTCTGGAAGCCACTGAAATACCCCAAATTAACATCTCATGGGTTAAAGCACACGCTGGCATCGAGGGAAATGAACAAGCAGACCTACTTGCGAAATCTGAAGCAAATGGGATCTCTCTTACCAAATAACCAGTCTAAAGTGGCCTAGGTGCAAATTATCAAGTTCTGTTGATGCACTGATCTTGAACCAATGGCAAGCAGAATGGGATACTTCTTCCAAAGGAAGATACACTCATCAATTATTCCCTAAGATTTCAACATACCTAAAATACCAGAACTCAAATCTGGTACAATTTTTCGCATGCCATGGACCATTTCCGGCATATCTAGAGCGTTTCCACCTTCGAACTAGTGTGCTGTATATATATGTGCCGAGAAGGTGATCCCATCCACTACCTTTTTGAATGTGATCTCACAAGTAAGTGGCATTTGTTGAAACCTTCTCTGCAACACTATTCTCATTGGTGCCAAAATACTGCCAAGAACAGACACTGCCACCATAAAATCCTTAAAGTGATGGAATTTCTCAGCTCCAACATTGATTATATCTGTGAGTGCTGAGAAGTCCAAGTCGAAAGTTCTCAAAATAACTTAGCTTTCTTTCGAAATTTTTATAGGTCATTTTGGCTGTCTAACATCAGTATTTAACGTTCTGACTTCTGTATTTAATATTATTATTATTTTTTTGAAAATGATTTTATGTTTTTATTATTATTATTTTTTTTTGTTTATGTTTATACTCTTTTTTGTTTCTTTTGTTTTCTCATTTTGTTCTGTGTCAATTTTTCAAACTTTGTCATCCTCTTCTTTTGTCATTTTGAATTTTTGTGCTTAAACGTTTAGCCCTTCACTTGCCTTTCCCCTTCTGTGTACTTAAATGTTTACGTGTGTATTGTGGATTGCTCAGCTCTCCCTTATCCCAGAATCTCGTCCGTAAGGTGGACTATACAGCTGAAAGCCGCACAGGTGAAACAGTGTCCTCCTACGGCGTCCAATCCAATCCAATCACATGTCATTAAACTTGCTTCTGTCATGTACGGCCATATTCCCAAGTCTCGAGTTAATCGACGAGTATGAGTTAACTCTACGATTATCAAGAACGGTATTCTCAAACGGCGTCTTAAGTGATCCGGGTATTAAAATGAGACGCTCGCTGTGATTGGCTACTACCGTCTCCTCACGACCACGTGATATTTTTAGCCCGAATCTGCATTCATACTGATCAAGCACGCACTTTGCCGTAGAATTGATTCCAAATAGTGATTAAATAGAACGCATGCGGCATTTTAATTTTGGTTTGCGAAAAGAAATCCAAAGGTATTTAATTTTGAATTTTAATGGAAACCTAAATTTTCCAAGAAGGAATTGTACATAATGTCTTGACAAATGAATGTAATTCGATTGTCTTTGTACTTGTCAGTATGGGTGTATGTTGGTGGTATGAAAAGTTACTTGCATTGTCAATTTTCTTTCGTTCGAAATAAATCAATAGAATAATTTTTATTCTACGACGAATTTGCATCTGCGATGGTCATATTCAACCTTTCGCTCTTACCGGACGGTTGTGCCGCCATCTATCTTTTCACCAAATGCTATAGCAGCTACCTTTATTTTCACTTTTCTTTTGAATTTCAATAAAATTATGTTTTAAATTTTTCCATTTTTGCTATATTATGATGAAATAAGCTGCTATGTTGCAGGTGCTCCGTAATGACAAATACAGTCCAGTCGTACAAGAATACTGTAATTGAACATAGAATGAAATGTGTCATCCATTTTGTTTCTTCGCAAAAAGATTGTACTGCGAATGCGTTAAATGTAAGTCGCAAGTTTACTCGCCGATTTCGGAGGATCAAAATATAACACCGAAACGGCAGTTTAAACCACGGATCAGGACTTGTGAATATGGTTTTTTCGATAACTTGGGGATTATCGTTGATCCTTGAGTTAACTCGGACTTGTGAATACGGCCGTTATTCTCTCTTTGTGTGTTAATGTCTCTTATAACAACACCACCTTCGGGGCCCTCTTGCACCTTTGCGTTTTAATTCCGACCATGCATTCTTTTATGAAAGTTGTTTGTTTGGATGTGTACTATCACCTTTTAAAGTTTAGCCCATATTTTAAGAATCACCATGTATATATTTAATACTACAACATTATTCCAAACAGTTATCAACTTTAACGGCTCCTAATGGCTTCTCACCATCATAACATTATCAGTTTTACAAAATTTTCCATTACGACAATTTAAAGTAGAATATAAAAATTTTGAAAATTAAGTGCAGAAATTATTTTGTTTAATGTAACTTTTATAAAAGCTCTCTTTTTTACTTTTGCGGATCACCATTCTTTATATGTGTCAAATACTTTTCTCTTCATAATATTAATGCTTTGTACACTCTAAACGTATACAAAACCTTGAAAGGCTCTTAAAACAATCAAACACAAAATGTACTACATTTTAACAATCCAAAATTATTAATCAAGAGCACCATCCACCTATTTGATGTATTTTTTTTTAATTTATCAGTTTCGGATCACCAGATCTATTCTGATCTTTACGGATAATTACCAAACCCTTTTAATAATACCCTTTTGTTTAGTACTTCATATGAATTTTCTATAATGTAATATAAAAATAAAAACACAAACACAACAATTATCTCTTCTTTATTGTATATAAAAAATAATCCCACATGTAAAATGATAAACACTCTTTGCTTGATAAATAATTAAGTTTCTGCTAGCTTATATATTTAATCTTGTTCTAGACGTACAGTATAATTTGTGTTTATTCTCAATATCAAGAATATTGTGCAGGAAGAGGTAATCCACAAGTACGAGGAAACAGACCGGTAAGTTTGGTCCCAGATTTTAGTAAAATATTTTATGAATAGCAGAATAACATTATATTAAACTATATTATTACTATATGTTGAGATAATTGATAGCTCGTTGAGATAATAATACAACTGGGGCTCTAAAATTACTTATTAGTAATCAAATGCATATTATTATCATCTTTTGAGAAATAATCGTAAATAATGATTGAACATTGAAATATCCCTTTCCTATGCTTCATTGTTCATGAATATTAAAGCCACAGAGTACTTCTTAGAAAAACCATTACAAGCCGCTGGTTTGGCTTAACTCATTTTAGCTTACATTTGCAAACGTTCAAATATGACCGAAACACTTTGCCGTCAACGCAAATACACAAACAGAATTCTAAATCCAAACTAAAAAATTCATCATTCACATTAATTATGGTTTCATGCCCATTGGAGAAATTACGCATTTATGATCGATTAATAAGTTTTTCATGTCGGTTTTTCGTGGTTGATTACAAAATGTAATGTTTTTAAATATTCCTTTTTCTCAATCAAATAGATATTCATAAATTATTTATGTCATGGGAAGCAATAAAAAGTGAGTTCAAACATAAATATTATGTATTAAATTGTTTTTTAATTGCTTTTCTATCACAACTGGTAAAACAAAATCGTTTTATACTCAATGTTATTCCTAAGGCGCTTTGCAATTCCTTCTTTTTATTTAGCACATTTAAGACGAATAGAAAGGGGTTTATATGAAGCCTACATTACCCACAGAGTTCAAATGTAAAAAGTGTACGAAATTTGTTTGTCTGTATTGGTCAAAGAGTATAGATTTGTATAGAGAACAGACAAACGCCAACTCTACTTTATATATATAGACTAGCCACTGCGTGGCAAGCACAGCATTGCCCGTGCTGTACTTTGTGGGGTTTGGTGCGCCCATTGTGAACGTTTGTCAACCACCTGTGTTTGCTACGCAAACCAACACAACGGACAACGCCGTAATAGCCTCGTCGTTGTGAAATGCGGCCAAATTGATATTGCGAAGAGATCCAATAGGTGTGAAGTCACAATATCTTGGAGAGTGGGGTGCCAGCTCAGGTGTTATCTTATCATCTGACCGTGGTTCAAAATTCCGCTATGTTGTCCCCGTATCCTTCCCTTATTGCTTTTAACTTCGACCCTAGTTAATAGGTCGTTGTGTTGCTCGAGAACGTTACTTAAAAATTACCCAATTTCCTCGGATACTTTCCTTAGGGGATTGATCCCGGACGGTGGTGAATAGCACGTTATGTTGCTCTAGTACGACGTTAACTAAAAATTATCAACTACCCGCACCGTCATAATTTGCACGATGTGGATTGATCCCGGACCGTAGTCAATAGTCCATTGTGTTACTCTATCGTTAAAGTACTCATTTGCTCGAGTACTTTAACAAAAAATTACCGAATTACCTCGGATACTTCCTTGATTCCGGACGGTCGTCAATAGCACGTTGTGTTGCTCTAGTATAGGGATGGCAAACTTATGACCCGCGGGTCAGACACTGGCCCTCGCAGGCTTTTTAAATGACCCACGTGTCTATTTTTATAAATTTATCATCATCATTTCATTATAAGCATAAAGAATTTTAATTATTTTTCGAACCCCTCTTAAAAAATATGAATAAAATACAAGTGTTAATAAAGAACTTAAAAATTAAAAAAAAAATGCATAAATGATTTTTCTAAAATGTCTTATATTTATTGATTATACATAATGCTGTTTTAAGATTTATTAGAATATTAGGATAATCGTAATTGTGACGAAACTTGACATCTTTACTAGGGATTTGGAAATGAAAATCATAAAATATTTTCCTCTATTACAAAAACGTTTTCAAAACACAATAACAATAGAAAACACGCTTGACGTTCAAGTAAATACCATCAAAAAATATTTAATGAGTATACAGGAAACAAAACAAGCCTTTGAGGAGAAATTTCATCAATTTAAAAGTATGGAAAATACATTTCACTTTATTTTATATTCATACAAAACAAAATTTAAAACAATGGAGTTAAACGAAATTAAGTGGCTAGATATCCATGATTTAAAAATTGAAATAGTGGAATTTCAAAGCATCATAGTTTGGAAAAATAAATTTGATAACTTGATTTCCGAAGTAGAAGGGAACATGTCTGAAATGAGTGCAAATTATAATGATCCCACACTAAAAATTGTTATTATATTATATTAAATGTATGGGATTCTTTACCAAATAATTTTATATCAACGAAGAAACTCGCTAATGCTCTTTTAACGATGTTTGCATCCACATACTCATTTGAAAAATTGTTTTATTCGATGAATTTTGTAAAGTCTACCAATAGAAATAAACTCGGAAATGAATTCCTTGTTCATTAAAACTCATTGCAAGGGGGCTAGGCATGATCTCTCTCCTCTTATATCTGTTTTTTGCTCTTCGCTTGCAAAAGTAATAGTTGTAAAACAAAATGGAATCGTTAACTTTTTACAGGATAAAAAAATGGCGAACGAAAAAAAAAGTAGTTTTTACCATGCTTCCTTTCCTCTTTACATGTGACCCACGAGCTAGTACTAAAAAATAATGAACAAAATTTGACCAACTTCTTAAAAAGGTTCGTCGTTCCTGCTCTAGTACGACGTTAATAAAAAAATACCAATTACCTCGGATCTTTCCCTTAGGGGATTGATCCCTGACCGTCGTAAATAGTACGTTGTGTTGCTTTAGTACGACGTTAATTAAAAATTACCTCGTATCTCTCAATTAGGGAATTGATCTCGGATCCTCGTCAATAGCCCATTGTGTTGCTCTAGTATGACGTTCATTAAAAATTAAAAATATAAATTTTCCGATTGCAAATTCGCTGAAATGTTTAATAAAAAATTGTAGAATGTCTATAGATTCTTGTAATATTTCTAAAATACATCTTAGACACATGCATCTTTCACACATTTTATTGCAATGCCAAACAATTCTCTATTTTCTAAAAATTAAGAGTTTAAGTTTTTGAAAAAGACAGTTGAGAAAATTGAATGGTGAAAGAGGAGTAAGAAAGCATGCTTTTTTACTCAAAACATAGAAAAAATAAGTCTCATATTTTTTTTAATTTTACAACTTAAATCTGTATCTTATTTTTAACACAACAATGAAATGTGTTGGTTTGGGCAGCGCAGTGTCCTTTCACTCCAAATTACTCAGATAATAGGGAGATAGAAAAATAATAAACATTTTTAAGTGTTGAGGTCATTTTCAATTTTAAATTTAAGTAAATTAATAGACCAAAATTAAAGGTATTTATTAATAATGCATGGGGGTTAGGGCCAAGCTGAAGCATGCCGATCTGTACGTTGCTGACTTGAGCCAAACCTACAGTTCGTAATGGGTTTCTTGCTCACATAGAGGTTAATAATCATTAATAACTTTTGATTTCTACTTTTCGCATTTGTGTATATACTATCGGGAACATCCTACAACTATGTTAATAAACGTTTCTAAGCATGCAAGGTAATCTCTATCATTGTAATCTTTTATAGTTATCTCTTTAAATAAATATAAAAAAATACATAGAACACTATAGGCATCAACATTTGAGTAACTAAAGTTACATATCATGAATATAAGCTTACTTCAGCTGCCAGTGAGAAGAATGAGACAAGGGTGTGTGTGCAAGAAGATCAGTGGGAAGATTTAAGAAAACCTTCTAGTAGCTGAACATATTTAAAAATTCCTTTAAGATATATTTAGTAAGTAAAGTAAGTAAGCAATTATTCATTTGTCTAGGTACCACCTATTGAATATCACGGAGGAACTTCTGATGGATCAAATGCACTCAGATTGGTTAACAGTTCAGCTGCGACTAATAGCAGCTCAATCTCCGTGATACAATCATCAGTTCCAGCAATCCAAAGTGAAATAATCTCAACAGAGGTAGGCTAATATTTGAATTCTAAAATATTATTATCTTTATTCTAAATAAAGAATAATCTTTCTCATGTAGATACGAGCTCGTATATATCACGTGATTTATAATTTCTGCAAAACTCTGTAATATCTTTGAGTAGATACTTTAATCTATTTTCTTAATCTACCTCTACTTAACAGACTGAATGATTAATTCTATTTTGATAATATCTGCACAATAGAATTAATCATATGTGTGAAGTGGTTTAATTCCTGAAAACTCGTTGAGATATCTTTGAATGGTTAGCCTTAATCAATTTTTTAATCTACCCCTGCTTAACAGACTGAATGGTTAATCCTATTAGTTTTGCACCAAATGCATCTTCCCAAATTCTCGCGGAATGTTCAATTTAAAACTAACATTTTATCCCATGCATATTCTAGTCCAGCCGTAAATGTATACCAAAGTTTGAAGATCAAAATTAAGTTCGTTGTCATCGTGTATTTGATCAAAAACGAAAATAATGGCTTTGTTAGTAAAATTTATCCTTGTCGTTATTAATATTCATAGTAGAAGAATTTGTATCTCTCCAAGCACAAATTATGTTAGAAACTTTAGAGGAAACATCATGTAACACAGATCTAATCCTATATAAAGTAACATTTTTATCAAAAGTGAGCCTTTTTATTAATTATAATTAATTGGTGAGGTTAGGATGAGAGAATAAGCAATTAATTTTGTAAAACTATATTGACAAAATAGTTTATGAAGTGTATCAGGTGCAGAGAAAATAAATAAGATTTTGGTAAATTTCATTTTGACATACCACTACAAAAATCACAAAATAAATCAGCGTAAGTTAAAAACACCGGATATGTCGCCTATTGAGCAAGTGTGGGATTTGGTTGGTCGGCGTCTCGCTCGTGATCCGCGTTAATAGCTTCAAAAGACGAACTTTGCTTGTTCATAAACACAATATGGAATTTTCTTCCACAAGCTGACATTCAACATCGGTTTAACTCCATGCCACGTTGTATAGCAGCACTTATTGCAGAATGTGGTGGCTACACCAATTACTGATTTCGGATACTTAGTATTGTTTTTTGGCTTTGAAATTTATTCTTTTATTTGTACTAATACAAGCCGTTTGTGTATTAAATTTCGTTTAATTCTGATGACTCCTTCATGGTGTTGCATTTTTTACAAACAGCAGTATATTTTAAATATTGTGGAAAATAAATTATATGTTTACGTTTTCTAAAAAGCAGAAATTTTAATGATCGTTTGTAAATACTTCAGTTGCGTGTATTTTAATAATAATTTCGAAATTTTTTTGGAACATTTTTGTTCCTACAGAAGCCTTGTAATTTAACATTTGTAACAATTTAATTTAAAAAAATTAAACTTGTAAAACTGTTTCTATTAGTTATGCTTATAAATAATTAATATTGACAAAGTCATTAATGTTAAAGTTTAAAGCTTGTCAACATATATTTCTAGAAACTTGCTTCACTACAATGAAACCAAAGCGAATTTTAAGCTTTAGAAGGAAAAACGTTTAAACCAAACTACAATTTTTTCTTTAAATTCGTTGCATTTTACATCTGCGTTTAGACTCACTTCCAACTGAACACATTTTAAGAATTCTTGATTCACCAGAATTAGGCATCCGTAATTATTATGAATATTTTAATTATATGACTTTATCTTGGAGGATGTTTACATCTCCACATCAACAGGTTACCCATCTCGTCTAGATTAGGGGTGTTTCAATTACAAATGGACATGTAAAACAAATTTTAATTTCATGAAAGGGATCTTCAGTGTATACAAACATGGCGGAAGCTCTACTTTCTGTTATCCTAATTCACTTGCAGAATACATATCTTGGTACTTAAAATTATGCTTTGTCCTAATTTTTGTAACTGCCGTTGATCAATTAGCTATCATACCGTCGATTTACAAGTGAAACTCACCAGAATTTTTATATATGAGATTTTATGCTTACCTGACTAGAATGTGGTCGTCTTTAGACTGGTGCAGTGTGTATATGTCCAATATGCCTTTCTTTTTGTTATGAAGGTTACATTTTTTTCTTGAGTGGGAGTGTACCAAAGTGAGTATAATTTTTCTTTTCGCTTTCTTAAAACTGTTTCTTGACAGCATGTTTTAACTGTAGCCTGACGATATTGTAAATTCAGAATTCTTTCTTTCGAATTAATATCAACAACGTGGTAAAAACAAATCAAGAGACGTCTCGTACGTTGAATGATTTGTAACACAGTTCCACTATAAGGCCCGGTGCACACATCCGGTTTTCCAACATGCGGTGCCGCTGCCGCAACTCAAGTGCGGTCTGAGATAAGGATGCGACATCGATGTATTTGAAAAAACATCGATGTATTTAACATCGATGTATTGGAGTCGATGTTCTTGTAAACATCAATGTTTATACTTGTCGATGTTTTATTTTCAAATTAAAACACACCATTATAAAAATTTAAAAAATAATCAAGTAGCATAATTTTTATAATCAGCAAATTGAACATACTTTTAGACCCAAGTGTGAAGGGTCTGAAAAGTAAGGATGCGATATCGATGTCGATGTTTTATAAAAAACACCGATGGATTGGAACCGATGTCGAATCACTAGTTGCTAAACCAGTTTTAATAAATGGGGAAAAAGTTTAAATAAACTGAATTTTAAAAACATGGATGGTTTGGGGGCGGTGTATTATCAACATCGATGTTTTAATTTTGAACATCGATGTTTTGCTGTCGATGTCGCATCAATAGTTGCTGTACCAGTTTTAAGAAATAGGGGAAAAAAGTTTAAATACACTGAATTTTAAAAACATCGATGTTTTGCTGTCGATGTAGCATCACTAGTTGTAAGCCAGTTTTAAGAAATGGGGGGAAAAGTTTAAATACACTGAATTTTAAAAACATCGATGTTTTTAAGGCGATATATTATCAACATTGATGTTTTAATTTTAAACATTGACTGGTTTAAACTAGTGATGTTGCATCGACAGCAAAACATCGATGTTTTTAAAATTCAGTGTATTTAAACTTTTTTCCCCTATTTCTTAAAACTGGTACAGCAACTATTGATGCGACATCGACAGCAAAACATCGATGTTCAAAACTAAAACATCGAAGTTGATAATGTTTTGCTGTCGGTGTCGCATCCCTGGTCTGAGATACATTAGATCCAATGGCGTAGTGCGCACATGCCGCTTTCGCCACTACGTTGGCGCACGTCCAACTTGCGTGCAATTTGTACCACAGTTCCCCACAGCGCCGCAGCTCGCCCCACATGCGTCTCCGTTCTGAAGTACCTTGTTTTCATAAATAAATGGAATATAAATAATAATTAATAAATGTTTGTATCCAGTAACGTCCATTTTGTATCAAAATATACTTTCTTTACACTAAGTAAGCGAAATAAACACGTTTTCTTCGATAGAATATTTGTCGTAAACCTTATTTTCATAAATAAATAGAATATAAATAATAATTAATAAATGTTTGTATCCAGTAACGTCCATTTTGTATCAAAATATACTTTCTTTACACTAAGTAAGCGAAATAAACACGTCTTCTTCGATAGAATATTTGTCGTAAACCTTATTTTCATAAATAAATGGAATATAAATAATAATTAATAAATCTTTTTATCCAGTAACGTCCATTTTGAATCAAAATATACTTTCTTTACACTAAGTAAGCGAAATAAAAACGTTTTCTTCGATAGAATATTTGTCGTAAACCTTATTTTCATAAATAAATGGAATATAAATAATAATTAATAAATGTTTTTATCCAGCAACGTCCATTTTGTATCAAAATATACTTTCTTTACACTAAGTAAGCGAAATAAACACGTTTTCTTCGATAGAATATTTGTCGTAAACCTTGTTTTCATAAATAAATAGAATATAAATAATAATTAATAAATGTTTGTATCCAGTAACGTCCATTTTGTATCAAAATATACTTTCTTTACACTAAGTAAGCGAAATAAACACGTTTTCTTCGATAGAATATTTGTCGTAAACCTTATTTTCATAAATAAATAGAATATAAATAATAATTAATAAATGTTTGTATCCAGTAACGTCCATTTTGTATCAAAATATACTTTCTTTATACTAAGTAAGCGAAATAAACACGTTTTCTTCGATAGAATATTTTTCGTAAACCTTGTTTTCATAAATAAATAGAATATAAATAATAATTAATAAATGTTTGTATCCAATAACGTCCATTTTGTATCAAAATATACTTTCTTTACACTAAGTAAGCGAAATAAACACGTTTTCTTCGATAGAATATTTGTCGTAAACCTTATTTTCATAAATAAATGGAATATAAATAATAATTAATAAATGTTTTTATCCAGTAACGTCCATTTTGTATCAAAATATACTTTCTTTATACTAAGTAAGCGAAATAAACACGTTTTCTTCGATAGAATATTTGTCGTAAACCTTGTTTTCATAAATAAATAGAATATAAATAATAATTAATAAATGTTTGTATCCAGTAACGTCCATTTTGTATCAAAATATACTTTCTTTACACTAAGTAAGCGAAATAAACACGTTTTCTTCGATAGAATATTTGTCGTAAACCTTATTTTCATAAATAAATGGAATATAAATAATAATTAATAAATGTTTGTATCCAGTAACGTCCATTTTGTATCAAAATATACTTTCTTTATACTAAGTAAGCGAAATAAACACGTTTTCTTCGATAGAATATTTGTCGTAAACCTTACTTTCATAAATAAATGGAATATAAATAATAATTAATAAATGTTTTTATCCAGTAACGTCCATTTTGTATCAAAATATACTTTCTTTATACTAAGTAAGCGAAATAAACACGTTTTCTTCGATAGAATATTTGTCGTAAACCTTGTTTTCATAGATAAATAGAATATAAATAATAATTAATAAATGTTTGTATCCAGTAACGTCCATTTTGTATCAAAATATACTTTCTTTACACTAAGTAAGCGAAATAAACACGTCTTCTTCGATAGAATATTTGTCGTAAACCTTATTTTCATAAATAAATGGAATATAAATAATAATTAATAAATGTTTGTATCCAGTAACGTCCATTTTGTAACAAAATATACTTTCTTTACACTAAGAGAAATAAACGCGTGTTCTTCGATAGAATATTTGTCGTAATTGACGCGAAATGAGTACTTGCTTCATTTCACGGTTATGTGAGCAATCGTTGGGTTTCGGTGCCGCAGCGGCGCCGCACGTTGAAACATCGGATGTGTGCACCGGGCTTTAAAAAGCTTAGCGTTCCAACACAATCACCATTTACATTCTACTCGATAGAAACAGTCTCTCCCAGCTATGGGTACTCCTCGATTGATTAAATTTTAATAACTTCACATTTGATAATTTTTTTCTTAACACACAAAATGAATACTACATACATAATTAGGGTACAAAATACACTACACACATACTATAGCATAGAATATTATACGAGTACTACTTTAGCATATTATATTATACGATACATACTTTAGCAGAATTATACGAGTATTTAGTAGATCTTATTTCTGTATACAATTGTTTATATACGTGATGATCAATGGCCTAGCATTTATGAAATACTTCTGCATACAAAATTATTATCAAACAAATTTAAAATATTGCATACAAAAATGGGATATATTTCTTACAAAAGAGAAAATAATAATGTAGTATAATTTAATTAATTGAAAAACTAAAAACAAATGTTTAAACATCATATTTTCTGAATTCCTGGTTTGAAGTACCCAAGATTATCAGGTCTTACCTTAGGTCAATATTTTTTATCAAAATTTTATTGGTTCTTTTTATTCCAAAAGAACTTACTGAGCAGTTTCTAATACATTTTTTTATCTAAATCTATTAATCTCTTGTATCTACTTAATTCGTTTTAAAAATGCCTAAAATTCCTGTATGAGAGGTAGACAAAAATGCTTTTTAAAAGCTTTATTTTGTGGAGTGCTTTTGTGTACATTAAATTGGTATTTCCAAATCTTTTAGGATCCATCCACTGCTTACAGAACTACAGAGGATATGGATACCAGTGAGGAGAATGTCAGCCATACTAATATTGAGCAGTTTAACAACTCGCAAAGCATTGATCATCATTCACTGATCTTGATGGTTGACGCAGAAGACGGTCAACAGATTTTAAAGGCAATATTTTATTTTACTTTTTAATACTCAGAGCAATATTTTTCAAGTTAGCATATTGAAAAGTAAAAAAAAAAAAAAAACTATGGTTAGGTTTTTGAAAAGATAAATGTATTTTTATACTTACACTAGCAAAATACCCGACCTTACTCGGTTTGAATTAGTTTACTCTAGATTGAAGAGATAATCAAAATATATAATTACTTACGTTTTTTGTAGAAAAAAAATTATTTTAACAGCTTTCGCCATCTTTATATTTTCTACAACTTACTTTGGACACAAATCCTACACATGCATATCCATTCATGTAATACATTTCACATACATCGCACAATTGCTGTATGACAATGCTACAAAATGACGAAAGGTGTTACTAAGGTTACTACTATAAAAGACGATTGATAGGAAGATTTGGAATTCCCTTTCTTAAGTTCTTTTCATGTTCAACTCAATTAATTAAAATTACGATTTACGGCGAGTGCTCTCGCACTCATAGTCAACAAAACAATATTTTTTTACTTGTGGCACTCTTGTCTCCGGTATGCGACATTGTGAAATTTTGCAATCTTCTCCTGTCATTATGACAACGAATTTTTTAATGTTGGAAAAAGTTCTAGTTTGGATTTTTAAACATTACTATTCTTTCAATAACGGCATTATTCTTTAAATAACGGCATTATTCTTTCAATAATGGCATAACTACACATACAATTTACTGAAAATTTATACTGACTTACCTAACATTTTTAAGTCTAATACTTTGTGGTGCTGTTGCGTGTGATGAAAAGGAAAACACATTTATTAAAATAATAAATATTTAAAACAGGAAACAGCGACATAAAACAAAATTAAAGATGTCGCAAAAAATTGTTCTAAAGATATTAATTTGTTATTCAATTTTATCTCTTGATCTCGCACAGTTGCCACAACTTACAACTAAAAGTGCACAAAATTTAGAAATGTGAAATAAATTCAGAGCGAAAGAACCAGAATAAATATCACTGCTCGCGCGATCTTGTTCATTCTCGTTTCGTTGAAAAATATCGTCTGTCCCAAATATTCGGAAATCGTTTTCATTACGCAAAGAATAAAAATAAGACTCGAAATAAATAAAGTATCAGAGCTAAAATTTCACCATAAAATTTTTTTTTTGAAAAATAATTGGTTTTCGGCATTACTGGTAAAGCAAATGAAAGTAATCGTAATACTCAAACTACATTCGAATTTTTCGAAAACTATCAAATTGTGGCTTATTTAAGTATACTTACTCAGGTGTTTTAGCATGAAACTCTTCTAAATATAACAATAAAAAAATGTTTAATATTGCATTCACTAAACTAATAAATAATGTATAAAATAAAACACATTGTAATCAAATACCTAGAATATAATTTATGTGATGTCTACACAAACACACAAACACAAAATCGAGCATAGAACAGAAAGACGGACAGACAGACTTTCGCAACCAATGCCACTCACTAAATGAAGATAAGTACTCACTGTATGCAAATTGCCATGAAAATATCTTAAACCGCGTGGACGTGTATAGGGCACAACATACAGACAGACAGACAGACAGACAGACAGACACCAAACGAGAAAAAGGCGGATTCGGCATCAGAAGGGTCCAAAACGGATAGAAAACTTGAAATGGGTCGAAAATATTGAATGTACAAACAAACACTCCATTCTTATTTATATAGATAATTTTTAACTTTATTTCGAACCTATAAACCGGTCTCGAAAACTAGTTGATAAATGTTTTGAGAAACATTAATTGAAACTATATTACAATTTGCAATACTATTTAGAAAAATAAAACTCCACATCGTCAATCAGAGAATATTTACTGGAGATAAATTTGTATTATTTCTATTATATTTTTAAGAAAAATAAAATAGGTGGAAATTGTTATTATCATTATAAAAGTTTCCTTCCGCTTCAATTATTTTATCACCTCAATTATTTTGCAACAATTCAATTTTCAAAAATGCATTTTTTTTTTTAAAGTCGATAGCTTTTGCACGTCGTCTTTTAGTTGAACCTCAATTTACTCAGTAAATATTTTTTGTCGATGACGTACTTCATTATTTACACTGCCTATCAAACTTAGCACATCTTTATATCTCTGTGTTAAACGACAATTTGAATTAATTCAACTATAAATCAATTGGAATGAATTTTAGGTTTTATGGCTCAAAGTTCCAAAAATGTAATAACAGTAAAAACGATAAATCTAAAAAAAATTTTAATTTAAACTTTATCTCAAATACTGAAACGATTTTCATAAATAAAAGTTTTTAAATAATGAAATTGATAAAAAAATAATTTTAACAATCAGAAATTTAATTGTTGCTGATATTTAATTACTCAAGACACTCACATTACTTTTACATTAATAGATGTCAAAAACCTACTGGTCCTCTTTAAAGTGCATTTCAGGATATTTTAATATGGGTAATTGAATAGAACTTATATGATTTTTACAGAAAGTAATAATGTCAATAAGTGTTTGATCATTAATTAAAACTTAAAAGTATAAATCTGTAAAAATAAAAAATGGAGTGTATTTTTTGTTTATTGAATATTTTCGCCCCCATTTCAAGTTATTTATTCGTTTTGGACTCTCCTAGTATAAATCAGTGGTTTCTACGTATGGTATTTATCTGTATGTTTGCATGCATGTGCGGTAATTGTTCCATGAAGAAAAATTGAAAACGTATCTGGAGGTGAGGCAAGGATATTCGTCTCTCTGGAGTTTAATCTATGTCCTCTACAAGCGAACTGTGCCTAAATTGAAGTGAGTTGTAACATGGACCTATCTCAGTTAGAGGACATAGGTCCATGGATAAACCAAGAGGCTCCCAATCTTGCCTTTGTAATGCTATATTGTTCTATCGTCCGTGCATAAAGAATTTTTTTTAATTCATTGGTTATGTAAATGTTTGCATTTTACATCCCGTTAAAGGGTGAGATCACTCCAAAAAATGTCTGGGTAACAAGGGGTTTGAACCTCTAGAACTTGGCATATAGGTTGATAATTAATTATATTAACCTATAACCTCTTAAAACCCGTACCTGAAATAATGAACTTAATTCACAATTTTTAATTTTATCTAGCAAAAAATACCATAAAGAGAAATAAATATAAGCAAAGAATTTTTCACTTTTAATTAAAATTTTTAATTACGTTAATTAATTGGTACCCAAATGGGTCCGTTGGGTTTGTATACAAACAAAAATCAGTTACTTCTCATAGAATTCTTAGAAGCAGTTTCGGTTTTGCAAGCACAACAATCGATTACATTTAATGCATCTAACTAGATTTACCTTTACAGCCTGGATTGCGGCATTTTATTTTATCTTAGAATTTGACATTCTCTGGGAAATGTCACATTCTGTCATACCTCGTATCATTCCCTGGTATGGGAATCACTTTTTAAACAGTTTTTTTTTTACTCTGAACTGCCTTCTAATAATTTTGATGTTTCTTTACGGATTAAACTTTCTGCAATTGCAAGTTTGAATTGGATCAATTGTAAATAATATTTTCTTCGCACCTGACTTTGTTTGCAATGGCGTGTGTAGAGAATCCATGCATTACACGTTGCCATATCAAGGAAATTTGCAAATATAAGCATTGTCCATTTTTTTGGCGCGTGTTGAAAAACGATAGTATAAAATAAATCTATCCATTAGATCTACTCCACCCATATAAGTATTATTAGCTTTCACAGCAGCAGGTTGTTTGAAATCTATTTTCCTACTTACTAACTTGCTCCATCTCATGTAAGTTCCTTCTGGGTTGATGTTAAATGCACTGGACAACATCAATGCTGACTTACTGTCTTTCCATTTGACTTAACATGCCTTTTCATCTTCACGAGTTTGAAATTTAGAAAGGCCTCTTTCCATATCTCGATCATGTGGAACATTAGCTGCAGCACCATCAGTTCAATTGCTTATTACGGTACCAGCCAAAACATATTTCTGTTACTAAGATAATGAAGAGTTTGTATACCTGTGAAAAATCTGTCAGTAAATAAATGAAAAATTGATGTTTCGGACACTGTACTAACAATATGGTTTACTATAGCTCCTCCTAAACCATAGCATGTTTTTTCATCTGTTGGCACTGTATCTGCTCCCGTATAGATAGCAAAATCTAAAACTAATCCATCCTGTGCAGAGAGTCAAAATTTTACAATCCTAAAGGATTAGGCTTTGATGAGACAAATTGGTCTCATTACACAACCCATTGCACCAACCACCTCTTCACTTTAACGTTCGAAATTCTCAAGAAAATCAGGATCATCAATATCTGATAATTATCCGTCATTTTGAGCAAGAAGAGCTTAAATTTCCAATTCTCTCTGTCAGATAACGAACTAAAAAAAATAAATTTACATTTTTTAGCATTTGAACTCCGAGGTTCCCAATTGGGTACCTTCTTTTTTAAACATCGTTATTAACACAATTAAATATAAATAATGTGTATTAATTCTGTTATGTTTATATAATCACTACGGTCTAAAATTTATATAAATATAACAAAAAATATAAAAGAAAATTTATAAAGAATAAAAATAAATTGTTCTCTTACCACTAAAGTACGTTTAGAAGCCATTTTCATATTTCCTGTTTTTTAAATGATGAACCTGCCTTCGGATCTAGAACTGGTAGCACTATCTATCGGGAATCACTGAAAATAGACTTTACCCAGTTGGGTCCCGTCGGTTTCGAAGCTGATAAACGTAATTAATGTTTCTAGGGATGTTTTAAAAGATATACTCAAATGAGTACGTACCCTAGGTCGCAAGAGATTAAACTTAAAATCATGGAGACTCACTTGCTTGAGAAACGGCTCATTGTCTTTTTTTTCTTGGATTATTACAATGTGTATGCAAACTCAGAGCCTCTTAAGCTCATTTCACTTCATACACGTGC
Source organism: Metellina segmentata (assembly GCA_947359465.1). NCBI lineage: Eukaryota > Metazoa > Arthropoda > Arachnida > Araneae > Tetragnathidae > Metellina > Metellina segmentata. Next base: position 44,337,836 of record OX375878.1, read on the forward strand.
GATTTGTCTTACATCATAAATAGTCCAGACTGTGATCAATATAATGATTTGTTGACGACAGAAATATTAACAATTTTAAAAAGAAATATTGGCTGGAGATGAAAATTTCCACTTATCATAATCCGTGTGAAATTTTGGAGACGTTCCTTTTGATCCATAATCAATAAAAAGATACATATAAAAATGAAATAAATATTTCTGCATGGGTAAACGTAAAATACACATTACCCCCATGACACGTGTCTCTTTTGTTATTTAGTATTGCCTTAAACAAACACCAAGTTCCAGGTTTTAGATTTATTCTTTGCTTTTCCCTAATGCATATTCATATTTACTATAGTATTCAAAAGTCAAGTTGTATACAGTAAGTATGTAGTTCTTTTATCTGATTCTGAACAAATAAAAAACATTTTATTCCATTTTAGATAATATTTTTTGAATAAAGGTATTATTTTTATGCTATACAAAGAAGAATAAAACAGATTATAAAAGAAGAAAACTATAATAATATACATTTTCCTCAATTCAATTTATAGTTACCCAGTTGAAACGATTTTACAACCTGTATTAAATATTTTTCCAGTAAATACTCTCTTCTTAAGTTAGTTCAGTACAAAGTTAAATACTTTTTTGATAAAATACCTATACCGTTTTAAAAAGTAAGTTCATGTTTGATGCTCATACCAATGATCTTTCACACACTAAGTTCAACATATAAAAATCAATTCCTTATTTAAATGATTGGCAATTAATTCTTTGATATTGTTCCTATAAAATTAATTTGTTGTGGTAATAATGGAAGCAGGGACATAATTAATGACATCGAAAGTCTAAAGAGTTTAATTTCAAAGCTTATTATTGATGGCATGAGTGATCCATTATGTATCAAACTCATTAATGAATTAAATTCGTTTTCAGAATTTAAAGGTTTTATTTTCTAGAAATACTAAATTTAATAGAAATAAATATACATTTATACAAATTGCTCATATTTTAAATAATTAAGTTGTTAGAAATTATGTTAAAATTAGTTTGTGGCCTATCTCTGCGCTTATTGTAGTGTATATTGTTAGTTACTTGTAACTTTCAAAATGTTTTCCTTGACTGTATTGCCGCTTTGGCCGTCAACAATAGATTGTATGTATTCTTATTCTGAAATGTCTTTGATTTTCGGATAAGTGTTATTCTTCCTTTTTATGCCAATAAGTAATTCGAATGGAAAGTATGGAGATGTGTTAAGAAGCGGTATTAATTTCAATCATGAACATTATAATCTAATCTATATAAATAAGAATGGAGTGTTTGTTTGTACATTCAATATTTTCGACCCATTTCAAGTTTTCTATCCGTTTTGGACCCTTCTGATGCCGAATCCGTCTTTTTCTCGTTTGGTGTCTGTCTGTCTGTCTGTATGTTGTGCCCTATACACGTCCACGCGGTTTAAGATATTTTCATGAAAATTTGCATAAAGTGAGTACTTATCTTCATTTAGTGAGTGGCATTGGTTGCGAAAGTCTGTCTGTCCGTCTTTCTGTTCTATGCTCGATTTTGTGTTAGTGTGTTTGTGTAAACATCACATGAATTCTATTCCAGATATTTGATTGCATTGTATTTTATTTAATACATTATCTATTAGTTTAGTGAATGCAATATTAAACATTTCTTTATTGTTATATTTAGTTGAGTTTAATGCTAAAACACCTGAGTAAGTATACTTAAATCAACCATAATTTGGTAGTTTGGGAAAAATTGGAATGTCTATTGAATATTACGATTACTTCGATTGCTTTACCAGTACTGCTGAAAAAGTAATTATTCTTCAAATTTTTTTTATTTTTTTTATGGAATTTCATCTCTGATACTTTATTTATTTCGAGTCTTATTTTTATTCTTTGCGCAATGAAAACAATTTAAGAATATTTGGGACAGACGATATTTTTCAATTAAACGAGAATGAACAAGATCGCGCGAGCAGTGATATTTTTTCTGGTTCTTTCGCTCTGAATTAATTTCACATTTCTAAATTTTGTACACTTTTAGTTGTAAGTTGTGGCAACTGTGCGAGATCAAGAGATAAAATTGAATCACAAATTAATATCTTTAGAACAATTTTTTGCGACATCTTTTATTTTGTTTTACTTCGCTGTTTCCTGTTTTAAATATTTATTATTTTAATAAATGTGTTTTCCTTCTCATCACACGCAACAGCACCATAAAGTATCAGACTTAAAAATGTTAGGTAAGTCAGTATAAATTTTCAGTAAATTTTAAGTGTAATACCATTATTGAAAGAATAATGCCGTTATTTAAAGAATAATGCCGTTATTGAAAGAATAATGCCGTTATTTATAGAATAATGCCGTTATTTAAAGAATAATGCCTTTATTGAAAGAATAATAATGTTTATTAATCCAAACTGGAACTTTTTCAAACATTAAAAAATTCGTTGTAATAATGACATTAGAAGATTGCAAAATTTCACAATGTCGCATACCGGAGGCAAGAGTGCCACAAGTAAAAAAATATTGTTTTGTTGACTATGAGTGCGAGAGCACTCGCCGTAAATCGTAATTTTAATTAATTGAGTTGAACATGAAAAGAACTTCAGAAAGGGAATTCAAAATCTTCCTATAAATCGTCTTTTATAGTAGTAACCTTAGTATCACCTTTCGTCATTTTGTAGCTTTGTCATACAGCAATTGTGCGATGTATGTGAAATGTATTACATGAATGGATATGCATGTGTAGGATTTGTGTCCAAAGTAAGTTGTAGAAAATATAAAGATGGCGAAAGATGTTAAAATAAATTTTTATTCTACAAAAAACGTAAGTCATTATATAGTTTGATTATCTCTTCAATCTAGAGTAAACCAATTCAAACCGAATAAGGTCGGGTATTTTGCTAGTTTATAATAAAAGTGTGCGTTAATGATTTATCCAAAAGGTGTGATCGATAGTGTTCAGTAAATTATGTAGGCAATAACCAGGAGGCCTTATTGTGTTTGCTATGATGAGATCACCTAGGAAATAATAATTAAAAACCACATACCGCTAAAGGAAACAGAAACGATTTCCAGGACTAAACATCCTTTATTTGAGGAAACGAATATATTGTGACGGAAGAAAAGCAAGAACTCGGCGGTAAAAATGAAACGACGAAAGACGAGATGTCGCGGTGGTCACGCCAACGCATGAACCCAGAGCGCCGGACTGAGAGTTAACGAGCCGAAGGATCAAGAGGTGGAGTTCGCCGCGGATGAAATCGGTATGGTTTTGCGAACCACTGAAGGACGTAGATAACGAATCCCATGTTAGAAGTTCATTTCCGCCGCTTCCAGGATCAGAGGAGACTGTAGATACTTTTGTACTCGCCGCCAGCTGACTAGTTAATGAAATTCCCGCCTCAGACGGATCTGGAAAGGGAATTCACCCTGAATCCCTAATCTCTCCATCAAACTTCGTGCGCACCGCACGTAAAATCAGTAGGTAAGTCTGCGCAAAGAGTGTGTCGAGACTCGCTCCGTGAGCCTATATCTCCTCCTATTTTGGAGAAGTGTTGAAGGTTCCAGGCCTTCTTAATCGCTCCGAAAAAGTTTCCTTCTGGTCTCATCAGGGTTGAGGGGTTTTTCTTTTCCCCTTTTGCTGCTTGTTGTGGAAGAATAAGCACAGATCGGAATTTTTACTGCTTTGTTTTGCACCGAGTTACCGACCCAAACTACACCTACGTCTGAGGTGTTTGACTTGTAAACGGCTCTTTAGCAGAGTTATTTGCCTATTGCAAACCCACAGGTGTGGAGTTGTAAATGAAACACAGAAGACTTACTTGGTATTAGGTCGCCCTGAATCTGCGGATAGATATGTGCAAAAGCACATAGCCTCGGACAGGTCATACTGCGCCATATATGAAGTTGTGTTAAAACGCGGTATTAATTTTAGTCTTGAACCTTTGGAATTTAATTTAGTCAGAAACATTGCGTTATCAATTTGGCTGAAAGGATGTGCCAATACAATGCACTGAGCCATGACATCGTTCACTCAGTTTAGCCAAATTGATAAAGCAATGTTTAAGACTAAATTAAATTCCAAATAGTCATGTTTAAAATTAATACCACGTCTTAACACATCTTCATAGAATGTAAATGTAGTGATTCCTAAATGCTTTTTGCAACCGAAATATGAAAATTTTGTTACATTGGTATTGCTTTTAAATTGATTAAAAGCCGACAAATAACATTGTATTATTGGGTTTCGTTATTGTTTTCCTATTTCTAAATAGTCGATTAGTACGATTCCATGGATATCTCAAAAAGCAGAGGTCATCATTTCCCAGGGGACAAAACAGTCGTCTTAAGCGCATTTTCACCAGTTACTGTCCGCTTCTTTGACTCCAGTTTCAATTCAGGCATGTAATGGTATACGCATGTTTAGTTCATACTTATGAATCGACGAAAAATTATTCGGTTTAACCCTGCAACTTTCTTTTACGTGCGTTTTTGGTCGACAGTTAATAATAGCGGCACTCATCACACACACACATATTTTTCATTTGTTATTTTTGCATGCAGGATACTGTGAAAACTTTCAGCTGTCATTCCAACAGCTTCAGCAATTTCTTCCACTTTCACTCTGAAGTCTTCCATAATGCTATCATGGAATGTTTTCACCAAACTTTGTCAATTGGAACTCCAGAGAACTCTTCATATTTAGTGCATGTTGATGCCATTGCAAATAATTTATCCGAACTTAAACAATTTTTTAAAAAAAAGCTAGTATAGGGTCCCCATATTCTTTATGCAACTCTCATTGAACTGGATGGCAGTCTACTTGTTTAATTAAAATGTTTCGTCACTGCATAGAACTCATTTGTTATTTTATTTTTGTGATAGCTTCTACAATGCTCGCTTCTAACGTCTATAAAACGCAAACAAAACCTCTCTTTTGTTTGAAATTTTGTAAGAGCTAATTTGAAGTGTGACACCTGCCAGCCATGACATCACCAAATTAATTAAGGCGGTATCTCATACATTTACCAAACTTATCAAATGACCTTCCTGCTTTACTAGATGTTATCAATAAGTAGAACTTAGAATTCTTAAAATTCCTAAAAAGGCAAAGGTCTTATTTTAACGAATAATTATTATAAATGGCTAAACTCTGATGTTTTTCTTTTTTTATTTACAGGAATGACTCTCGTTTATGCTCAATGATCCCGAAAACACTTCAAAACTGAAGCAATCAGCACTATCCTATTCGTTCAATACCACATTGGACCGAGAACCCGAGCTTATATTTGAATTAGAAATAAGATTGGAGCTTTCGGAACGGGGTTAATTAGATGACTTTGTTCGGTGTTGTGTGTGAATTTTAACATTTTAAAGTAATGTTGGGGATACAGTTTGCTATATTGATTTTTACAATAACATTGTAGCCATAAAAGAAATTGTTGAAAGGTATCTATTTTTGGCTCTTGCCGGTCGCAGAGATGTAGGGATAAAAATACGGTAGTTGGTCAAAAATGAAGAGCTGGAATGAAATTATATTAAAAGTAAAAGAAAATGAGCTTAAATTATGTGCTATTTTAAAGATAGTAGCAGATTAAATGGCAGAATTGGTGATGAAAATAAATTTTCTTCATATTGGTCCTAATCTGTCTTTCTGTAGTGAAAATATTGTATTAAGTTATAGTAGGTTGCAACTGCTTTTCACAGAATAAAATCTGTTATTATTAATTCTTTTTTATCAACACTAGCTAGTTATCTATTTTTTTATATATTTTTGAGAGAAGTTTTTCTTGTTTTATGGTTTGCTAGCGGATATTTTTTGTATACACTTATTTTTGTTATTTACGTCTAATGAATTTTTATAGTATTGTTTCGTTTTTTGATATTTTTATTTTTGTTATTCTATTGTTATTTACAAGCAATGAAAATCCAAAAATCTCAGTTAAATCGAAGTGGATAGTAGTAGATTCTTAGTAAAATAAGATTGTATAATATCAAGACTGACCCCAGCATTGAATTTCTAATGAAATATATGGATCATGTAGGTGGAGTCACTGTCATAAGATATCAGAAGTGTTGATCACATGGACTTGGGAATCAACTTGGGCTCATTGGCTATCGAAGCAAAGAGAAGTATTTTTTATCCAACTCGTCAAGTAGTTCTATATTGGGATTTGTACTTTTCCCAATACCACATGACAGATCTTCAAACAGTGATACAGAGAAGATACATGAAGCTACCACACATGCTCTCTATTTTTCATGAGCTTTAATGTGACACAAAGGAATCAGTAGGCAATGATTCGGAATTCATTATTCTGACTTATCTGACATACGTTGGTTCGTGCCAGTTTGACTTAAAGTTTTAATTAATTCAACCATTGAGTATTGGGAAAAGTTTCCTTTTTTTATACTTTACAGTTTCAATTTTATTACTATTCAATTCCATATTCTTAGTAATTATATCTAATTCGTAAAACATATGGGTGACATTTAAAGTGATGTACTTAATTTAATTGTATTCTGTATTGCATTCAGCTCGTTTTATTACTTTTGGTAACATCTATAAAAGTGAAATATATTTTATCAGTAAGTAAAAATCATTACTTCTGCATAATATACTCAAATTTGTTATTCAATCGAATCATCTTTTCTGCGTATGTGTATTTCTATTTTATTATTTTACTTTTTATTGCGTATATTTGTAAAATATTCCGTCCTTTCATTTCAAAATTCAGTTGGAGTTCATGTATGTGGGATGTGATATTTAACGATCAATGACGAAACTGCAATTAGTTCTGTACTTAAGTCTTGAGATATGGTACTTGATTGTTAAATACGATATTCTTTAAGGTAATTCTTCCATTTTCACGAAAATAAACATTAACTTCGGATAAATACTGTTAAAACATAAATTATTCTTGTTTCAAAAACATGTATCACATGGTTTTCTCGCTGTAAACTAATAAACAAGGCAAACCGTGTTGAGTTTACCATTCGCTGTCAAACTATCTCAAATGATACAGATCGTCGTTATCTGAAACTACAAGGTTTTTTCGCCGTCTTGGTAAAATTTGGAGTTTAATCTAATTGGCATTGACCACCCAATTATAATTCAGAATTCATTATTCGGAATTATTAGCGAAGAGCTGAAATCGGATTCGAAAAACAAGTCAGGCGACTTCCCATTCATAATATTTACAGGAAAAACACGTTCTGCCACAGAAAACTACCGTCACATAGCTTGACTGAAAATGCCTTTCCTAGAATGTATATTTTCTGGCATAAAAAAAGATATATAAGATCGATTTATTTATGTTTTACCAACGTCGAACTCGATGATTGAGCATCACTGGGACCATTCATGTCACCATACCCATATCCACTTAATATAAGTAGCTATTACTGGTTATGGCAAAACTCCCTTTGGAATAACGCAGCTTACTTTCCAAGCAAATGGATATCTGATGTGGATCAATTCTTAGACTAATGTGTCCTGGGATATTCCTGGATATGCGAATACCTGGCTTCTCGAACTGAGGCCATCTAATGCCCTGATTCTTCCTTATTTCGTGAATTTATCAACACTAGATGAGGATGGACACAAGAAAGCATTGGGATGAAAATATCTGGATTGCTGGAAAGTCGCAGTAGCATTTCAAGACACGGGAGAGTTGCTTCCAATTATTTTCATTATTAATCAAAAATCCATATTATTATTAATAGATGTGGTAGAAAATGTTCTAGTTTACTGTAATATGTACAAAACCTTCACTGGTCGTAACTAAACTTAAATCAATCGTTGGTGTCGTAAATCAGATAGCTAATATTCTTGCGAATTGCAGAATGTTTCTTAACGTTTTGTTTCGCTCTTAACTTTCTAACATGAATCGAGGATAGTTTCCTAACAATTTTTTTTTCTGTTCAGTTTATTTATATATCTAAGAGCTTCGCATACATAAATACGTTCTACAACTTGCAGTCTCTTCCCTTCTTAACTTCTACAACCTAACGATAACTTTCCTAACGATTTTTTTCTGTTCAGTTCATTTATACAAAGGGCGTTCCATAAAAAGTGAAAGTAAAATCATAAAAAAACAAGAAATGTATTAACAGAAAAAAATACATCATTCATTTTCAAAATACCTTCCTTCAGATGATATGCAACGGTCCCATTGTTCAACCCACTTTCAAAAGCAAGTAGAGAAGCCTTTTACTAGAAGCTGCTTCAAAGAACCCTGCACTGCTGAAATAACTTCAGAATCTGTATTAAATTTTCTGGCACGGAGCTTTCAACGTAGGAAACAGTCAGAAATCGCATGGTTCGAGATCTAGACTGTAAGGGGGATGTGACATGATTAAATATTGCATTTACTAAGATATTGCTGAACAGAAGTAGCAACATGCGGACGAACATTATCGTGATGCAATGTTCAATTCTCTACCAGTTCATGTCGCTTTCTCGATATGTGTTGCCACAAAATTTTCAAAACTGAAATATGATATTTAACATTCACAGTAGTTTTGGGAAGCACATCATGCTGATAGATTACACCTTTATGATCAAAGAAAATAATCATCATAACCTTTCCAGTAGATTTGGTTGGTCCAATTTTTTTCGGAGGCGGAGAATCAGTGTGTTTCCATACACTTGTTGCGGACTTGGTAAAGGAATCAAAATGATGCACCCAAGTTTCATCACCTGTTATTACAGTCTTTAGTAAATTCGGATCATTTTGAAGTATCTGTTCCCACTCACAAAATTGGTGAATTCTTGTTTGCATGTGTTCTTTGGTAAGGTGATGAGGGACCCATCTGGAACAATGGCGAAGCTGTAAATTGCTGTCTAGAATGCGAAATATCGACGTTTTCGAAATGTTAGTTGATGCTGCTATCTCCTCACATGTCATTCGCCGATTTTCTTGCAAGATTGTCCACACAGTGTTAACATTTCGATCATTCACAACACTTTCTGGTCGGCCAGGATTAGTAGCCAGTTCTGCAGATAAACGTCCTTTTTTTTTAATCAGCATGCCATCTAAAAATCGTAGACTCACCAAAACCTTTGTCTTTGTAAGCTTCTTTCATTAACTTAACTGTTTCTGGAGCTGTTTTGCCCAAAAGATAGCAAATTTTATGGCGCATTTTGTTTTTTGACTTTGAATCACTCACCTCCATTTCTGTAGTGCAAATAAAAAAAAAGTTCTTTAAACAAGCACGAAACTAGGAAAATAAAATCGTCTGATTCGTTTAAAATATTTAAAATTGTACAATTAACAGTTTGAAAAAATTGCCTGCACTTTTAACTTTTAGTTTCGTGGTGTTACCACTACGTAAAAAATTCACTCTCAGTTTTTATGGAACGCCCTTTGTATCTCCGAGAGCTTCACATACATAAATGCGTTCAACAACTTGGAGTTGGGGCAATCTCTTCCCCCCCTCCCTACTTAACTTCTAAAACCAATCTTCATCTTTTTGATCATTGAATTTTTCCCATCATTCTTTCACTATATGTGTTTATTTAATCATGTGTGTGGTAAGGAAAAAGCACTACAGCACATTTCGGAAATCCTGTTACATTCCGAGAGTTATTTACAGTAGTTGAAAGCCTTTGCACTGGAAAATAAGCCTAATGTACTTTTAGGCTTTCAAAAACGCTTAGACAGATGTGTCAAGTTGAAAAATAATAAAGAACAATGGTATAAGTGCCAGAAAAGCATTAATAAAAGAAAGTATAATTTACAAAATTCACACCAAATTGAAAATTATCCAAACACAAATCCTTTTAAACAATTAGCTACTATTTTGAAGTATTTCAATGTACATTTGTCATAGTAATACGTATATATTTGATTTCGTACAAAATAAAAACAAATGTTATTATGTAATGGATATTATATTTACTTATGAAATATATACAGACTAAAAATAGTGATTCTTTTCATGTCATTTTTCCAAAATATTCTTCATCATTTCTTGTTTCTTTATATTTCCTCTCAAAACTAAAGATGTGGATTCATAAACCCCTTGTTTAATTCATCATCAATATCACTCTTAAGCATATTTAAAAATATGGGATACGTATATTAGATTTCATTCCGATTACAAATAAAGTTGACAATGTAATAATATACATATTAAATATTCTAAATAGCGATTAAGTTATTTGTATAATGCATCTGCTCAACCAATTTCGTACAAATTTGACTGATGAAAATACGTACTGCACAGTTTTTAATAACGTATTTTTATGTGTAACAACTTTATATTTGTATTGTATGACAATGTTATGAAAAATGACTTTTAAAAATATATGTAAACACTCACATATTTTTCATTTTAATAAACTGCTAAGCTAAGTTCTGGCAGAAATACTTGTGAATTCGAAAAATGTTTACTGTTTGTATTCAATGTTTTAATCAGGTTAAGAAGAATAAAAAACCAAAGTATGTTGAGTGTTTGCACAGTCATATGTTTGGCTATTTACTGTGGTATTGAACTGATTGCTGTTTATTATGTTTGCGCATAATTCTTAAACTAAATGTGGTAGAAAATTGTTCATCGGCTTATGAAGGCAAATAATGTAAGGAAAAAAATAAATCGTGTATCCATATTCATGTTGTTTTATATTCGTGTTGTTTTATTTAGATGAAACCATAATATATATATGTAGTATAATGATAGATTTTTTACATTTATCCAAATTACATAAAAGAGAGTGACAAGTTATGCCCACTAGTTAAATTTTCAATTACATAAATTGCAAATATTGTCATTTAACACGCGAAATTCTTTTGCTTGGATTTTAGTAGATTACTCACTAATGTGTAGCATTTCAACTTCATAAACAGTTAGAAGCTTTTAGGAAAAGCCTTTTAAATTCCAAAATTTATTTGACTCAGGATGAATTTTTCATAACCTTTTAAATAGCTTTATTATTTGCAAATCTCAATTACAGGGTTATTCAGAATTCCCTCCCGGGTTTCGAAGCGCTATAGTAAAAAAACTAAGACTAATACAGCAAATAAGAACATTTGAAAGAACACAGAAACAATTCAAGTTTTATTTACAATACATAGCTTACAGGTGTTCTATGTGAGAATCCTTGGTCACACGGCATACATCAATGCGATAGTCCAGCACCGGACAACCACTTCGTTTCTTATCACACAGGCATCCCGTTTCTTTGAACTTCTTGTACCACGCATGAATTGTTTTGTTAGTTGGTCCCTTGGTTCGATATTTCTGACGAAATGTTCGCTCAACCAAAACCACTGATTCAGATTTTGCAAATTCTAAAACACAAAAGGCTTTCTGTTCGCCAGCAAACGCCATTTTTATTTACTAACTGCCTTCAGTCTACCGGCAACTGGTGACAATAAAACTTGAATTGTTTCTGTATTCTTTCAAATGTTCTTTTTTGCTGTATTAGCCTTAGTTTTTTTACTATAGCGCTTCAAAACCTGGGAGGGAGTTCTGAATAACTCAGTATAAATCATCCTTTCCTGAAACATTGTTTATTCACATTATAAGTAGTTGATTTTGTAAAGCCCATTCCAATGATGTTCTTGTGAGATTATCAGCATTAACTGCAACAGATTGATTGCAGTGGGATGTGGGGAAGAAGGAGTATGGACTAGGGATGCGACATCGATAGCAAAACATCGATGTTTTGAAACATCGATGTTCAAAATTAAAACATTGATGTTGATAATACATCGACCCAAAAACATCGATGTTTTTAAAATTCAGTGTATTAAAACTTTTTCCCCCATTTCTTAAAACTGGTTTAGCAACTTGTGATGCTACATCGACAGCAAAAGAATCGATGTTCAAAATTTAAACATCGATGTTGATAGTATATCGCCCCCAAACCATCGATGTTTTTAAAATTCAGTGTATTTAAACTTTTCCCCCCAATTCTTAAAACTGGTTTAGCAACTATTGATGCAACATCGACAGCAAAACATCGATTTTGATGTTGATAATACATCGCCCCCAAACCATCAATGTTTTTTTTTAAATTCAGTGTATTTAAACTTGTTTCCCCATTTCTTAAAACTGGTTTAGCAACTAGTGATGCGACATCGGCTCCAATACATCGATGTTTTTTTTCTAAAATATCAATGTTTAGAAAACATCGACATCGATGTCGCATCCCTACTTTTCAGACCTTTCATCCTTGGTGTCTTTGGTCTAAAAGTATGTTCAATTTGCTGATTATGAAAATTATGCTACTGGGTTATTTTTTAAATTTTTGTAACAGTACTTTTTTCATTTAAAAATAAAACATCGACAACGTAAAAACATCGAAAAGTATAAACATCGATGTTTCCAAAACATCTACTCCAATACAAAAAACATCGACATCGATGTTGCATCCCTAGTATGGACTGCCAAAGGAAACTTCCTGTTATACCACATCTACACATTCGCACTAATGGCGAGCAGAATCACGAAATGAGTGGCGGTGCAAATGTGTAGGCGGTTCACTCATCATTCACCTCGCGGCTCATTGTGATGGTGCCAGAAGCGGTTTTAGGAGAACGAGTGAAAGGCTTGTTTCGACGAGGCGATTTCAGTGCTGTTCAGTTCGCAACGAGCACGTTTATCAACACGTGTTTTTCTTTTTCATTTAAATTGAAAAATAGAGTGGAGTAGGTTAAATTGTTTAAATTTTGGAATACCATGGTGAATCTACTATTTGGTACCCGAAGCACCACTGCATAGAAACAATAAAAAGTCCACAATTCGTGAAATCGAACATCTTCCAGTGTCAATGTAACTATTAATGAGTTGAACACAAAAAAAAACGTTAATTACGTTTCGTAGGCCTCTATTAAATCGGTTGCCGGAAAATGAGGATATTTATCAACCAATATGGTTTGCCTAACAAAAATGAGGGAGTTCTTGGATCCTGTGTATGACTGCGGATCGACAACAAGTACAGTGGATGCTGCTGATGTAATTTCTTCTTTTTCCGTCCTTACTTTTAAAAAAAATTACAAATTTTAATTCAATAAAACAAGATTTTTGTGTTCATTGTATTTCTATTTGTGACATACTCTCTCTACATATTAATTATACATAATTGGTACGTACACATAATTGAGATCCTACGACCTTTTACTGTAAAAAGTAGTCAAAAAATTATTTTCTTATCAGTAAAGTACTTAATCTTGCACGTCTAGCTATGGTTTGTGAAGGTCTTATAGCAGATCTCTGAAAAATTTTGCCTCCAAGATCCTTCCTGAACTACTTCACCATTAACTTTAGGGTCAAAGCTTCCTGGAAGCGTATAGATATTTCTGGAAGTCCCTCTCCATCTCAAGAAATTATGTTAAAATATGCACGACAATCTATATATATAATTCTCTTACGTGGCACGCAAAAAAGACGTTATTTGTAATCGCGTTTTGGCAACACTGTACGATTGTTTGTTTATCGCGAAGTCTCGCGCATGGATTGAATTTATAGCGTTATCGGATGAAATTTTATTGAAAAAAAAAGGAAATTTTAATGAGCTGTTGCAGTTAGTTTATAATAGAAATCAAAGAAAGCGGAGGTTCTTTTCAGGGCCATTTAAAAAACGGTCCATTTCAGGGCCGACAATTATAGTTCAACAAGACGCTTGCGCTACAACTTTCTGCAACAAACTCAATGAAAAAGTGTGGGTAGTTTGAGTGCTGGGAAAATGTACACACAAACAACATGCTGGGTATTCAATTCCGAAATGAGCGCTCATATTTCGAGTCAAAATTTTCTCAAAGTTTTCATTTGAATTCTGATTCCAGAGGTACTATCTTTTCTGAAAAACAGCAACATATTTAGATTTGAAAAATATGTTTTTGGTACATCATATTTTGTAAACAATTCCTTCTGCTAGGACACATGTCTTCATTGAAGCGAGCGAAGCGAGCATAGGTTCGCGCAGCGAACCAATGAGGATTGCGAAGCAATCCTCCGGGGGTTGGCGAGCGTTAGCGAGCAGGGGGCAGGCCCCCTAGTGTAATTTATTAGCCTAGCATGTTTCGCTTAAAGTTCCATACGTTTTTTAAAGATCCTAAATACTGATGATTATACACCGAAAACCTTTTCCACAATAGCACGTGAACTAGATAGTCTACAATTGAAAGTTCGTTGTAATGAACCGCTGTCATGATTCCCTGGATATGGTTTCATAGCTTGTGTAAAGGCTTTTACACGAATAAATTCTAGATAGTTGTCAACACGTAGCAACGGCAGGGTGTATGACGCCACAACTTCCACGTCATCCTTCTGCCTCGACTTAGTGAAATGAACACTCGGCAAGTATGTAAATGGTCATTCCCGTTGTGGGAACGAACGTGCGAATTCCACTCGTAAATGTCGGCGAGGGACGAGGTGAAACACGAGAGAGAATGTGTAAATGGCACCAATAGAGATTGAAGAAGGGTGAACGTAACGTCATTTGCCCTATACCTTAATAAACCTAATTTTGTTTCCACAAATATTGAATTGAGTTTATTTATCCTGTCAAGTCTTTGTCCACAGTAAACTAAAAGTGACTTGAAACAATCTTAAGGGAGACCCGTAAGGAAAAACCCAAAATTCGTATTATTCATTTTACATAACCAATTTTTTTAGTGATAATTAAGCATATATTTTAAATCAATAATCAATAAAAATTTATTTTTTATTTTAAATTTATTTTTTTATTGCGATTTTAATATGTTTTATAAGCCGAAATACACACTTTTTATAAACCCTACTCTTCTATCAATTTTTAATATTTTTGTATGAAATAAATTTCAATAATATCGTTCTAGTATATGCAAAAGATCAAGGGAGAGATTTTCTAAAATGTATTTACGCGTTTTCATGAAAAAAAAATATTTTACTTATTAAGTTATATTTCTATAAAAATTTCCAATTTTTTATGTTTATTATTTTTTATAAATTTTTCTGAACTATTTATAAAAATAATATCTCCGTGTGTCTGTTAAACAGTTATTCAAAACTTAAAAAAATGTAAACAGTTTATCTCTAAGTGCATATATCAAACAGCCTTCGTACTTTGAACTTTGGCAAAATTGCAAAAAACTGATTTTGAGATAGTCGCATTTTAAGTACAAAATACAACAGAACTTAACGAAAACAACTTACTTTTTGCAAGTACTATTTTTTTTAAATAATTTCTATTACACTGAGAATTTTTTTTAAACAAAAGTTTTTACCATAAACTCGTATATATTTTTTAAAAGCTAGTTTGATCTCTGATGACAAGTGAGTGATTTGTGATAATTCACTGAAAAATTATACATTTCTTGTTTAATGAACTGAAAAAAAATATTTTATTGGATCGACGAAATTTAGCGCTATTTTTTCAATGTGTTTCCTTCAATGGCGTCACCACATGTTTTACATGAGGACCTGGATTTTGTCATTTAGTTTTCCACGATTGATAGAAAAACCAGGAGTCTACACCTTAAGTTTAAAATGTTTGGAATAATCATCTGTAGATACACTATGATATAATGTTGCATAAATGGAAATTTTCATGGAAAACGAAGCCAATGGTTGGCAGTCGGTTATGTATTTGGAAGGTCAAATAAAAGTTAAAAAGCAGCAGGTAGCAATTTTATTCGACTTTGAAATTTTGTCCATTTGTTCTTGAATATCTAATGCATCGTTTTATCCAATGAACCAAAAAACACTTTTTGAAATTATTTTTCCGAAATTTGTGGTTTGGGTCTCCCTTAAGGAACTCTCCGTTAAATCTTACACCATATATGCAACAACAAAACACTAAACCTAACCATACTCCAACAACTGCATCTAAATTATA
Organism: Metellina segmentata; assembly: GCA_947359465.1. NCBI lineage: Eukaryota > Metazoa > Arthropoda > Arachnida > Araneae > Tetragnathidae > Metellina > Metellina segmentata. The sequence goes on from OX375878.1 coordinate 44,353,664, forward strand.
TATTATCAGTCTACTCTTATGATATACAATCATCTACAAAGCACGCAGAAGTGACCTAAGTGAAACAACAGACATGAAAATTCTATGTTAAGGCAAACAGGTTATCAAAAATATTTGAAGCAGAATTTAAGGTTGAAGTATAATTACAATTGAATGTCTCTCCGTTGGGTTTTAAGATCATCTAAATGAAAGGCTTTCAAAAGAATGTTCGAATCTGTAGAGGAGTCTTTTTAAAGCCTTGATTCTAAAGGTACGGATTATTCTCCACTGTTTCATATCCATTGACACTCAGTCCCTGAGAAATGATGTCTGTAGGATTCTGCTACGCTTGAACATGTCTTGGACAGTGCAATGTTCTTGAACAGTTTGTATGAACGTCATGCAGTGAGACTATTACCCTCAAGCGTCTTCAGTTGGTGAGGGGAAGTGTTCATCTAGTTTCACAAGGTTTCCGATACCGCTTCTTTTAAATGGTTTGTAACAGTGCACAAAGCTTTAAATAGGGAGTTTTTGTCTGTCATTTTTATGGTTAACTTCCAATACAAAAACTGACCAAAATTTCACAGCCTTTCAAGCGTCTTGTTAAAACGGTTTCTACTTCACGAAAGGTCAAAATACACTGCTGGTCATCGTATATGTAACACCATCAAGGATAAAAAATATAAAATTATATTTACTATGAAAATTACATAACGTACAAGTGTTTTAAAGGATTGAAATTATAGGCCTACTTGATATTCTTAATGAACGCAAAGAAAGCAGCATTTTGAGCAGCCGCCACATGTGGCGATAACTGTTGTTGTACATCTAGGCATTCAAAGAGTCTTTGGATGTGTGTTTGGTGTTTGGCAGTCTATGCAGCTACCACTTTTCTAATGTTCGTTTGGCATAGCCACGGCTAGTATGCTTTCCCAGAAACTGGGTGATCGTAAACCAGACGTGTTCAATATCTAATGAATAAACGAGTCATTGAAAATAAGTGAAACCAGGTTGACATTAAGGAATTAAGTGAAATTGCAGCAGCAGGATTGCTTTGGAATTCTATGGCACAAAGTCCTCAGTAGGACAAGTTGCGCCGGACGCAAGATCACAAAATTAAACAATAAATGACAGCATATTGGTAGAGGCTAAAATTGAGTGATCAAGACTTGAGACACAAGTAAAGAAATTAAATTTATATGTATATATATTTTAACAGCTGCAAATTTAAAGGATTGAATCAGAAAAGAATTTGAGAAATTAGATTTATGAATCATTTTAAATTTCATAAAGGAAATTAGATGAGATTTTAAAAAACAACTGAACATGAAATGGCTAAAAGATTTAAATGGGATGCCCCAACCAGATCTCGCGGATTCAAAATTGTACTTTAAAAAAATTCAAGACATTGATGATAAAAGACAGGACAAGCAATTAAAATGTGATAAACAGAAAAAAAGAGTGGAACATTCAAATTGGCGACACTGATAAATGATGGGTTTTAGGGAATATAATTTGTTGGATACTTGTAGGCTCCGCAAATCTTGGCAGAATAAGTCAACGTATTCCTTTGTGGATATCTTTATGTCATTAAAAGGAACGGCTTGCTTCAATGAAACTGAATATGCCTTCACATCACTGTCAGTAAGCTCATTACCTTTTATGCCCACGTTACCAAACTAAACATAATATCAAAACCCTTGCTTTGCAACATGGTATTTCAGCAACAGATGCTTGTAGCATATTACTTTTTGTCAAATATGGTCGCAGCAATGAACACCATGAAAATTCCTGTTGCTGCCGAATATTTCAAATTGTATGGCTGAACAGGTTACCCTAACTATTGGATCCTTGATGTTGAAGTACGCTTAGTAATAGCGAAGCGCGCAAGATGTTAGCTCTGTCATTCGGTCATGTGAAGTTCATTCAACTGTACTTGAACGATTATCGCTGTGATCGTTTAAGTAGATCAGATCGTCCCTTCTACACTTAGAATTTCCATATTCGCACCATCGTGGCCTGGTTTAGTCTAACACGAGCACCAAATAAGAAAGAAAACGAGTACAATACTTTAAACATGCTTTCTATAACCCCTCTTTTTATACTGCAAACTGGAGACATTACTGGGGCACATGTGATTTGTATTACATTGCATTACTAATCATCTGCATATCCTTCCATGGTCTACGCATCTTACGAATTTCAAGGCTATTAAACGTTGTCAGTTTCGATTGTCAGCAGTATAGTTTTGTTGTATGTCCATATTCATGTACAAAAACACCTCTTTCGTGTATTATTCTATCCATAACCTGTACTGCTACCCAATACTGTGTATCCAAAACAACAATTTTGTAATAGCAAAAGATTACCTTTTCAGTGTTTTTTATCTGCTCTTAAAATTTTTTTAAAAAGAGCTCTGTATGTTATGTGCGATTTAATGTGCTGAGAGCAGCAATTTTTTATCTGCTAATTAAGAACTAGGGATCATTTGATAATCATTAAATATTGATACTTTTTGTAGTCGAAAAACTCGACAGTGCAACCGAATCCGAAATGGTTACTTGGCATAATGACAATTGCCGTGTTTCTAAGAAAAACCTTGCTATTTCCAGATGTGAGAAAAGCCAAACGAGTAGGAATTGTTTCCCATGTTCAGATTTCAATGTTATCTCGGAATGATTGTCAGATGGCTCAGGGGAATGGCTCCTTAATGCTTGCATTGTAGTTTTAGGGAATTGACTTTTTGTCCTGATGAGAGAGAGAGAGAGAGACTTGTTTACAACAAAGTGGATTTCCATTTGCATTTAGATAGAAACAGAGACAAACTCAAGTAAGATATATAAATGTTTTCTTCCTTGAGTAAATTGACTCTATCTGAAACTTTTATTTCTTTTAATTTAGGATATACATTTGATAGGGTTTGCATTTGTCCACACTAAGCACAACTACTTTCCTTGTATTGATGCGAAGAATGACAATGACATAGTGTCCATGGACGCCCGGCAACCCTTTATAACAAAGCAAGCCGTTAAAGCAGATAAAAAGTGAATAAAAAATGACGATATATTTTACGTAAAACAGGGTTAATGGTGTTTGTCATGAGTAACTGTTACTCATGCTTCATCACACATACTTTCGTCCTCCTCATGTCTCCAATTGAGGCTACCATTGAATCAAGATAATATGCACAGTTGATCCTTGGGCATGGTTCATTCCCATCTCGAGCATCATTCCCTCTTCGTTTCCCACCCTAATAAAATATTACCGCCCAATTGCAAGACAGCGTTTGAATCATGAAGTTAAACGGATTGGGTGAAATTGTCTCGTTTGGGCTCCTTTTTAGGATGGGGCTGAAAATAAATCGCATTTTATTGTATTCTAGGAAAATAAGAACCACGAATGTAGTTGACTCCATAGGTTGTCTTTACCTAAGCATTAGATATTTTAACTTAACATTTTTATTGCTTCGGGTTTGATCCAGAACCGTCGTCAATAGCCCGTTGTGTTGCTCCAATGTTAAGTAAAATACCTACCTAATTACCTTTTCTGTGTCTGTCAATCCATTCTCATTTATCAATATTACGCTACTACAACGATACACTACTGAGGAATGCAGACAGAGATTAAAATAATTATTAGAATGAATGGGCCACACACATTTTAATATTGAAAACAGTTTTGTGAAAAAAAATTGCATTTCATTTGTCCTTCCAGTACATTCACGTTAGTTCAACCAAAATCTTTACAAAATCCTTTAAATTAGAAACGTTGGTAAATTAAACTTATTAATTCGTACCGTGTTTATTATTATTTATCTATTTTTTGCAAAACTATATTTGTTCTTAAAATGCTCGATTATCTATCTTTTTAAACTCAATACCTTCAATGATCTTAAGTTTCATTTTGAATGTACAACAAACATTTTAACGCGAAGATGGATTAATTTATTTTTCATGATTCAATACATTATCTCTATAAGCATCTTTTGTTTTCATATACGAGTTCTACAGTGGAGAAAAGAATTCGAAATGTCCTCGCATGTTTCAATTAAATCTGTATCTGCTTTTAGTGATGCATTCAACTAGAATAACTCCTGAAATTCATATAAATCTTCATTTTTTCAAGTATTTGGAATATTTTGGAATATATATTTTCTTAAAAGTTGAGGGATTGAAATTTCTGACTGCTTAAAGAAATTCCGGTTCGCGACGTTTTCCGATTCAAAGTTAAAATAAGTTCAGAAAAGAGGATTAAGACTTAATTTAATTTTAAAAAATAAGCTTTCTCTATCTTCCATAAAATGTCAATATTTGATTATCTTTAATTACACATAATTAGGGATTCAGTGGTGTAAAACTGTTATTCATAGAGTTCTGAGGTTCAAAATGGTAGAATAAAAGGAGTGTACTATTTGATAGCCAAAGTCTTAACCAAATCTTGGCTTTTTTTTAAAACAACTCTTTTTATCAATTTAGCACTCATGCGTTGTGAATTGAAGGTACAGAGGATTAGGAATCTGTGATGACGCTCGGAATCGTATAACTCTCACGCAACAACCGTAATGTAGTATAACCTGAATCTGTCATATATTGCTAAATAATGTGGCAAGAAGATTATGTATTTATTTACAATAACGATTTACAGCAATTATTTACTATGACCGTGAGCGTCTTAGTGCCTACTCCGCAGTAAAGTACTTCACACTCATGATTGAAGGTTCCATTGTCATTATCTACACTGATCATAAGCCTTTAACTTTTGCATTTAACCAAAAACTAGGCAAAGACAATCCTCGTCAATTGCATCATAGACCTACTTTCTGCTGAAACGGTTGCAATCACGTTCGTCCGAGTGGATCTCTCGATTTGTTGAACCTGTTATTATCTCAAAGAACCAAGGACGGCAATTTGAGTGTCATCTCTTCAAACAGCTTGCATCCTGTCTGGGGATCTCAAAGATCAGGACCACTCCATACTATCCGATCTACAATGGAATCCTGGAACATGTCCACATATCATTGAAATCAGCAACAATGACCCGCTCCACTCAACGCTGCACCCAGGTAATTCCTTTAATGCTTCTTGGACTCCGTTCTGATGTCAAGGAGGACACCAGTGCCACTACTGCAGTGATGGTCTATGGAACCACCCTTCGCCTTCCAGGAGACTTCTTCCAAGAATCGAGAACAGGTGTAAAATAGGCGTTTGTGCAACAACTAAGAGAAGTGATGGACAACCTAAAGCCAGTACCAACGTCGTGTCACAGGAAGCTAAATGTTTGTGTTCATCCTCATCTCAACAAGAGGTCCCTAGTGTTTCTTCGAAGAGATGGCAGCCACCGCTCTTTGCAAATACGACGATGGTCCCTACCCAGTCATTATGAGGTTAGGAAGACAGATCCCGATTCTACGAAACGGCAAGGATGTTTGTGTCTCTATAGATCAAGCTAGGCCAGCATTTTTAGTGAAAGAATGTGACGCAACACCCGATACTTCTACATCTCAAGAAGTAATACCATCAAAAACCACACGTTTTGGTCGACGAGCTCGATTTCTGAACCGTTTCGTGCCCAACAAGGTTAGTCACTGCTAAGGGAGTGGTGTGGTGACGCTCTAAATCGTATAACTCTTACGCAACAAAGGCAATGCAGTATAACATGAATATAGAATAAATTACTAAATAATGGGGCACGAAGATTATGCATTTATTTACAATGATTATATGAGTGATTGCAAACTCTCCGTGAATTAAATTTTATAGCGCACGCAACTGTTAGTAGAGTATGTGCATGTATCGTATTTATTTGTTGCATTTATTTTACTCGCGCACATTACAATATTATAAACGTATTTTTTAATAATGAAAACTGTAACCATGATACGGAATAGCAATAAGAATTAACAGATGCGCTCTGATCTGCAAGATTGTTTAAAATATTACTAGACATGTAGTCATGGTCAATATTCTTTAGTAAATATTAAATTCATAATTTAGTTGTGAATAATCATTTTGCATCTTCAACACCCGCTCTCGACGCATCTATATGTAGTGTAGCTAAGAGATAGCTTTTCAGTGTAAACAAACAAGCCAGATGAGGAAAAAGGATATTTTTATTCCGCTATCCGAATGCCTTCACTTGACAGGATGTAGATAAATGTTTGTAATCTTAATGTAAAATAAATGTATCTTTAATGTAGTTTATTGCCATTTTGGGACGGTTGGCGTTTAATTCAAATGGCGTTGACTAATTACCTATTGTTGCTTTTGAAATTCAAACAAAATAATTTTTCATTGGTAAAGTGCTGGAATAGTATTCGTATTGGACGTACGTACTTCAAGTATAGACGTTCTTTGTGTACTACCTGATACACTTTCCGACGCAGAAACACTACACACCGACATTTAGTTTGATAGAAAAAAACCACTCATAACATAGCAAAGCAATAAAAATTTTGATCCTTAACATGAAATGAAGTTACTTCTTACCTAATAGAACCCTACGTTGCTCTACAAAAACTTAAATTCCACACAAACCAACTTTTTGAAACAAATTTATGCACAATGCTGGGCAGTAGTGAGGCTAGGAATTATCGCCAAGGCAACTGTCATTATCAAAAACTGATGATGCATAGTCGGTAGCATAATTACCTAAGCATGTATAATGTAAAGTATACATAAATAACAGTAATTTGTTCCTTTACTAACCTAAGAAAACTTTATGTTCTATATAAGACATGTTTTTTGGAACAATGTGATATTTTCCCTTTTGAACGAAACCATAATCACATTTAAATCTATCCTTATAGCATCAACGAATAATTAAAAGTACACAAAAATATAGAAGAATACTACCTCATTTTGGTAAATATTTTGAAAAACATTTTTTCCTTTCCAATTACTAATCTAATTTTTTGTTTTCCATTTAAATTATTAATTTTTCAACGTAATTTGTTCCTTCCTACATCAGTGGGAACTTAAAAACAGTTAATTAATTTTGATTAAAATTTATATAAAACTATTCATTAAATCTGATTGAAGAATTCGTGCAATGAATTTCCAAAAGAAATCTTAAAACATAGTTACACAAAAATACGATTTTGTTGGCATATTGGACTTTCAAAAATAAAATTTAAATTTTTCTAAAACACCCTGCACAATTTAAAAACATGTGCAATTTTTGATTGGGGTTTTCTACAACGATAAAAAACTCTTTATTACTGATGCAAATTGCTTCGTCGATGCAGAAAAATGCATGTTATTATCTTCTGTTTCCGAAAACATCATAATTATCTCTTAAGAATAAAGAAAAACATTGTAACTGTCTCTTCAGAAACTAATGGTACATAAAAAATATCGTCGATACAGGTGTAGTGAAAGTGGTAGTCAGATTTTTACGTGTAAAATTTAGATATTCTAAGATTTAAAAAAAAAACCTTTCCGCACTTTAATCCTTGATTAGTTTTGTTTCAGAAAGCTATGAATGCTACGAAATCCCACAGTGAATGTTTTTACAGTTATTTATTGTGTATGGTATTTTAAATTTCACTCTACAAAAATAATGACAATTGAAATTTTTTAAGCTAAAAACCTATACACACGAATTTAAAATTTTTATTTTTATTCTTTTAAGGTGTACGTATACTCTAGAAGATTTGTTTTTAGTTTTGACTTTAAAAATTCAGTTGTTTTACAGTTGTAATTGGTGTATTCCTAAAATAATTTCAATGAGAAAAAATTATATTATGCAAATAATTAATTATCTAATTACGATATAATTAGTTATATACAATGTTTTTTAAACCTGGTATATAAAATTCTAATTTATTCAGAAACACGATTTCGGTTGTAATGTTTTTTCTAATATTATATTCTTCATGTATTGAACTTCCATCAAGTGTCTAGAAGAAATAGTTTTTTTCCACAATTTTTTTTCGTTATTTTTTGAACGAAATTTTAAAATTATTTTTTGAACGATTTTTTGGAATCAACATTTTTTTAGGAATTTCAACATTTAAAAATGAATTAAAAATCGATTCGAAACTAAATATTCTAATGGAGATTCAAAGCATCCTCTAACAAAAATACAGTTCTACAGGAATCGAGTTTAAAGTTTAGGAAGCATGTCTGTTCCTGGCTGCAGTACCTAACGAAAATCCTTGTAACTAGAAAACTATTTCGAATATTTTCAATGTTTGGCATCGATTGAAATCTAAGAAATTGAAAAATATTTTGAATTAAAAAAAAATATTGTTTGGTCGATTTTTGTGATTTCTAGTGTATACATAAACCTTAATAAAATTCGAGATGTATTATTTTTAAAATAATACGATATTCTATACTAATATATATTTTTATAGGGATGATAATATTACGTTAACCGAAGTTTATATTTCATAAAACAAGAATTAATCCTACAACCATAAACTATCCTATGAAATAAAATATATGTAACTTGCTGTAGTAATCCTTAAAAATGTATTGTACTTTCTCAATTTACGTACATCATGAAACTAAATTTTTGTATATTAATGCTGTGTAACAATAGGGAAAATTTAATTTTTTTTAATACACTATATTGCAAGAAATATACATTTTCAGAAAAATATAACTGTACAATTGCAAAATAAATCTTCTAATGCCATAATATTATTCTCTAGCTGAAGTAATTTGAGACAGCTTGACTGTCAAAGATAAGAGAAAATTCTTTTTGATAAATTCTTGTAACTTGTGGAATACCTTAGATTACAGAACAGAGTGGATGTGGGCTATTGCATTGCAATATTTAAAAGCTATTGAACATCATGCAACTGCAATAATTTAATTTAATGCGATAAGGAAATACAATGTAATATATATATATATATATATATATATATATATATATATATATATATATATATATATATATATATATATATATATATATATATATATATATATTCGATTCATCAAATTATTCCACCGATTACAGTTATTTTTGATGAAATTAGGCAATGGAATTTTAATGACACAATAAGTCAGTATATTTCGCTCCATTTTGGCAAGACTGGTGGAAATTTACTTACATAATTTCAATTCAGCAATACTTGCGTAATTCTTCAATTTCACGAAATAGAACAACATCGGAAACAGAATAGTCGTTTATAGATAAACTAATTCTATATTAATGTTAAATAAATTTGTCAACATCGTAAACAGAATAGTTGTTTATAGATAAACTACTTGTAGATTAATATTAAATAAATCTGTCAATCTATGGTTTAAGCTTTTGAAGTGTTGTCGAAATTTGAAATGAATTTTGAAGCTTCATATAATTGAGTTTGGATAGCTTTAATACATTTTTCCTTTATCGCGTTAACGTCCATGAATTAAAATCTTAGTCCAAAATCTATGCAAAACATATTATACATAACAACATATATTTAATAAAAATGCTCCGTTAGATTCTAAGTGTATATTACAGTAAATGGAAAGATTAATAAAGATTAATCGTAATAATTCTATTTATAAGTGCAATCAGTTAAATATACCAAAAGGGTTTTTATAAAAAAAACAAGCCACTGCGTGGCCAGCACGGCGTTGCCCGTGACATTTCTTTTCGTGGAGTCCAGTGTGACCACTGCTCGCTAACCCCCAGTGATTGCTAAGAATTGTCATTTGGTTTGAATCTCAAACCAAATAGAAGTTGGTAGCCTATTGGATAACAGCCATCATATTGCTGCATGTGGTGTTGGTTTGATTCGCAAACCAAATGGAAATTCGTAGCGTCGTATGAAATCCCTGCGAATTCCAATTTGGTTTGCTTCGCAAACCAACTTATTAAGTTGAAAAATATTTATTAAAATACAATAAAATGTTGAGGTATCGATCTAATGTAAACTTTTCCTTGCACGTGACAGTTCTTTACGTAGGGTCAGTTGTGACCACTACTTGCTAACGCTCACCAAACCCCGGTGATTGCTACGCTTTCCAATTTAATTGCGTAGATATCCATTAGGTGTGACGTCACAATCTCTTGCAAAAACTTTAAGGATATTGAATTGAAAAGTTATTTATTGAAAGAAAATCAAATGTATCAATGTAAAATTTTCCGCATATTTCAAATCCGTTAAAAAATTTTATTATATTTTTAACGATCACTGAAACACACTGAGGGTAACACAAATCTAACATCTATTTACAGAAATAGAAACTTAAAATTAGTTGTTAAATAAAGTTTTTTGTGTGTAATAACCATGATTGATGTGTCGAAAAGTCAACACAATTAGAAAATAATAAAACCCCTTTAAACGTCCCACAAACCCTTAATTGCATGTCATATTCCCTGTTGAAAGGCGATAAATTTTCAAAATACCCAAGTTAAATCGGCATTTGGTGTCGAATTCCAGTAGGAAAATTTTGTTTCTGTATTTGTTTATAAATACTTATTTTTTTTATTGTTTTAACTTAATTTTAATGCTTTAAACTCAATGTTAACCGAGTAATACTAATAATTATTTAGAGTATTTACTAGATTTTAATATAAACTATCAAGCACAAAATTATGTATTATAAACATGCAACAAAGAAATCAGGATTTCGATTTTCATCTCACTACAAAACAAATTTTAAAAATACACTGGAATTGTTTGATACAAAGGGACAGTATAATAAACTAAATATTTAAAATATTATACGCATATCAGTAAATTCCTATAACTAATTGAAAACATAGTTGGATAGTACTGAAACTAGTAGAACACAACGTAGTAAATTCTCATAAAACATTTCTAAAATTGCATTGATAAGAAAAGAATGAAAGCTCAGTATCTTTTAACACACACAAAGCAGATAAAATAATTATATAAATGTCTATAATATTTAAAACTATCAACAAAATTTTCAAATTTGAACAAATAGTTATGACTTTAGTAAAATAAATTGAGGAATTCTTTAAATTCGGCGAAGTGTTCTTTGTTAAAAAAAAAAAAACTTTCAATAGCTCTTTCAATAAATGACACAGCTAAACAATTTTGAACATATTTTTTGTTGACTTCAATTTTTGAGCTGTTTTAGAATTAAATAGGCATGCTGATTTCAAAACTGTAGTTAGTTTTTTTCTACCACTGTAACGTTAATTGAAAACGTTACATTCATAATCATCATCTTCCTTCCTTCCTTCCTTCGAATGGAAGCAGACCCCTCCGTACCGAGTTACTGAAAACCCACAGCGGATTAGCCGAAGCTAGGGAAAGCCTCTAATGAGAAATTTTAGAAGTAGGCCTAGTGACGCGCCGTCCGAAAAACCCTTATCTGCCCAGGATGAACACGATAGGGCGTGGACGTGGTCGACCCCGGAATGTGTGCGCTGAAGATATGTGGTCCGGCTCAATGATACATAGACAACACCAATTTTCATGGATTCACTCCCTAAACTCACCGAAACGAACGCTTTCTGAAACTCACTCGTTTTCCCAACGGAAAAGTACAACGCTACAAGCTGGAATTCCCTTTCATTCCTTCTTCCCACAACGGTCAAAAAAAAGGCCGATTCCGTGAAAAAGTGGGCAAATTTAGGGGTCAACCCCTTGCCAACTTTCATTCATAGACCCAATTATCAAAAGGGTAATTAATCAATTTTGATCGTACGGCTTCTGAACATCTGTCAAAATGTGCTTTGAGACCTTGTGGTCATTTTGATAGTTGTTTCTAGTCGAAATGATGAAGGATTGATTTTATAATCCCCTTTATTCCATTTCATTCATTCAGACCCAGGGAGGACGCAAAGTGGGGTTGCCACTTGGCGGTTTTTGACTGGATTTCGGATGGAGATAAACCATCAAAAATGGAGTTTTGGCAACATAATTGGCGACAAAATCGCAGTTTCCATTCAACGCATAAAAACAGGTGTTGGCGTGATTTTCCTAAGAGATTCATACCCTTTCATCATCGTCAAAAGGCGAAACTTTCTGTGGCTGCCTGGATTGTTCGGGGTGTCTGTCGGATCAACAAAATAGAGGGAAAGGGAGGTTGATCAGGGGAACAGAATCAACTCCCGTGGAGCATCCCTTTCTACCATCTTACGGATTTAATCTTCCAAAAGGAAATGGTCGTTCCTTCATCAACATTCTTTCCTGTCTTCAGCAATTCTTTGTTTTGATCCCGCAGATACCTCCAGTTCAATTTTTTTTGAAGAGTTGCGGTTTCGGTTGAATCCGTCTCCGGAGCGGTTTTTCCTTGTTATATTTTCCGTGTAATTTTGCCGAGGCTCTACTCCAACAAGGATCTCTAAACGAGAGATTTCCCATTTTGAATGATGCTCCTTCCTTTTCCAAAAACACCAACTGATTGACGCATGGACCCTCGCCGATGTGAAGCTGAAGTAATATAAACTCCTTCATTTACCGGAATAAAAAAATAAATATTTTCACTCTCAATCATCTATTTTTGATTCTGCGTCGTCTGAATCAAAATACTCCGGTCAGTGTCTTCATCAAGAAAGATCTACCATTTCATCTTCAAGAATATCAAACCTTCATCTTACAATTTCACCAACAACAAAAAAATTGGGAAGTGGCCGTCGTTTCCACTGTCTCCATTGCATTACCGATTAGTCGCGAAAGTTCAACACTCACCTGACTCCAGATTCGAATCCAGTCTCCTCATCAGAAAAAGACTCTCCTCAATACTGGAAGAACCAGATAATGTAATCTTAAAACCACAGGTTTTAATGTCATCTTAGAACCACAGGTCGTATCAAAAATCTTATTTATCTCTTGATCTTTTATTGAAGAAGTCACCTTATTTTTTAATGGGAAACCTAGGGTTATTGCTATTGAAGTCCTCTTGCTAATACTTTAGTAAGTAAGGAACCACTTCAACTCATCCTAAATAATCACAATTCAAATAGTCTCTCTAACCATACTATACTATAATTATCTACCTACAATCTAAAAATAATACTACCACTTCATGTTACAACCACGTCAAGTTTTTCTCTACACCACTACACTATTTTTTGATGTGACCACTCTCCGCGACATCGAGCGTGGATCATAGGAAGCACTACTGCTCTCTTATTGCCTAACATAAACCTTCTCCGACTGGCAACATGTGAATGATGCCACAGGAGACCAGCGACAGGTGCATACTTGTCCAAACTAGTTCACTTACGCCGGAGATACTGTATTACGGGAGATGTTGTGTGTCGATCTGATATAGTGAAGCGTATTCCGACATGAAGTCCGCGATCTTGTTTGCATACAAGGTTAGCACTGTTTATTTTTTATTTATACATGAACTGAAACCTTTCCTTTTGTCTGCCTTTGCTAATTCGCGTCGTAAGTGCTTAACCATCACCGATTCGTTATGTTACAAATGAGGCAGTTTTACCATTCTCAGTCAAAGTAGAAACATCAGTGCATTTGTCAGGTTAGCCTATTTTAAGGTGAAAATTGGTGTTCAAGAAAAATCATGGTCCCCTCATAAAGTGTGCAAGCAGTGTGTCGAGAGTTTGCGGATGTGGACGAAGGCAACACGTAGTAAATTTCCATTTGTTATACGAGCCCAGAGACTTCACGACTTACTTGTCGACAGAAAGAGCATTACATTTCCACGTCTGCATATAAAGCTGGGTCTCATGAAGCAATTTGTTAAAGCTTTGTCAATTGAAGGAAACTGTTTCAAGTATCTCATTTTAGCATTTCCTAGCCTGTCATTTGAAAAGATAAAGGCAGGTGTGTTTGATGGTCCACAGATTCTGCAGCTCGTTAAAGATGAACATTTGATCCAAACAATGACAGAACTTCAAAAGAATGCTTGGTTGTCATTCAAAAACATTGTCAAAGACTCTCTTGAAAATACACGAGTGCATAATTGCACCGAAATTATCCAGCAACTCATGGAGATCTTCAAAATGCTTGGTTGCAACATGAGCATCAAATTGCATTTTTTACATAGCCATCTTGCTAATTTCCCAAAAAAATTTTGCAGTCAGTGTTGAGCAAGGTGAGCGATTCCAACAAGATTTGAAGGTCATGGAGTCACGGTATCAAGGTAGAGGGGATGTACATATGATGGCTGACTACTGTTGGAACATCAAGCGAGAATGTCTGCAGATTAAACAATCCAGAGAAAGTTATAAGCGAAAATATTTTCCTTAATATGTATGTTTACCGTTTGGTAAAAAAACTTTACTATATATAGGAATACAATTTAACTTGTAGTAACTATACATAACCTTTATAAGAATAAAACTATTCTTTGTGAACAGTATATTTGGTAAGTTTTCCCTTTATATGCACATTTTGTATGACTTTTGAGACAAAGAGAGGGTATCTTGTAGCTTAAAAAGTTGACGTGATAGACAAAAACTGCAGTTATTTTTGGATCCAGAGGTCAAAAGTTAGTCAAAAACAAGTCACAGATCTAAACCAACGAAATTGCTGTTCCCCAGTGTAATCATTGCAATGTTGAGCTTTACGAATGCAATTCATAACTAAAATGAATTTCATGTATAAATTCAATCTGCTTCTATTCTTTGAAAGGTATTCTCATGTCACAATATTAGGTATTTGGACGTTTGTGTTTGATCACAGGCGGTCTTTGTCATATGAATGCACCATTGTAAAACTTCCAACAAGAGGGATTTTGTTAGTTATGAAAACCTGATCTTAATGTTGCAAGAAAATTTTCATGTGCCTTCCTCCATATACTAAGCCATAATTTAATTTCTTTCTCTCTTCTGATTCCTTGAAATTACTTGTTTTTTGCTATATAGATTTATTTCAGTTCATTTCGCAAAATTCAAAAATCAATTATGTCTTGCACCATAAACCCATTCCCAAATCCAAGAATTAATTAAGAGTATGAGTATGACTAAACTATTTTAAATCTTAGGAAAAAGCTTTAACCAGACAAAAATAATGAGGATTGATTCATTAAGGATCAGTGCACACATCCGATTTTTCAGCGGGCGGCGGCTCTGCGACACAGCAGCCCAACTATGCACACATAACCGTGAAATGACGTAAGTACTCATTTCGCGCCATTTGAGATAAATATTCGATCGAAGAAAACGTGTTTATTTCGCTTACTTGGTGTAAAAAAGTATATTTTGAAACAAAATAGACGGTTGCTGGATACAATTATTTATTAATTATTATTTATGTTCCATTTATTTATGAAAACAAAATACCTCAGACCTTAGAAGCGTGTGCGGTGAGCTGCGGCACCGAGGGGAACTGCGGTACAAATTGCACTCAAGTTGATCATGCGTCGCCGCAACGGCGCCGGAGGAATGTGTATACTATTCCATTGGCTCTAATGTATCTCAGACCGCACTTGCGTTGCCGCAGCGGCGCCGCTCGTTGAAAAACCGGATGTGCACACCGGGCCTAAAGCTAATCTCTTTCACGATATAAATAATCTTCCCTCTCGTGAGCAGACGAGTAGCTAAAAAGCAGCTGTTTGTAGAATAGAAGTAGTTAACATTCCTAGAATCAACACAATTTTGTATCTCCAGCGATTTAAATTCATTATTTGTAGCAGCGGGTGCTATACTAATGATAAAGTGAAACGTTTTTATGCAAACAAAGCCTCGAAGCATATACAGCCCAAATATTCTTCCGGTAAGTAATTGAAAAAAGATTTTGGAAGAATTTAAAAAAATATATTTACTGTAGAGTTAAGAAACCTCCGAAACTCTTAAACATGCCATATCGTTATTAAAATATCGATGCGTCAAAGTTGTTAAGGCGGACGAAGAGATTCGAATGTTTACTTACTAGTGGAAAAGTACTATTGTCTTGGCTTGTACGTTGGTCAGGGGTTGAAAGTGGGATCTCTTACGACAAAGGTTATTACAAATCAGTCTTATAGAAACTGTATTGTTAATATAAGGAAATAAATTAGCACCATTTCAATAAACTTATAAAGAGGTTCAGAATTTTTAACGATGAGCATTTTATTAAAATCTTGATCAAACTTTTTCAAGTTTGGGGAGAAATTGCTGAAAACCTACTCTAGTTTTAAAAGATATTTTTACTTATTATTACGAACAGTACATCTAAGTTTCACTAGCAAAGTAGAAAGCAAGTTCATTTCTAATAGTTTAAGCGTAGAAAAGTTAAAATTGCTACACGACATTCTTGGCATAAAAAAATTGAATATTTTGACTGCCTTTAAAAAAGCCTTGTTTCCAAAATAAAATTATTTTATGCAAAAAAAATACATAAACATGTCACAGTTCAACATACTTCAATTAGCCACAATATACTAAATTAAAAAAAAAATTGAAGATGATGAAGCGAGCATTTAATTTTTTATTGCCTCAATATGAAGGAATTTACCCATACGAGGATTGAAGTTTAAGTTTGCTACATGCTATATTTGCAAGTCAACATTAAATTTTTAGTTTTTCAGTTTGTTAGTTATGACGTATTTAAGTCAACTGAGCATAAACAAGTAGCACGATAGTGTTTCTGTACTAGAGGGTTGTTTCAGTTAATTATCTAAATATAAAGCAATTAAGGTTGCATCATATTTATGGGATTTAATGTAACTTAAATAAACATTTGAAGTAATGTTTTAGGATTTAAAACAATGGATTCACTAAAAACTCCTTCCTTAAATGCGATTAAATTCAGGAAGTAGTATTTTTTAAAGGTACCACACGTAATTATTTTTAGACCAGAGGATACAAAAATAAGCACAGTATTTTTTTAGTGAATACCTTAAATTAGCCATCAAATGTTTTATTCCATTTTATTCGATCATCTAAAAACTGTGATGAAATTATAAAACTGAATTTAAAAGAATTATCCAAAACTATGAAATGTGTGCTGTAATTCTCAAATGTGAACTGGCATTCAGAGATCTAACATTTAGCATGTTAAAAAATTATTATAATATTGAATTGGCGACTTAGTAGCTCATTTAAATTTAATTCACAATTGAGGAAATAAGCGTATTTCAATAGCTTAAAATATGAATCTTGAAATTACAATATACAGGCTTACGAAACTTCAGTGGTAAGTAAAAAGCCTTTCAAACTAAAAAACTGGTTTTTATTACTATGAAGTAGAAAATTAATCGTATAAAACACAGAATACAACACATTCAAATCTTCGAAATAATTTTTAAACTCTCCACACCTTTGGATGTAAAAAATTGAAAATGTTTACTGCTTTTCAAGGAGTCATATTTCCTTGAAAGAAATAATTTATGACAAACCATTCATGTTACATATTCTTGCACACGTTTTCAAAAAATGTCCAACAACTCATTGGATTATGGAAGTTGAACTGTACATTTTATACTGTTTCCCAAAACTCAAATGAATCCTTTTTAGCATCACAACGCGCATATATTTTTATTTTTATAAATGCTTAAGTAATCTATTCTGTTAATAGCAAGTAAAATCTTGTAGAATTCTATTTGTTTTAATATGTAGTTCAAAACGATAAACCAAGACAGAAATTAAGATATCTAAATACTATCTTTTAATTAAACAATTGAAAGAATAGGCCTAAAGTGTACAGTATTAAATCTGAAACTTCAAGATTTGAGGTTGAAATATGTTTGGCTCGTATAATGGAAAATCGTTAGCCTCGATACGAACAATAAAGGGAATAAACACAGTTCTTTTAAAATTTAAAAGAAAATTTAGTATGTAATAGTATTTAAAAGTTTTAATAGTATTTAATATTTTAACAAAAGCGGCTCCCGACAGTACACTGAAAAATACATTATCACAAATAATGGATTACAAACAAAAGATGAAAGTCCAGGAGATAAGATGTGGTGTTTAATGACGAAACCTGAAGAACAGATAGACACCCTCTGTATAAAGGTCTCGGGAAAATACGGTGACTTTCGACATCTTGTCTTTCCAGCCTTTCATAAACTTAAATGTTATGTATGCATGTTTAAAAAAACTAAAATATAAATGAAATTCGCATAAAAAACTCAACAACAGTATAACGGCATTTTCATTTCTCAGCTGTAATTAAATATACCGTATTTTAATAGTAATAAAATGGAAATTATTCACACACACGCATTTCATACGAAACAATACAATATCATCAAAATTAAATCATAACTGTTTTTAGCTATAAACAGAAGAAAATAACACTCTCAGAGATTTTATAACACAGCATGTAAAACTCAAACTTCCAGACTAAGTTTAAAGTTAAAACGTTAAAGCGGAACAATTCAATTGTTACGTTTGAGAGCTTCCAATGGGCATGAACTTCTCCAGTTGAATTAGTTCGCATGTTTAATGTATAAAAGTTCTCTACTGCCATTTCAAACGCCACATTCCCCTGCTTCAACCATTCCCTCATTGTAACCAGAAATATTAAGCTTTATTACACAAATTGAAACCAAAATGTATACATGGTCAGTACATACACAATAATGAGTAAACTCACGCAAAAGGACTCCTTAAGCAGCCATTAATCGTTTATGAAGAGCCATGATGACAGTTACAGTGACAGCGTGAATTAATAACATGGGATGTTGCGGTCGGAAATTCTCTAGCGACTCAGAAACGTGTTTGTTGTCGACAGCAGCTTCATCGACCTTTCATTTATTTATTGACCGGATGAACCACGAAACATTTACAGACATTTGCCCCAGGTTATATATAAAAGCGTAATGACAGTTCTAGATGGATTTCTATAACACTGATTTGTATAAAAGTTTGTTTAAATTGGCATGGAAATTCAATGAAAATCCATTTATCGAGTCGGTCATTAATTTCAAATGTGAATGGTAGGATTAGTATACTTTTTGAGTGTTAATATAGGTAGTTGAATTTAAATCGCACTGGAACTACCCAAAGGCCTATTAGTAAAGGTCCAGGATCAGTCCCGAAGGGATTTGAACACCTAAGTGAGCTCTCGCTCTCTAAATTTGCACCAATCTGAACAAATTCGAGGCCCCGATAGATTTAATGTGAACCAGCCCCCAAGTACACTTCGATCTTTTGTCGGATCTAGATTTGAACTCGCACCCCTCAGGTTGCTATTCCGAGGTTGCTAACCAGGGGTTAGTGCGTCTCCACATTCCTTGGAAAAGCAAGTTTTAGCAGTTCTCTGGAGGTGTCATTATTCTATCGGAAACGAACGATGATAAAATAAGCCCGTAAATATTACGCGTCAAACAAAAGTTCACTAAAATAGAAACCAGCAGAAACTTTTATGCAAATAATTTCTTTCCGAGTGTTCTTCCAAAGTCTCCACTTTTATTATTCAAAAGGCGGGTAAGGAAATTTCAAATATCATCCAGCATACGTGATTTTTAAGAAATACTATTTTAGTGCCATCTAGGAGGCACATTTAGAACTAGTTTTCTTTTTTTAGTACTTTTATTGTTGAGATGGTAAAATCAATTTAAATATTTCAGTATAACGTTTTTCATGTTATATACATAATCAGTAGCAAAATTTTAAAAATCGCTTGTTTATTCAAGAGATTTCTAGGATTTTTAAAATATTTAGGTGTACGAACAATGAGAATGAAATATATGTATCAATTGAATTAAAGTAAAAAAATATGTATCAATTGAATAAAAGTAAAAAAATATGTATCAATTGAATTAAAGTAAAAAAAATATGTATTACATAATTTACATTTTTTAAAGGGAAAACAAATAGTTGTCATATTCAGAGACAGACAGAATTGCAACATATTGCAATAGATATATCGTTTTTGGTGGGTTTGTTTGGTTTGTTTGTTTTTGGTTTTGGTAGATCGTCCACTAGAAACCGGTGAATTGAAACCGAATAGGTTCTATTCCCGCTCAGAAAACTCTCCTCTGTGTCAGTAAAACTATATTTGTGTGTGCATGACCAGTTACTTGACAAAACATTGTTCGCCTTGGATTGGGGTCCATTGGCATTGGGGTATATTGGAGCATTATTCGGAGGACGCAGTTTGGTAAGATCTCGCTCTTGCTCCAAAAAGGAAACTAACCAACGAATAGATAATAATCAGTAATAACATGTGTTTAGCCCAACTTTTAAACAATTCATTCAGTTTTATAAGTATTTTGTTTATAAGACATTTGTCGCCTATACGCCAGTAGTCTGTAATTAGTTTCAGTAAGGCCTTTCATTATAGTGTCGATGAAAAATCCGTTAAAGCCTCATTAATTTTCAAAACACTTCCTTGATTAACTATCTTAACTTGAAATTGAAAACTTTTCCCTGTAATCATCTTGCATTATTGCGCATTTTAATAAATTTTACAGAGAATAAAATATTACCATCATGATTAACACTCTGAGGAGATTCCATGCATGTATCCGTATCGTAACCTGCAATCTTCCTAGCATGACTTCTCACCAGCTTTTACCTTCTTGACCGATTGTACCATTCTGAGGACTTTTTCAACCAGTAGATGTTATTTAGTCATTGTGTAGGTTATGGGGTAAAAGTAATTGTTTTTACACTACTCTACACTTTCTGTTATCTGTACACTACTCTTTTTTTATTATTTAGACAATTATAACAATTATCTTGACAAAAAAGCGTTAAGATATTATTTTTCCAGATATATATCAAATAAAAGTGCGTTTATTCTCAGAATTTTCTTATATAATATTAATAATTCAGTAGAATCTTATTCCAGAAGATTAAATATAACTTACTATCAAGACATTAATAATGAGAGATCACGTTGAAGTTAAGTGTAATAGGTACATAATCTCAAAATAACTATGCATAGACAAACTTAATTTATTTTTCATTTTCTATTTGTTGCAGTAAGGTCTTTCATTATGAAGTATGATATGTGAAAAATCAGCTTTTGGTTAAATTGTAAAGTTTTAAAGTACTGTGATATAAATTGCATTTTTTTAGCATAAAAGAAGAGGACAACTTGAGAAATTCGCTTGTGAGAGTCGTTAGCGCTTAAAATCGTGTTGTATAGGGTAAAAGGGAGGGGGACATTTTTGATGCTAGAAGAGAAAAGTAATCTCAAACAAATGCGCTTACGCGTCATTTATCATTGGCTTTCCATAATCTACCGAAGGAAAGTCGAGAATGTGTTGTGCTTCAGTTTTATCGAGTAAAGATGCGAAAAGTCTTCTTTTCGTACATCAAACTACAGCAACAGACTAAAACAGAATTACACGAAGTCCGATAAAGGAGCATCTGACATTATTTTTGTTGCTTCAACAGTTCGTGTTCTGTAAATTTATAAACATTCTAGCAAGAAATATACCCTGAGAAACACACCTCTTCTCTGACCAAAATACTCTACAATCATCATTTCTTTTTCAATGAGGTCTACTTTCGGTTGTAAACACAGAGGTCGTGCTCTCCGAATACTCAAGAGATCTCATTTTGCTATCATCCTACTTCTCTATTTACCCAATCCGTCGTTTTTCCCCTTTACGATATTTTTATTGACGTTTATGTTGGGTCAAATATGTAATTAAATATGTAAATATTAATTAACGTCACACTGGAGCAACACAACGAGGTATTGGTGACGGTCTGAAAGCAATCCCGAATATACAAGGACAACGTCTCGTAATTTTGAACCACGGTCAGATGACGAGTTCAACACCTGGGCTGGCATCCCACTCTCCAAACTTCTACACCACACCATCGGGAGTAACTTGAGGCGACGGCTGATACAACGAACACGCCTTATGAACTCGACGGTCTTTGAGTACACAGATAGTCGTGAGGAGTTCGTATTCAATCCCGAAGGGAAAGATGCAAGTATGAACTCGACGTTCTTTGGCTGGACCGAGAGTCATGCGGAGTCCGGAAATAATCCCGAAGGGAAAGATCCAAGGACACGTCTCATAGTTTTAGGAGAGTCATGGAGAGTAATAGGAAAGTCATGCCGAGTCCTGAATCAACCCCGAATGGAAAGATCCAAGGACAACGTGTCATAATTTTAGGAGAGTCGTGGAGAGTAATAGGAAAGTCATGCCGAGTCTGCAATCAATCCCGAAGGGAAAGATGCAAGGATAACGTATCATAATTTTAGTAGAGTCATGGAGATTACATCACGGACTCTAAGATAAATCGACTGTATTTGGCTGGACCGAGAGTCATGCGGAGTCTGGAATCAATCCCGAAAATTAAGATCCAAGGTTTTTTTTTTTTAATCCAATGGCGGGCATTGTTGATTTGTAATCATTTTGCCTCTACAAGGCCAGAAGTGATGGCCACTTGTGAAGGAGCACCCAATGGGCGACCATCATTACCGCTAACAAAGAACAGTACAATTTACAGCCATGCCGAACACAGAATCGAACCAGGAACCTTCCGATCCAGAGGCCAACACCTTAACTACTAGACCGGTTGGTCGGCCCTACTAGATCCAAGTGCAACGTCTTATAATTTTAGGAGAATCGCGGAGAGTAATAGGAGAGTCATGCGGAGTCCGAAATCCATAACTAAGAGAAAGATCCAAGGACAACGTCTCGTATTTTTGAATCACAGTCATATGACGAATGCAACACCTGAGATGGAATCCCACTCTCCAAACTTCTACATCACGCCATCGTGAGGAATTTGAGGCAACGGCTGATTAAACGAGCACAGGCCTTCATGAACTTTACGGTCTTTGGCTGGACCGAGTTTCAAATTCTCAATCTTCGGGTTGCTAATCCGTTGCTCTTCCCACAAGGCTACCTAAGCCCATTTTAAGTCGCTGTCCAAATATAGCCCTTGCTCTTTAAGTCTTTAAGCCATCCAATATCTGAGGGTTTCAGAACTACTATATCAAGTCCACTTTCTGGTCAAACTCTGAAAATCACACATCCGAACTCCTTGAAGTTGAATATTTTTAGTGCAGCTTCGAATCAAGTCAATAGTTGTTTTGGTTCCCAAGAGATGGCAGAAGCGAGTAGGTAAAGTGCACACGAAAAGAAACTTTATCTCGATGTATCTTAAAATGTTATAAAAATGGACCTGATTCACTTTAGTTCCGAACGCCTCATCTATCAAAAAATGAAAATTTCATTAATATAAGTTCATTGCAATATTAATGGCCGTTTATCCTTACATTTCATCAACTGTAATTTCTTCAAATTTCAATATTTCGCCTTTTCAAAGAAATGTAACCCTTAATATTTTTTTAAAATTATCATTCTTCCTCGTGAATATTAAATTCCAATCGTTTCAACAGCTAGATTGCAGTATAAATATTTTGATCGATCATGAAACTCGGAAGATTGGTTACAGCATGCAATGCGTTACACAATGTTTTCAAGTGATGCAGAGATCACTGTGAGTAATGATTATATTTATCTTAAAAACAGGGCATATGTCGTCTGACACTGAATAAACAAATATTTCATGAGAATTCATGAAATTTTTGTCTGTCTTGTATATTTCCTGCAAAAAATAAATGAATGTATGTTTGTTTCAAATGCTTTAAATCATTTACAATGTTTTTAAAAGGAAGTACTTTAATACTGTATTATTTTAAAACAATATTTTAAAATCCAAATCAATTCATTTTTGTTGCTTTATTTCTATACTTTTTAACCTTTGTCTTAAAAATACAATCACATTCTCCAGTAAATATGTAAGTTTTATTTTTGCTTATAAATCTTGTCTCAGAATGTTATGTCGAAAGAAGATTTAATTTTTAGCATTACACCAATGTTTGTACATGAGGATATGGTATTAGTTGAACCTTTATTCAAATATGATGTTTATTTTAAAAATCGTTTAAGATTGTTATATTCAAATTTGGGGGCGGCATATTTTAAATTTTATGCACTTTTTCACACGTGATTGATCCTACACGAATTTATATATATATATATATATATATATATATATATATATATATATATATATATATATATACAGGGTGGTCCCGAATTCATGGTACAAACTTTAATGGTAGGTACAGGACATTGTAACAATGATTTATTGTATAGGAATGTATAGTCGCAAGTGACGCGCGGTGAGGCGAAAACAGGGGAAATAACGGCCGAAAGGAAAAACAAAGATTTTATTGAAAGCGTTGTTGACAAGTGTCATGTTTACAGTAATTGTTCAAAATTGCGTCCACCAGTATCGATACATGCTTGACAGCGTCGGTGGAGCGATTGGCGTACACGTTCAAAATGCCTGGTATTTCACGCACACCTGCAGCAGCTACAGATAAGCGAGCGACGAGATCCTCATCTGAGTCAACTGGAGTCTCATAAACAAGATGCTTTAGATGTCCCCATAAAAAGTAATCGAGGCTCGATAAATCGGGAGATCGGGGTGGCCAAGGGACTGGTCCACCACGCCCAATCCATCGAGTACCAAACGTGGCATTCAGGTAATTCCGTACATCAATGCTGAAGTGTGCTGGCGCCCCATCGTGCTGAAACCACATGCGGTTACGAATGGCGATCGGAACATCATGCAGCAGTTGTGGTAACACTTCTTTCAGAAAAATAAGATAGCTTCCGCCAGTGAGCCGCGTGGGTAGTAAGTATGGGCCAATCAAAAAGTCGTTCACAATACCAGCCCACACATTAATACTGAAACGTTGTTGAAACGCATGTCAACGCGTTGCATGTGGATTATCGGTTGCCCACACATGGGAATTTTGCGCATTAAAGACACCCTCGCTTGAAAATGTCGCTTCATCTGTAAATAGCACATAATCTACGAAATCCGGCTGCAACGCACATTGCTGCATCACCCACAGGCAGAAGTTCACGCGGCGAGGATAATATGCCGGATTCAATGCTTGTACTTTCTGAAAATGGAAGGGGTGTAAGCGATTTTCGTTTAACACTCTGCATACAGTCTGATGACTCACACCTACGTCACGCGCAACAGTTATTGTGCTTGACTCGGGTCTATCAGCCACAATGTTCAAGATGCTTTCTTCCAGCCTTGGAGTGCGTACAGCTCTTACTCGACCAGCGCCATGTCTGTTGACGTCGAACGCACCTGTTTCACAAAGTTGACGATGTAACCGTTGAAAAATTCTATGATCCGGCATTCGTCGATCAGGATACTCCGCGCGATACATTCGTAACGCAGCTCTGCCGTTACCATTTGCACGGCCGTACATGTAATGCATGTCTGCTTTTTCTGCATACGTAAAGTCACCCATCGTCTACGGCAGCACAATTGTGAATGTCGCTTTTCCCTACTGCGATGCATCATGTTCAACAGCGGCTAGACATCTACTGCCCTCTACCGGCAATGATACCAACCGATCACTCCATTTCTCTTTCCTTTTATTTCCCCTGTTTACGCCTCACCGCGTCACTTGCGACTATACATTCCTATACAATAAATCATTGTTACAATGTCCTGTACCTACCATTAAAGTTTGTACCATGAATTCGGGACCACCCTGTATGGCGATCTAAGCATATATATATATATATATATATATATATATATATATATATATATGTGTGTGTGTGTGTGTGTGTTACTGGTAAAGTGTAGTAATCAGTTATTCTACAGATTATCTAGGTAATGTTCAGATTAACTAGGGTGATCCGTTAACGTGCCGTAAATAGTTTCCATTTCTCAAATTAGCTAGATAATCTGCACATTAGCTAGTAGGCACTCGTTAAAGTGAAAATAATATCTTTGCTGGTACAATAGGAACGTACAATAACGCATCATACCTTTGATTTATTCGATAATCTTAAGATGATTCTTTTTTCTTGGAAACTTTTATTCGCTTTACATTTTCAATTATGGAATTTCAAATTTCAATCCAATTATTATACAGTAAAAATATGCAAACAGGTAGTCCTAAAAGTACCCCTCGAAACACCAATTTTAAAATCTCAAGTTGTTCTCAACCTGCAATAAATGAATATGGACAAGGAAACACGTTTTACAAGAAAAAGAAAGGATACAATGATTCTTATTTTGGACGCGCGTTTTTGTCTTTAAGCATAACTTTGTCACAAGGAACGCCGTGCGAGTAAGAATTAAAATATTTATTTTTCATAGCTTACATTTTGTATTGGAACACGAAAAGCCCAAACGAAAAACTCATTGATCATAAAAGCGTAATTTTGCTATTTGAGATTTGGCCAACCAGAATTAATGTTTTATTTTATAAATTTGATTTAGAACACCGTGTTTATGTATTTCAGTTAAGACAGGGAAATGTCGCTGTCATATTTGAGCATTAGTAAATTTCATAAATCATTATCGCCTGTATCAATATTTTTCTAATGTCTTTTTTTTAATTGCTCTATTTCAGCTCATGAGGTCGAAATTCGACACTTTGCACACCTTTCGTTTTTCAGAACTCTGCTTTTTTCAACGGAATTTCGTTTCTGTTTGTATATGTTTTAGTCTTTTGCATATTGCAATATATTAGTCAGGAATTAAATGTATATATTTGCATCCGATGTAAATTGTAGAAACTAGGAAAAAGTTAAAACGAAGTTAAAAAGTATTTTCCGTACAACTTATATAATTGTATTTTTCTATGTAAGAAGAGTGATTATTCTAATTCATTTTTCAATCAACAGTTAACTATTTCAACCCGATCAACGCCGGGTTATTCATTTAGTAACAAATAGAAACAGGCCTAACAGTACCTACGTTTAATCATCATATAGCAGCTTATCAGGACGTCTATTAAAACTCTCTATCTCTCTATATTAAAAAAAAGTTACCGCAACCACCACTGTCTCAGGATTGAAAACTGTGTTTTTTAGCTCGATTCTTAGACGGTTTTACGAGAAAGTACGTATCAGAAAATTACGAAATTAACATGGTTTGTTTTCATCGTGTTTCCTGGACAATTTTGAAGATTTCTTTCCAATGCGTCTATTAGTTTAGGGTTTATGAAGTGTCAAAATTGAAAAAGCGAAATTTCTAATTCGAGTGAGCAAAAGACGTGCAAATTTTCAGTCTGCAGTTGTGATTTTTGTTAGACAATTTCATTTTGGTAAAAATTTTAATTTTGTTCCTGATAATACTTGTTTGAAATTTGGAAAACATCGTGACAATTTCGTTACTTTTTCTTAAAATTGTCATATCGATATCTTATTACTATTAGTTTTTAAAATTGAAAATATCGCAGAATACCTTTGAATATACTCTTTCTTACGGTACAATTATTTTTGAAATTGGTTAATAAATAAATTCGATGCATTAAAAGTTGGTCGTACAAATTTCAGAATATTGGGATACTTTTGTTACTTTTTGTTAAAACTATCATATCTATAGCTTAATACTGTTATTTTTTTTAATTTGAAACCTTCAACGAAATAATTAAATATATTCTTTGTTATGATAAAATTATTTTTGAAATTATTTAATAAATAAAGTCGATGCAATTAAAAGTAGGTCATACAAATTTCGGAACTTTTAGATCGTAATTTCCGGTACAAGACTAAAACTGTTACATCTATAGTTGATGCTATTAGTTTTAACATTTGAAAATACCACGTAAAAGCTTAGAACGTATTCTTTCTTATGGCATAAATATTTTAAAAATTGGTTCATAAATAAATTCGATGTGATGAAAAGTACAACTTAGCGAAAGTGTACGAATTATTGATCGCACGCAGAGGGATCGATGAAACGAAAGGTTGCATTTTTAACTAACGGGTTTGCCAGATATAAAATTTATCGTAGCTACAATCACCATAGCAACGATTTTTTTTTAATTTTCCGTTGAAACTCGCCGTCACGTCTGGCCGGGAGTCCAAAAGGCTCAATACGATTTTCCCCCTCGATTCTCATACGGTTTCGCGAGAAAGTACACATCGAAAATTTTCGAGATTAACATGGTTTATTCAAAATTGTTCAGGGAACCAAATCGCGAAGGTTTTTTACTGATGCAGCTATTGGTTTGGGATGCATTATGTGTTACAGTTAAAAAAGAAAACACTTGCGAAAGGAGTGTTAGTTTTTGAAGCAAACCAAAATGTGATTGCGTAGCAATCACCGGGAGTTTGCAAGCGTTAGTGAGCATGGGGCGAAGCCCTCTCTGTGACGTCATGGATCAGGATTACATCAGGAAATCAGGATTACACGAATTATTAAGGTAGTTTAGCCGTCGCAGAAGATCGACTCTTCAAAAACAGTTTTGGTATGCGAAGCAAACAAAATTGTATCTGCAAAGAGAGTGTTTAAGAAGCAAACCAAATGAGATTGCGTGAGTAGGGGAGCAGGGGGACGGATGTTTCGGATTGAAGGAGATTGCCTCTGCGAAAGGAGTGTTGGTTTGCGAAGCAAACCAAATGGGATTGCGTAGCTATACACGGGAATTGGCGAGCGGAGCCCCCTAGGTTAATAAAATATCAAGCAGATCTACTTTATTTGTTCCCACACACTAGAGAAAAATCGATACCCATTTCAAAAAATAAACATAATGACCGCACACACGTTTCAAAAGGGGCACATGCACTGATGATGACGATCATTAGTTGATAGTTTCGTTCCACTCGGAGAAAACACAAGTTCTGTTATACTCCTACATTTCTATATACTGTCCCAGTGAATATATGTCCTTTTTCTTGGGGGTTTCGTCATCTTAATGGGGCAACTGCAATTGGAACCTCGGGTAATCCACGGAAGGCTGTTAGAGATGCAGTGTGATAAACTCCCAGTGGCACACTTGGATCATCACGACTTGCAGCTTCGTAAGATGTAGGAGTTTGGGGAACAGTATTATGTAAGGTAAATCTCTACGAGACATAAGTTTCGAAGTTGTTTCTGATGAGCTTTACTGACGTGATGCGATTGAACCCGAAGGAGGTTTCCGAGCCTGTAGATTGGACGGAAATGTCATGATTTATCCGCATATTCTTTTCTATGATCTTAGGCTACATCCATTTTCTCTTTTACTTGAAGCGTGAGTTTTGAAAATTTCTGCAAATACAAAGTATTTCGGGTAGGAAATTATCGTTATCAATTCTGTTCTCAGATGGCAAAATTTTATAAGTCACATTTTTAATTTTTAGTGACATCAATTTTAAGATTCAATATTCCACATATGGTTCTGTGGTTTTTGATTCATTACAATTTTCCCACCTTTGTTTTCTCATAAACTAAAAGAAAAAGACTTACTATATTTTGCCACCTTCAAAACTTTAACAAAAAAGATTCCAGGATTTGACTTCATTTTTTTTGGGAAAAGTGACTTGTAACATTTTGCTATCTGAGCACAGAATTATGGAACCGAGACAGCACCGTCTCTGTACAAAGTCCACGTGCGCTAGCATGACGTCACACACCAAAGGCTTACCAGCCTTGGTTGATCATAAACTCACAACGGTGTGAATTTATATTCTTCTGTTTATATTTTATTAGGTTGAAAGTTTTTAAGAACTGCACTCAATCTTTGTAGATTGTATAAAAAAAAAGGGGGGGGGGTGTGAGGTATGTTTTTTTTAACAAAATTTTTTACCTCATTTTACTTAAAAAATAAATAAAACTTACGTTCTGTGTTTGTAATTTAATCTCATTTTACTGAACAGTTTTTGCATGACCCCTTAAAATGAAAAACAGAAAAAAAGAGACAAAGAAAATGAAGGAAATCTGCAGGAAACAATCTTTAAAAGTAAAGATTAACTTTGAAAATAAAAACTGATCAACATAAAAATTGGTTATTTCAGTCCATTTAAAGCTTTTAACAGGTTTGTATGATACCAATAAATAATTTATGTAATAAAAATACAATTTTTTCAGTCAGAAAATAGAAAAAATTATGTATTATGAATGTTTGATTCAAAGCAAGTGTGCGTTTAATTAATTTTTTTAATCTACCTTTCTTTTTCGATCATAACACAGCATACGCTTCAGTTTCTTTTCGGATATATTATATATTTATATAGTATATTCTGACTAGAAAAAATTAACTCTGCCTCCTAATGATTTACCAAATTCTATCTTATCCTCATGCATTAAATCAAATTTTTTGTGTTTATTACAATATGTGTTTACTTTTCAATAACAAGACAGTTTTTGCGCAAAATGTAAGCTACTGTTTGTCTAGTAGTGTCACGTCTCTATGTATTTCTTACTAATAAAGTAGTATGGTCTTATCCAACCTATATTTATAAACGAAGTCTAAAATCACGATTTTTGCGATCCACAGGGTTGTATTAAGTATGGTACACTAGAGTTAGTTTTTGTTCAATATTTATATAGCATAGAACTGTGTCCCATATCACTAATTAAACGACGGGAAGGTCCATATACAAGGAATTCTTCGTTCAGCGCTGTAATAACACATCCCATTGCAGTTGCTTGTGTTAATGAGACTAATTCTACCCATATTTGATTGCATAAATTTCAATAATAAACACCCATTCCATTACATTTGGACATTCGAGCTAAGGGCCAGATATACAACTAATTATTCAAAACGTTGTGACGGAATAGGAATTTGAAGAAATGTTACATGGTTTTTTATTAGAAACTTGATACCTGATGGTTTTTAAGCAGTTTTTCACAAAGTCGATATTACATTTCGTTATTTCTGTCCAGACAGAACATCAGTATATTCGTGAATAAGTTCCATCGGCTCCGTAATGAATTGTAGTAAGAACGGCATGATGTTTAGTATGTTCTCATGCTCATGGACTATTAATTGAATGATTAGAGGACTATTAGTGGGATTTCCTCGGAATCTCCATCTGGTTTCGGTACTAAAACTACGGGAGTGGCAAAAAGAGATTCATATTTCTAGATGATTCCAACTTCCAATAGTTTATCCAATTCTTTACTTATGATTTCTTTCTTTGCTGAAGTTATACGATAAGGAGGAGCAGCAATAGGAGCATGATTATGGGTATTTATTCGAAATTGAATGTAATGAGTTGGTCCTTCTCATGGCTGCTAAATTTATTCATAGTCTTGTAATAAATAATTTAATTTCTTACGTTGATCGTTGGCCGGTTAAAGTCCTTAGTTTTCTCTCACCGTAAGAACAAAATAATCAATTTTATGTCATTCCACTAATAATCGTATCGGCTATTTTCGATTTTACTTATTCAGCAAAACTATATATATATCACAAGGATCGTCTTCGTGGAACCAATTTCTGTTTGTTTTTAGTACCTAACATCCCAGTAATTTGCAAAAGTCCACGCTTAAAAAAGTTTGATTTTCCTTTAAATTTTGATAAAACAGTTTACAAAACGTTTTTGAAACATGTTTGTACTGGTGATAGCAACTAATGAAAACCCCTTGTAACTAGTTCAAGTATTCATAATATTTACAAGATCTTGGTTTCATTTAAAAACTAAGAAATCGGGAGGAAATATTTTTAAGCAATAAAAACGAAATTAATATTCTGGTCAATCTTCGTGATTTCTAGCGTATACATACACTTTAAAACAACTTCCCTTGAACCCTAATCTGCGCATTATTATTTAAAATATCAACATTGGACTTAGATCCATCAACAAGGAGCATTATAAGGTCATTTTCTGATAAACAATGCCTTGTTTCTTCAATTTATGATACAGAAGGTTGTCCACGCACGCTGTTCTGTTTAACTCATTACTTGTAGTATCAAGAGTTGCTAACATTCCATCACACATCAAATTTGATAATGTCTAAGCAGCATTCAGGTTCCAGTTTTGTTCGAATGTACTTTGTACATCGGGATTTGATGTAACCAGGCGTTCCACATCCGTGACACTGCATTGAAACATGTTATGTTATCACACTGGCAGTTTTGTTTTGGTTTTAGTTTTATATTTGTAATCATTAAGAAGAAAAAAAATGTTCTGGTATCCAAGGATTGTTTTTGTTTGGAACTTTTCTTACAGCATCACACATAACTAATTTATCTGCTAATTCTGCAGCTGATATGATGTTTTTCCCACTCATTGGCAGCCTTATCGTAGTTTCTGGGGGCCCTATGATTAATAAGCAAAGGCATATTAAGGCCAAGGATTATGTGAATATTTTGGCCAAGCAAGCCCATCCCATGGTACAAACTTTGTTCCTCAATGGTTCAAAGGCGGAAGAGCCCCTGTTCACACAGTTCACATCGTACAGGACTAGTTTTCTGAGCACGAGGTCAAATGTCCTCTGGCCACCACAGTCACCAGACCTCAATATTATTGAATCTTTGAGGTCTACATTGGAGAGGAAAGTGCGTAATCACTATCCACCACCGTCACCGTTAACTGAACTTTCCACCATTTTTCAGGAAGAATGGCACAAGATGGCGATGGAGACAAAAATTGGTGGATAGGAAAATTATGTACAGAATAGAAAATGATTAAAATTTCAGAACAATTGATTGATTTATTTCAGAGTTACAGTAACGAGCTCAATGAGGTGTTGACTCGCCTCTAGCCTGGATGCAAGCTGCCACACTTCGTGGCATAGACCGATAAAGCTCCCGGATGGTCTCCAGCGGTATTTCTTGCCAAATTTTTTCCAATTGTCGGACTACGTCATCAACATTCCCTACCGGATGCAGTCGCCTTCCCATCATATCCCAGACATGCTCGAGAGGAGAGAGATCTGGCTGGCCAAGGAAGTGGTTTGACAAGCTTGAAGACAGTTCATAGCAACACGTGCCGTATGTGGTCTGGCATTGTCTTGCTGAAAAATAATCCTAGGGTACTGCGAAAGGAACGGTAGCAAAACAGGTCTCAGAATGTCGTCAACGTACCGCTGTGCAGTAAGTGTACCTCTAATGACGACCAAAGGGGTCCGGCTATCAAGGGAAATGGACACCCCAGACCATAACTCCTTGTTGAGGGCCCGTGTGGCGTGCAATAGTAAAAGCAGGATCGGCACGCTGTCCTGAGCGTCTCCAGACATGTCATCGATGATCGTCAGGACACAGTTGGAAGCGGGATTCGTCGCTAAAGACTATACGTCCCCCAGTCAGCATCAATCCAGCCTGATCGAGCCAAGCACCACTGTAAATCTGGCTCGACAGTGTGCAGGCGTGCGTGGCAGGTGGCGTAACGGTCGGTACGAGCGTGGATTTCGCTCTCTCAGCCGTCTGTGAATGGTCATGGTGGACACTCGTGTGTGGGTCGCACGACTGATGCTTGATAGCGATGAATCAGGCGCTGTGACAGCTGATCTAACAATCACTCTGTCCTCGCGATCTGTTGTGGCCCTTCGTCGACGCGCTAGCATCATGAAGCTGAAATCTGCCATTGTCCACCCACTCTTGCCAGCATCTTCTAATCGCCCGCATCGCTTCGGACCCACATGACGAGCGATTCTCCGATTTGCCCAACCTGCCTCTTTCAATCCAATGCTACTACCTCTTTCAAACTCTGAAAGTTGCTCGTAATGAGCTCGAATCCTGCGGCGAGGCATTTTTTTCAGTAGTTGAAAGGTATCCTAAATCGCAATGCAGCAGAAATTTTTAACAACAGTTCAAGAACAACTCCTTATATTACATCTGCTGGATGCGCAGTTCCGAATGCGCTGGAGATCGCTCTATTCATTCATTGGACACCAAATTTTAATCATTTGCATATTTGGGTCAAAACATTTTTTGTATACGAAATTTCAAAGCAATCGGATTATTCCTTCTTGGTGCGTCGATTTTTTTTTTTGTTATAGAGTGTATTTAGAATAAAAATAAATGTATATTTTATTTAAGGGCTAATGTGACCTAAAAGAGGACGTTGTAGACGTGGGTCTTAAAATGGGTGTATTTATGGTTGGTGCAAAGCTCTAGTACGCTGCTGAAACTGCAGTAAATACTAAAAATAGGATTGACCAGAATATCTTTGTTTTTAAGTGAGAGTGACAACAGCAATGGTGGTTCCGCTGTAAATTATTTTAACTCTGAACAAAATTTTTAAAAAATTAGGGTATTCTTTACGGACATTTCACTTTTAACTGCACGAAATCCACAGCGAGCTCCATCATCTTCTCGAACTAGAGGAATAGCCCAAAATGCATTTGTAATAACAAGTCATCATAAATGGAATTAGAACAAGCGAAAGAGGAAAAAATTATTGAAATCATCAAATGTTGGATTGAAAATACAAAGGAATAAAAGCATCAAACTTGGGGTCCATACACAGTGCGGTAGTATAAGTTCAAAATTTAAAAATGTACTTTTGCTTCAATCGTGAATGAGGAAATTGGTGGTTCCTCTTGGAAACCACTGGTCCATCCTGGAAAATCAGTGATTCATCGTGTGAAACCAGGTGGTTTATCCTGGGAAACCAGGGGTCCATCCTGGGATACCAGTGGTCCCATCCTGGGAAACCAGTGGTCCATCCTGGGAAACCAGTGGTCCATCCTGGGAAATCAGTGATTCATCGTGGTAAAACCAGTGGTTCATCCTGGGAAACCATTGGTCCCATCCTGGGAAACCACTGGTCCATCCTGGGAAATCAGTGATTCATCGTGTGAAACCAGTGTTTCATCTGGGAAACCAGGGGTCCATCCTGGGAAACCACTGGTCCATCCTGGGAAACCACTGGTCCATCCTGGGAAATCAGTGATTCATCGTGTAAAACCAGTGGTTTATCTTGGGAAACCATTGGTTCATCCTGGGAAACCACTGTTCCATCCTGGGAAATCAGTGATTCATCGTGTAAAACCAGTGGTTCATCCTGGGAAACCATTGGTTCCATCCTGGGAAACCACTGGTCCATCCTGGAAAACCACTGGTCCATCCTGGGAAATTCAGTGATTCATCGTGTGAAACCAGTGGTTCATCCTGGGAAACCATTGGTCCATCCTGGGAAACCACTGGTCCATCCTGGGAAATCAGTGATTCATCGTGTGAAACCAGTAGTTTATCCTGGGAAACCAGGGGTCCATCCTGGGAAAACCACTGGTCCATCCTGGGAAACCAGTGTTTTCATCCTGGGAAACCAGGGGTCCATCCTGGGAAACCACTGGTCCATCCTGGGAAACCACTGATCCATCCTGGGAAATCAGTGATTCATCGTGTAAAACCAGTGGTTTATCCTGGGAAATCAGTGATTCATCGTGTGAAACCAGTGTTTCATCCTGGGAAACCAGTGTTCCATCCTGGGAAACCAGTGGTCCATCCTGGGAAACCAGTGGTCCATCCTGGGAAATCAGTGGTCCATCCTGGGAAATCAGTGGTTCATACTGGGAAACCAATGGATCTTTCACTGTTCATATTAGTTTTTTAAAATTAAATTACATTACTTTCAAGATATCGTATATATATATATATATATTATATATATATATATATATATATAATCAGGCGTTGTGACAGCTGAGCTGACAATCACTCTGTCCTCGCGATCTAGTGTAGCGCTACGTCGACCGCTACCATCATGACGCTGAAATTTGCCATTGTTCAACCACTCTTGCCAGCATCTTCTAATCGCCGCATCGCTTCGACTCACTTGACGAGTGATTCTCCGATTTGCCCAACCTGCCTCTTTCAATCCAATGATACGACCTCTTTCAAACTCTGAAAGTTGCTCGTAATGAGCTGGAATCCTGCGGCGAGGCATTTTTTTCAGTCGTTGAAAGGTATTCTAAATGGCAATACAGCAGAAATTTTTAACAACAGTTCAAGAACGACTCCTTATATACATCTACTGGATGTGCAGTTCCGATGCGCTGGAGATCGCACTATTAATTCATTGGACACCAAATTTTATCATTTGTATATTTGGTCAAAACAGTTTTGCATACGAAATTTCAAAGCAATCGGATGATTCCTTTTTGGTGCGTCGATTTTTTTGTTATAGAGTGTATATAATTAAACATATATATAATAGGAGAGGGCAGGACACATATAATTAAACATATATATATAATAGGAGAGGACAGGACAAACTAATAGGAGAATAAAATAGGAGAATATAATAGGAGAATAAAATAGGAGAATATAACAGGAGAATAAAATAGGAGAATATAATAGGAGAATAAAATATCATTTTGATTGAACAGACGGTTAAAATGTTATTAGCATGATGTTTAAATTAATAAAGTACACTTCTAAGAGCCAGAACGGAGATGGATGATAATGGTATGGAGAACTTTTAATAACACTGGAAAGCTAAGTTGACAATTTCCAATTTTACATGTATGGTAGATAATAGCTATTATGGGTCTTGCTTTTCCACTTCTTATTCTTACATTGATATTAAGAAAATAGAAAAGAAACTATATTGGCAAGACAATGATGCCATTCATGGTACTTGATAGTGAGTGTCCTTTTATAGAGTTGCTTTTATAAATTCTGACTCGGATTTAGATAAGTTGCAAATTATTTAGGGAATAGTACTTGATCAGAAAGATAGTAGTTAAAGTGATTAATTTGAGATTAAATAAATCATCGTTACTTTATACGAAATATATTAACAGAATAATGCAAAACACTTATATGTCATCACGCGTTTTAAAATCATCAATAAGCATCATTTTAGTATCCAACAACTTTATTGAATGCCAATACAGCACACACGCTTAACATTTTCTGTGATTGTTGGATTTATGATATTTGAATACAAATGATAGTTAATGCTGTTTGTGCAAAGGAAAGGAAACGCTTCTAACATCTCCTTAATAAGCAAATTTCCTATCAATAACTATCAACTTGTACACATTACATTACTATGGCGATTTACAATTTCGTACTGGCTCTACCATTTAGGGTTTAATACGTCTCTTGAAACTGGTGATATCTAATGCTCGGGATGTATGAGCTTTTTTAAAAAATCCATTCAGGGGCTTGAGTCTAAATACAGTTAAATATTCAAGCAACATTTTTAAACATTGGTTTCATATAATTCTTAACGTAATGGTTAACGATCTTTAAAATATTATCCACTTTTTTATTTTCAAAGTATTTTTAGAAGCACTGCTTCGTTTTTAAAGAAGTTGTAAATCCAAAAGAAAGAGTTAAATTCATATAATTCTTCCATACTCTCAGACTGGTATCGCTCCCCAATCGTATAAGATTAAATTCCAGGTACCGCAGTAATCGGAATTAGTGAAATATCGATCTACATGATGCTATACATGCATAGATCGAGAACTATAGGACGAGTATTTGTATGGCAGTTATACTAAGCAATGATCATATCGTGAATGCAAACGGAAGGAATGATCTAGAAACACTGAAACAGTTAAGACGTCAATTAGCAGCTATGCTCCGAAGACAGCACTGCACTAGAGATATGATGACCTCGTTAAGGTACTATCGCAAAGGACTTCCTCCGTTTGCCTAATGAAAACAGGATCTGAATAATGATCATTATGCCTCAAATCATTGGGATTTAATAATGGTAGGTGAAATAATTATCTCATGAAGATATGCGGAAAGCATTTTATGTTATCGTGAGATTATCAAGTTTTGAAATATACTGTATGTGAAACTTGCAACAATAAGATAAAAATTTAAGAAAATAATTAAATTCCTCGCTTTAAAATAACTTTGCGTTTGGAAGACTTGAAAAAAATTCTTCCACTTCAAATTACAGTATTGTCTGACGACACTTTAATCAGCAGTAGCAACTTCATTACTTCGCTGTGTAATTGTACGGAGTAGACGTTTTAAGACTTTCATGAGACTGGCACATACTCTCCGCGAGTAAGCACTTGGGTTCAATAGATTTGAACGAGTCTACTCTTTCATTTCAGGAGGGGTAGGTTAAATGTAAACTATGCTTTCACCACTTATCTGTACTAATAGTATTATTCAAATTCAACTGCAATTTTAACTGGAGTCACACTATACCAGGCTGCTTCTATGCGATAACTCATTAATTGAAAATGAGAGACGATTAAAGTCTTAAAATTAATTACAGTAGGTTTGTAATACTTGTCTCCCAACTCTGCAAAAAAGTTTCGGATATCCCAAGGAGGGAGATGGGAATGAATACTCAAATAAGATCGAGTCTTCTAAGGGCGTAACACTTCACTTGAGGACTTAACATCCGCCTTACTTAAAAAAGAGGACTTACTTGCCTGCGGATTTAACTTATTAATGACAGGTATGTACACGAAGGCAAAAGCAACGTGAGTTTCCCAGATGGTCCTCCTATTGTGCTCTAAGGAATTATAGCAGTTCGACGTTTTCTTCAACTAGGATACACCTGACGTGTTCAACCAGGGATATATATACTGCATGTGTGAGATAAGAATGAAGTGTCATTATTCGAGTATAGATAACATCTTGGACTGACTATCCATGTTGTTTGTAGTTTAGCATTGTTCGACAGGAACATAGTTCATGAGGAAGAATATCTGTTACACATAGAACACTTTTATGTGGGACTTCATCCCTCTAGAACATTTCTCATGCTTTGAGGGATGCTGAGAGCTTCTTTTAATAGTATAAGTGGAGGTTTTGAAGATGATTCTAAACCATGATGCTTGTAATTGACCCTGAGAGACGCTTCAGAGTATTTGCTGCAGTATTAGGATTTATCTGTTTGCTTATAAGAATGTGATCCTACTTTCCCTATCTTTCAGGAATTTGATCCATACCCAATTGGGTACCTGCTCATGTTGACCTGTACTGTAACGAAATTGCTGACAGCCTGGCAAAGAAGGGAACAAGGCGACCAATGGCGACGTCTCGGGCGTCCTAACGTACCAAGAGCTAGCCACCATAGGAAAAATTGCTATCAACAACGATTGGAAAGCACCTCTATCACATGACTGGTACCATGCAGACCATTCAGGGGCTGCCCTGGAGGTTGATGGAGATAGAGCAATGCAGACTGCCATTACAAGACTTATTAGCGGCCACATTAAGTCTCTCTACTATTGACCAGGGACGTAAGACTTTTATACTGTGTAGAAAATGCAGTTTGGCTCCGGCCTCCCCCAGTCACCTTCTTGCTTGTATGGGGATGGTCCAGACTGATTTGAAAGTGAATCCTGTCCAAGTTATGAACTTTTTGAGGTTGTACGATCTTCTGGACTTGATCTAGATCAAGGAGAATTAGTAACAACAACAACGTCATAAAGTTACATGTTCAATTGTGGCTCGTCATAAAAAGGAACATGCTGTTATTGCTGTTGCGAAGTTGGTCCCCTTTTTTCCAATGACTGTATTTAGAAGTAGCAATGGGATGCAAGCAACCGCTATTTTATCACACAGACAGATAATCTAGTTGTTACAGAAAATAAAACGTCTTTAGGCTTTGAAAAAGTATGCATTCTTTTGTTGCTTATAAACTTCATGACAGAATAACTATACATCTCTACTATATATAATATTGTGGTCAGCTTAACCAGTAGTGCATAAACTAAATTATAATATAATATCTATTATGAATGCAACGAATCAACCATGAAGTACAATTTGTAGACTGAACTTGCTCTGTCTCTCCACGCTCTACTCATTGGTGAAAGGTAGACGCGTTCACTTTGAAACAAGCTTCTAACTAAAAAATTCATTCAGCTATTGCTGTCCACTATTAGTCCGCACTTCTACAGATGACTCATGATGGACAGTTGATATGCCAATAATACTCCAAACGACTGTATGGAGCT
This sequence comes from Metellina segmentata, assembly GCA_947359465.1. Lineage (NCBI taxonomy): Eukaryota > Metazoa > Arthropoda > Arachnida > Araneae > Tetragnathidae > Metellina > Metellina segmentata. Next base: position 44,393,039 of record OX375878.1, read on the forward strand.
TTATAATAACACTTCCAACTACAATCACAGATTCACGCTTCGTTTCCCCTCATGTTTCTATTCACATGGTACTTGATATTAATTTGGGTATTAAAGATACGACAGGATAGTCGAACTGTCGAAATCATCTATTTCATCACCAATGACATGAAAATACTCCTTATATAACTTACGTACCCCTTACCATTGAAACAACCAATACAACTCTCACGGTTTCACGCAATTGAAAATCAGTTAGTAAGTGGTAACATCTATTGATGATAGATAGGACATACTATAGGAGGAGTAGTGTGGTTAATTTAGTCACAACAATAAAAGATAATTAGGCAATACGTATAAGTAATTGGGGGAGGGGGCAAACAATCTCTCAACAGTGAAGTGCGTTTTGGAATAATGCAGTTACGCCATATCCCTCTTCTGCTGCATTATCTACGTTAACCTGTTAACGATTGATATCTTATTATGTTAGACAGTTAGTTGCTCTTTCATAAAATTTCGCACATCGGATGTTAAGTTCTATTTTATGGATATTAGTATTCAATCTTCCTTGTGCTTCTATGTTTTAATTTCGTTTCCTACCTCAATATAACTTTTCATCGACTACACAGAAAGTTTCTTGAATGCAATCTATATGTGAACTTTGATATCCATAATTATTGGATGAGTATAAATCTTAAAAGCAAATTTATTTTTTCGGAATTTATTGAATATAAGGATTGCACAGTTTAAGAATATATTTTCTCGCTGACATGTGTAGTGTGAATATTCTTTTCTTTCATAAGGTTTAACATACCTATTAGTAATGTATGATGACACAAATAAATCAAGAAACTTGTGAATGAGTATATAATCCACAGATATTTTATTAACAAGATATCTCTATTCTTTTTCATGGAAATATTTTTCTACAATAACGAGAGATACAATAGAAATTAAACTAGTTTCAAAGTGAAATTTTTAAAGATAATGGACTTAGTTTTCTTTAATAACTCTTATAACATGTCATTCATGAGAATATTCGCGCTTTCAAAGATTCTAATATTTGAAATCCACTCATTATTGTTTTCATCCATTTTCTGATGACTTTATTTAAATGAGAGCAGGTTCAATTTCAATTATTCATTGCTGAATTAACATTTTTAAAATTTACGCCCGTTTAATGGTATTCTTCTTAAAACCATTTAGTTATTATTACCGAAAAATAATTAAAAATTTCTTTACTAAATATTTTATTAACCGAACATTAATTAAAGTTCATGCAATGATATTTCCTGAATCGCATTGCACAAAGACAAAAAGTACACATTCAGTCGATTCTCAATAGAATATTAAAATTCAATCTTCGAAAGTAAATCTTTCTTTCTTTTTTTTTTTTTTTATTATTAAATTCTAAAATTAACGACTTTTATGAGCCCTATTTAAGAAACTAGAAAAAATAAAGTTTGACACAGATGATAAAGAATACATTTTAATTTTTTAAACTATGCATCAAGCTCATTACCAACACCATCCCAATGATGTATACTTAGGACATTTCGGAACTCAGACTTAAACATGTAATTTAGAGGCATATATTTTCTTAGATGTAGAATACGAGTAAATAGCACAATTATGGAAAGTGCCCCACTAGTAAATGTACACAGATGTTATACTACGTGATTTCAAACTTCTCAAATGGTCCGTAACACTTAAATGTACTGATGTAAAAATGTAAAACGAAAGGCCAAAAATTGATATTTTTCTACTTACTAAGTTAAAAGTTCTGATCGATGCAATTGGTATCGTTTAGATTATATCCGAGCAAAGCTGAATAATTTTGAAAGTGAACGTATAGTTAAAAAATAAAATATGAGTTAAAAATAAGTATTTTTCTTGAATAGTTTATTATGATACCTGCAATTTGTAGAGGACAAGACTTTCAAATCAAATTTTTGAGGTTAGTATCCGTTTGTTATAAAACTTGCATAGACTGGTTTATACTAAAAAACCCATACATAAAATTTGATCCATATCATATTGTCATTCAGAATTTGTTGCCTAAAATGTGGTAAAGATCTGTGATAAATTTGCAAAAATTGACAACTCTCAAGCGCGTTAATTTTCATTGAATCGTCGAAATTTTACTTCATCTAGTAAATCTTGTTCATACGAATCCTTTGGTAAGTGTATCTCTCTCAACTGTAAGGCTAAAAAATAGGTTATGGTAAAATACTTAAAATCTTACAAAACAAACACATGTTAAGCAATATTTAAACCAAAATTTCAAAATTTAGAAGCATGTCAATAAATTTTAAGGCTAAACTTGAAAAATATTTCAATGATTTGGGCCATTTTGGGAAAATGTCTACTGTTCCCTTAGATATTAAAGCGTTCCTTCGTTTAAAACATTTATTTTTCAAAGGAGATCATTATTAAAACTTTATCCTTCAAAACTTGAAATAAAGCTTTACTTAAATGCAAAGACATCAGGATTAAAGGAGCTTTAAAAGCTTCGAAAATTTTAATATATATCCAAAACCTCACAAAGCTTTTCTTGATGAAATCAATTTTTGTATAGGAATATAAAAAGTTTTCTCAAGACTGCTCAAAACGTGATCGATAAGCACCTCAACATCTAATAAATCACAACTGCCACCATACTAGCATCTTCAATCTTTCTTCTGACAACTAGTTGTAATTTATGACCATTTAAAACTAAATATGGCTCTATAATTTTTCTTCTCATTATACATGCCACTGGTTGAAACTTAAAAATGTCATTTTTCAAAAACAACTTTCAAATTATTTGAATAATAAAGCATAGGAAAGTTTATTCAACTATCCATTTTTATTCTTGAAATAGCGAAATAAAATACATTACATAGTCTTTTACCTGACCATTCAATTTGAATTAATAAGATCTTGCACTTATTAAAGGGATTTTCGGCGTAAACAAACAAATTAGACAGAAGACTGGAATTTACATATTGTTATCCAAATGGCATGATACAAATTGGAATTTTCTTAAAATGTAATTTATTGCCGTTTGGATGATATTTGCCACTTAATCTTACTGATTATCATACATCAATTTTGATTTCATTCTTACGAATATATTGGTCATGTCATAGAGACGTCTTGGGCATGTCATATCTGTCATGCGAATATCTTGGACATGATTTGTCATACTTCTCAAAAACAAGAGAGTAAAATGTTTTAATGCCTAGCAACAATTTTTTGTAAAACTAAATTAGAGTAGTAAACTTGTCTCTTTAATAAAATAAAAAGTTAAAATTTAATGTACTGAACAAAAAATGCTATTTGCGGCATATTTAGTCTATTAGGAAAACAAAGTCTTGCGGAAAACTCTAAACTGCTAAACTAAAATTCAGAACACGTTGTTGTAGTGGTTTATCGCACTTGAGTGTGTATTATTTTTATTTTGGATGTTTTTAATGCCATCACAGCTAAGAAAACAAGCATATATCATTGATTCGTTTGAGAGCATCTAAATATACCAAAAATAATTATAGTGTATGGATTTAAAAGGGACTATTCTGACAAATTACGTGAGGGTAGTGCAGTATCGTCGCACCAAGCGGTAGCATGAAAACAGTACTAATCGTACACAAGGAGAGGACAACCAAACAGCTAAGATTTTAACCCTCCGTCGAGCGCAACCGGCCCGACAGGCACAGCTTTGACACTTACGTTCCACCCTCCTCTCCTAGAAGGAGTAAAAATCTGCTTATTATATTAGTCTCTTATCATTACCGGATGTTTGGACCCAACATTTCAGTTTTATTTGCGCGCTTCGTGGACAGCTGTTAGCGTCATTCTGATCTCTCAGGCACATTGCGCCCGAATTCGTTACGCATATAAAGGCACGTAATACCTATGCTTTAATATCACAGGTGTTTATTTTATTGATTTCATGACTGCATCATGCAAAATGTGTGGCTTTTTCCGTAAATATGTGGATACTTCAGCCTGGGCTCATTGCGACCGAACATGTATTTATGGTAGTGTTTTCTCTTATATGTTCTGGATTTACGCTAAAATCGCCCGGAAATTCTTGGATTTGTCTAAACCGAACGATCTGGAAGAAGTGAGGCGTTTGTTGTAAGATGTCGACGAGGACGACCCCACTGTGAACGAGGATTTGGGTGAAGAGAGTGATCTCACGATGAAGTGGAAGAGCGTTAATACAATTCAGAATCAAATGGTGAGGAGGTCAAGGATCAAATGGTGAGGTTACTGAAGATGAAACGAACCAGAGCCAGAGCTCAGCTTTTTTTGGGAAAAGATAAAACTATCAAATGGGCCAAAAATCAGCCGACGAGAAGGGTCCGTAAGTGAGCTCAGAATGTTCCAACTCGTCTTCCTGGAGTCATAGGAAACGCCAAGAATACCTAAACTGTGTGATTCTTGTGTCTTCGCTTCATATCGACAATACAATCGATCGTGCATCTGGAGAGCAATAGAAGCCAGCGATGATCACATTCTACAATTCCACCAAAAGTGACGTTGATACTGCAGACCAAATGTGTGCCACTTATAACGTGAGCCGAAATGTAAAGCGCTGGCCAATAGCCATATTTTTTACAATGCTAAATGTAAGTGATATCAATTCGTAAGTGGTATCAATTCGCAAGTGATTTATCTCGGCAATCAACTAGAACCATGTCGTAAAAGACCTTTTCTAAGAACATTGACCCACCAACAGGTGCATGGAGAACTAAGTCAAAGAAGTGTGAAGACAGGTGAAATCCCCATCAATCTCCAAATTCGACTGAAAATATATCAACCCATCAAAGATGTTTCAGAAAATTCAACCTCTCAACAGACGTAGATGCTCAACCTCCACTTCGGAAACGGGTCTCAGAAGGTTGGCAAATTATGAATGTAATAAATGTCACAACCCAATCCGCTTGGCTCATGCAAATATCATTTGCGGAACGAGCCAATGCCCTCTTCGGCTGAACTTAAGCTGGAGAACTAGGACTCATAATGAATATCGGCTTTTAAACTCTGCACTACAATGTATAATTTTTACCAAAATTATTTAATTTGTTACCCTGGAAATTTAAGTCAATTTAGTGACAGATCTGAAATTTTCTTTTAATGTTTTCTAAACATAAAATGTGTTCTTTTTTTTAGCGAATTTCATTGTTTTTTGTTTAAACAATTATATGGAGATCACTGATTACTTTTAGAATACTAAAACTAAAATTAATGGGTATAAATAGGCGATTCTTTTTTGTGTGCCTGTCAGGCGCATTGAGCCCGAACACGTTGATTCTATATTACGCCCGACTGAAGGTTAAGTTGTTGCTATTCCAAGAACGTAAAACTATGTACAATATTTACATCATGACATGATTAGCACCAATACATATTAGTGTTTGTCCTCAAAGTTCGACATGGCCACCATTGTCTCTCTCGGCCTCCGTCTCTATATGTCGTTCGTCCGCAGTTCAAAAAGAATCCAGCAGTAAAAGTCAATCAGAGATATTAAGGACGAAAACCACCTTTTATACTCAAGTCGTTGTAAAGCGCGCGACGGACGAACAACAGCTGGAACCAATCCATAAAAAAAATCAGAATACATTCCGCATTCCGAAATTCAGCACAAATTGTTTTCTTTTTCCTGTCGGAGTATCTCACGATGTCACAGTACTTGCAAGGGAACCTAGTATCTGTGCATATTTAATAGGGATATCAATTCGCTTGCTTATCGAATACATTTTCAGCCAATAAATTTCCAAACCACGAATTCCGTATTGATATACGATAGTAAATTAGTCACGCCAAGTAGATGAAATACCGAACATCACCCAGACTGTGGTAAACTACATTTTAAGGTCACCGCAATATGGATCGTGCAAGAGTGTTTGGGAAGCGGAAGTAAAATCTTCGCACCATCGAGTTTGATTGCTTTCACTTGATATACAATGAATACTGTTCAATTTATAACTCATTGAAAAGCAGATAGTAAATAGCACTGGTAGTTTAAAATAATCTCGTTAAGAATTCTTACTAATAACTATTTATTCTCGCCTTTATTCGTCTAATAATATAGAGACACGGGGAATATAAGCAATCACTGATTAAAGACAGTCTTTACACCAGGCATGCGATGGTTTACCTCACGCTCTTTCTTCATGATATATATCGAGAACTATAAGTTTGGGAGAGGTATTTGGTATTTTTAATTAACATCACACAGGAGCAACACAACAGGCTACTGGTGACGGTCCGGGATGAACCCCCGAAGGGAAAGATCCAAGTATAACACCACATTATTTTGAACTACGATCAGACAACGAATAAGTCTGGGAAAGATAGTATCCGAAGTCTAATTCTCAGTAGAAAATCAGGCCTTCTCATTCATTAGTGAAAATATTTCTCGTAAGTAGAACTTTCTCATCATTTTCATGTCTGATGATCCAGACAAATCTTGGGTTTTGTCCGTTCTAGACCCTTTACGATCTCTAAGGGTCTAGAACCCTTACGTTCTTCATGTTTTATATGTTATTAAGCTGAACCAATTGCAAACTTTACGATCTGTTTTCCGCTCCTCATCCATTATTTCAAGGTTCATGCTATAATCTCTAAGTAACGAGGTACACACGTCGCAACCACTAGATTTCTCCATCCCCTGCTTATCTTTGAAAGCATCTGCTAGACATTAATCATAAGGAATATAATCTGATATAGATACCACTATTTATAATTGCATTTTGTCATTTTACAGCCGGAACACACAAATTAGCCCCAAATCGGGTTAATAAATTCTAGAATTTTGAAGTGTATTAGTTACCAAAACAAGTTCTTTAATAAGTTTGATTTCCTCTACACAATTTTACTGCATCAATCCAAGCGATTTTTTTTTGCTTTCGTCCTATTATTATACAGGGACCTGTAAAGTCCTTTTAAACCGTTTAATTTTGAAACCGCGTCTTGTAGAGTCAAGGTAGTAGCGTGTACTTACAGTAAAGTGACCATGCTGAATTTATTAAGACCGTTTACAGAGCTCCTATCGGTTAAATATGGAAGTTAAAAAAATAACTCGAAAACTAAAGGAGATTGGCCAAAAAGTTCAATTAGAAGAATGTACCCAATATTATAATAAAGGCACAGAAAAAAATTCCATGGAGTTATTTATAAAACTGGCGGAGATATTCTGGATTGAAATTTGAACTTTTCCAAGCCTTGAAAAAGGGCCGTACTGAAATTGAGAAACGTGTTCTCCGGTGTTATCATTCAGTTTCTCTGAGTTAAGCAACGACAGATTAAAATTCAAACAACAAAAAATAAGGATTAATTAAAAAAAAAAAAAACATCTGAAAAACGTACTTCGGAAAATTAAAAAAAAACTGACTGTGGGAAAACACAATTTTCATGCAACAACTAAAATACACGATTAAAAACCTCTCGGCTATACAACCACGAACGGAAATTTACTATTCAATAATTTTATCCTGATAAACCTTTAGTGAGATCCGAATGTCAGAAACAAATGCGAGTTATTCCGTGTGCCACATTGTAAAAGTAAAAGGCACAGATGAGCAACAGCAAGAAATGTATTGCTAAACCCAAACATGGCGAGTGTGTTTAAAAGGTCACCATCGGCTGCAATACACATTTGTATTCGATCAAGCACGCCGGCATGTACATTCCTTATCATCTGTGGTGTGACAATAGCGCAGCTATCGATGATACGCTGCCGCAGATCCTCCAAACTTGTGAATGGAGTTTCATACACCCGATTTTGATGTAACCCCAGTGGAAGAAATCGAGTGGGGTAAGATCCGGTGATCGTGGAGGGCATTCCACACAGCCACCGTAGCCGATTATTTGTTGGCCAAATGTGTTCTCAAGAAACTGTCGCACTGCGTGGGGTTTGTGCAGAAGGGCGCCATCATGTTGGAACCACAGGGAAGACAAGAACGCGCCAGAGGAATATCATCTATAAAATCAGGTAACACATCCTGTAACAGTTGGAGGTATTTCGGTCCATTTAGTGAACCGTCATAGAATACGGGTCCTATTAGACGATCCTTCCAAATTCCGCACCACACATTCGTGGACCACTGCATCTGCTGTCTGACGGAAACTACCCATGAGAGATTTTCTAGTGCCCAGAAATGGGTGTTGCGTCTGTTCAACATCTCGTTTCGGTGAAACTTAGCCTCGTCTCACCATAATGTGTTGGAAAAAAAGTCGGGGATTACCTCCAATTCGTTCAATGCCCAATTCAGTCAAAGCGTCTCTGATTGTCTCCCGGTAACAATCCTTGTTGCGGAATCGCATGATATTGATGTGCACCACTGTCGTGCAGTATTTGCCATACTTGGCTTTGTACTAAGCCAGTCTGATTGCTGATTTGTCTAGTACTGCTGTATGGATGGGTTAAAGCGTACGCCAGTATGTCTTCTTCTGGTATTCTACTAGACATTCGTGGTCTCCCCAAACGAGGTCGACTTCGAGTGCAGCCTGTCTCGGAGACGTCGAACAACGTTTCCAATGGTTGCTGAAGTTGGATGTGGAGCATCTGGAGACCAAACGGCGTAAGTCTGTGCAGCCTGGACTGCATTGCGTTGACATTCGCCATAGAGAAGCACCATCTCACAATACTGACTATTAGTGAAAGTCTCCATTTCCTCACAGTGTACTGTATGAAGTAAGAACACCAGCTCGTGGGGTTTTTATCTGATACATAGAGGATGACGACACAATGTGGATTTGCATACATACGAAACCGCAATAAATGTCCACTGTTTTGCACCAGATCGTGGGCATGGTGGAAACTTTGGTTCCTGTTATAATTTACAAATTTCGTTTTCAATTTTATACGAACGTTTAATTCGCGCTTTCATCTTATTCGTATACAAATAAATTTTAAGTTTTACTGTTGCTGTGGATATACCAATCATCCACTGAACGACACGCATTTTTTTCTGACATTTTCTCGTCCGCGTAAAGATTATCAGAGAAGGGCAAAATTAATTTTCTTCGTACTGCAGCTACACAACGGGCTACTGGCAACGGTGTGTGGGGGGGATCAATCTTGAAAGAAAAATCCGAAGACAAACTGCGTAGTTTGGAACCACGGTCAGAGTAACACCTGAGATAGTAACCCAAACTCCGCAATTTCACATTAATCCAACGCGAGGACTTACGAGGCCACGACGGATTTTGAGTGTACCAAGCCCCTTTTTTTACCCGTCGGTATTTGGATGGCACAGACGAGGATCGAACTCGAAACCCTCTGGTTGGCAGTCCGTCACTTTACCAATCTGGCTATCACAGCCCCCAAAGTTTATCAGGAAAAAATTATTAAATAGTAAATCTTAGTTCGTGGCTGCATGGTCCAGAGGTTTTCATTCGTGTATTTTAGTTGTTGCAAGAAAATTTGTGATTTCGTATAGTGAGTTTTTTTTATTTTCCGGAGTACGTTTTCCTGATGTTTTTTTTAAATCTTTTTTTAGTTTCTTTGTTGTTTGATTTTAAATTCGTCCTTGCTTACCTCAGAAAAACTGAAGAACACCGGAGAACACGTTTTTCAATTTCAGTACGGCCCCTTTTACAAGGCATGAAAAAGTTCAAATTTCAATAGCGAATATCTCCGCCAGTTTTACAGATAACTCCATGACATTTGTTTTCTGTGCCTTTATTATTGTATTGGGTCCATTTTTCTAATTGAACTTATTGGCCTATCTCCTTCAGTTTTCGAGTTATTTTTTTAACTTCCTTATTTCACCTCTAGGAACTCTGTAAGCGGTCTCAATAAATTCAGCATGGTCACTTTTCTGTAGGCACACGCTACTACCTCGACTCTACGGGATACGGTTTCAAAATTAAAGGGGTTAAAAGGACTTTACAGGTCACCCTGTGCACCCGATCTGTTTTAACTTTCACGACATTATTTCGTTTGAAGTTGTATGTCTTGTGTTTGTGGCAGATTCGCCAAATATGGTTCGTTTGACATAAACCCAAATCAACCAACCCCCTACACAATAATAAATTCTAAGGAAATAGATTCATCAACTACAATGTTATACTTATTCAAAGATATCTCATTTCGTTCCGATTGATACCCTCACTTTAAAATCGAAGTTTATAACATTTTTAATTTTCAACGTATTTAAACATTTAAAATATTCATTACTCTATTTATTACCTATGTCAATAATACAAATGACTTATACATATAATCTACAACCTTGAAAAATATAATTGGAACCATTATTTGTTTGATTGTTACAATATACATAACCAGTAATTGTTTTCTTCGTCTAATTTTATCTGGGTTTCGAAGACGCCTCAAGTTGTAGGGACTAACTATCTTTAAATAATCTTGATTAGTAAGTAGGTTTTTGCATAAGCGAACGACCAAAACATACATTATCCATAAATTGTTTATTTATCAACCAAGAAAGAGGGGGATTCTACCAATGTATTTGATGAACTTACCTTGTAGTTCTAAAGTTCATTTTTTTTTTGCTACGACAAGGCTTATGTAATTGTGATATACAGGGTGATTTTTTTTAAAACTGACACTATTCAGAGTCACCTGTAGCTCGATCTAACAACCGAAATGGCACCAAACTCGGTATGGAGACTAATAATGACAACATGGGAAGTAGGATTCAGTGAAAAAAATAATTAATTCCAAAAATAACCGATAGGGGTATTTATGACGCTGTTGTAGCTTACCAAACCAAGAATTAGCATAAAACACAGGTATCAAAGCAAAATACAAATTTATTATTTCGTATGTGACAACAGCGCCAGTAATTTGGGCTATAAATACATGCAGACAGCTCCGAAAAATATTCTCAGCTGAAGTGAGCCAGCTCAAGTGAATATGCGACTCACATTACCAGAACATGCTTTACCTGTGAAGCTATTTTATCTTAATCAGTGCAATGCATCCACAGCTCTTCGCGAGTTTAGAACCCGACAGAAGCTACGTAAGAGGCCCTTATCGCTTAATGTTTTTAAAGGAATGAATAAGAAGTTTTAGGAAACAGGGTAACTGACAATTCGTGCAGGTAGGGGGACTTAAACCTGTGTCAGAAGAGGTGATAACAGATGTTGCAACTGCAATCGTCGACAGATCACAGGGAACCATTGCTGGTAGAAGCAGCTACCGGGATGTAGTGCGACAATTGGACACGAATTTTTCCATATGTATGGAAAGTCTTTCAGCGATTTCTCCCCTACTATGTGGAGAAGTGAATGTGGTGAATGAAGCTTAACATTTGCCTGTAATTTTGAATGTGTTATTATTTTTCTTCTTTTGTTACACTTTTTACATTGGACTGCGTCATTAATACCCCTATCGCCGATTTTTTGAACTAAATTGTTTTCTCACGGAATCCTACTTCCCATGTCATATTTAGTCTCCATTCCGAGTTTGGTGCCATTTTGGTTATTAAATCGAGCTACAGATGGCTCTGAATAGTGTCAGTTAAAAAAAATCACCCTGTACTGCTTGAAATGGATTTTGTACCCTTACGAATGATTACGAACTCATACGACTGTCAAGACAGGGATTCAAATACACTGCTTGATGAACTGAGAATCAAAAGCTATGGTACCAGACTGACTTAAGCCGAGTGATGTATTTTTTGAAGAGCTAAAATATTCGCATTGATCAAACCGTTATGTACGAGGAAATACCTGTATTTACACACACGGAAAGGTTTGATCAGTGAAAATATTTTAACACATAATCGTCTCGTCTAATGATTCAACGAATCCAAACAATATTAAGTTAAATGAATACTATATCATTCACATACTTTTGAATCTATTAAAAGCTTTCCTGAATAGGTCCTTTGAGGTTTATGAAGTCAGCTCCTTAGCTTTTAACCTATTTAAATTTAGTGTATACACTCAATTTATTTTCATTGATCAAATAGAGTTATCGAACTATAAATAGCTTTGTGGATATTGATTTTAAGTACTGTGTTGTGAAGTTTGTTTAGAACTGAAACTTTAATCCAAATATCACTTTTTTAAACAAGTGTACATGTTGACGTGGTGTAGAAGTTTAGAGAGGTGATGTGGCAGCTCAGCTGCTGACCTCCCGATTTGACCGTAGTTCACTATTAAGGGGTATTATCCTCAAATCTGTTCCTTCGAGATTGATCGCGGACTGTTGACCAGAGTTACTAAGTTCAACTATCTGTCTATCAAGCAAATAAATGTTTGAGAGAAGTTAATCTCTTTAAGTTAAAATTCGTAATTTTTCTACGTTTTACACTCATACATTACATGTACACCCGTCCAAAAAAAAAAAACGAATAACCCATCGCAATTGCACAATTTACATCGCAGAACAAAACGGAAGGTAGCAATCGATAAAAATGAATATTTTCTAAAAATATCAATGTTTAAAATTTGTCTAGGGGGACATCTTCATATTATATTGGATGCTTGCTCCGATAATTTCAATACGAACCCATATCTTTTATAACAAATTTGGATTCTATACACAATTTCAAGCGGAAATGAATAAAGCTTATCAATTTTATTGGATTTTTCAGCCATTTGTAAGTGTTTGAAAATTAGATGTATTTTATTGATGTTTCACGTTTTTTGTTATATTTGCAAAACACATTAATTTTGATTGTATTATTCTTCTATCCTTTGCTACCTAAAAACCAAAACACAATCAAAAAACATTTTAATTGTAAAACTAAATTTTACTATTTTTTATTAATTAGTAAATTAATATTAATAAAAATTATGAATAGAAACATGCGCAAATTATGACATCATGTGATTCATCTGTTACTGAAACATCGGAATTGCAAATTTTTCAGCTCATTACGTTCATAATTAGTAGCGCAGTGAGACTGTTTGCATAATTAGATGATTATCATCGGTTGTTCAGGGATTATCAGGGATTGTTCACAAAGTGAAAACAAATTTCTCGAATATGTAGATCTACTGCAAATTTGCATACTGTTGACAGTGTGGAAATGTTGTCAACAAACTATCAGCCTCCAGTAAGAAACAGTAAACATTGACTAAGACGGCCACTACATATCATATTAATGAATGTAATGTAATTGCATAATATTATATATTAAATGATTTATACTGTAACGTTTTTGAATGAAGGATATTTTATCACGCTTTGTTAGGCATAATTGAACTTCATAATTCTGATATTTCTGAAACATAATTAACTACCTACTTATACTACAGTAGGATAGGATTGTAACAATTCACTTATTGGACACAAACACACTGTCTACGTGTCACACTCTAACAAACCTGCCTCAAACTGTCGTTAAAAGCGACACATAGTCACGACATCAGGCTATTTGATCCGAATCCGCCCTTTATACTGCGGGGTTCAATTTTAACACGCAACCTCAATGGTTTTCAAACTGTCAAATTTACACAGTTTTACATTATTTTTTTCTTCAAATCCGCCTGAAATTGTATGCTGAATCCAAATTTGTGATAAACGACGGGATTGTATTGAAAATATCGGAGCAAGCGCACAATTTAAAATGAAGACGACCCCTTAGACAAATTTTAAATATTGATACTTTTAGAAAACATTTATCCCTATCGATTGTTTCCTTCCATTTTGTTCTGAGATGTAAATTGTGCAATTGCGATCGATTGAGTCGTTCTTTTTTTGACGGCTGTGTATTTTATTTTATTTATTCCATAAGTTCATGATTATTTGTACCGCCTTGCGATTACTATATTTCAAACTGCAATTCATGTTTAAAAATAGAAAATTGTATTTTTTATGTTGAATATACTAAAATATCCCTTAAGACAGCAGTGATAATCGTAAGCAAAATTCCCGATTCAAAAAGCTTTATCTCTTCCTCAAATATGTAAAACTGTAAATGTATGTTGAAATTCATAACTTTATAAGTAAAATATAACATACTAGGGTGAGCCGAAAAAAATTCAAAATTTTTTTTCAAGTAGATCCGCGGAAAAGTTACGAATTTGGGAGACTAAAAAGGGGTAAAAAGAAATAAAACGGGTTTATATCTTCCGATCGCGCATGTGCTCTAAAGTTTGCCAAAATTTGGAAAAATTCACATTTTTACGATATTTTTTTATTTTACTTGACTTGTCAATATTTAAATGTAATAACATGCATAGAGGACACCCTGATGAAGCCTATTTCGGACTGTTTGGCTTGAAACTTCCGTCCTGTAGCCAAAAGAAACTGTCTATGCGGCTGAGTAGTATTACGTTTTTGTCTCGACGAGCTGTTAACATTAGATACCGGTCATCAGTTGCTGTGGTAGCACGTGGGCGACGTTGCCTTGTTTGACGCCTAATATTCCCTGTTTCTTGGAATCGATCCCATAGCCTTGGAATGACACTCTCAGATTGTACTTAAGTGAAGAAAGTCCCACACCTGAACTTCAAGCAATAGTTATATTTATTTTTAAGTCATACATGCCAATGTGTTTTAGTATTAAAGCAAGTAAATACTTTACATAGGGACCAAAACTTATGTACTAATCAGCACAATCTTAAATGTACCTGCCTACATATTTCCGTAATATTGTCGACCCTGTGATCGAACGAAATGGCTGTTTCGCTCATCCAGAACATTATGTTAGCCATGACACAAGATAATACAAAAGACATAAGAGAGCTCGGACTTCGAGGAATTCTAAAGACGAGACAGTTACATCAAAAGAGAACAACTATCAGAATATGCATGCCGTCAAAACTCAATTTCAAGGCTCAAGACTACTCGGAAATAATCAACTGGATGGACTGTGATTTATCTTCTCCCTTATTATTAAAAGATATCAGTGACGATGAGTTTATATCACTTAAAATCACTATATCACTTTAAATTATTCAAAGTGACACAGTCTCCAATTGGGATATAACATTCAAGACATTTCCAGTTCACACACAGGCAGTGGAATGATGTGTGAAACTCGTGAAACAGATGCCTCAGGAAAAGTTTGCGGAGCTGATTCTAGGGATAGTTTTATAAGAACGACTCTGCTTTCAAGATCAACCATGCCTAACTTCACCCGTAAATCAGATTTCAAACTACATTCATTTAAGAATGAGTAAAAACGGAGATTTTAAATCGTTCAACGTGATTTTCTTTGACTTACGACTTCACACAAAAACTTTATTTTTTAATAAAAAAATATGTTTGGAAGTATTACTAATGGTCTAAAATAATTTGTTTTTAAACATTTAAGCTTGTATTCAATAAAGAAAACCAAAAAAAAAACATGTAAGTTGTAGTATTTTTTTCCCTTGAACTGTAATCTACCTTAATTTGTAATTTTTTTTCAAAATTTCATTGACTTTGAAGGCAATGCGCGACTGGAAGATGCTAATGGATTTAAATAATATTTAAACATTAATTTGTGTGGTTCTAATACATAAGAATTTGAGCTATTAATTTCAGGAAGAGGCTAATTTAAAAATGTTATATACTGTCGTAAATATGTGAACTTTTCCAAATTTCGGCAAACTTTAGAGTTTATACGCGACCGAAAGATATAAACCGATTTTATTTATTTTTTTACCCCTTTTTATTATCCCAAATTCACAACTTTTACACGGTATTATGACTTGAAAAACAAATTTTAATTTTTTCGGCTCACCCTAATATTTACGCAATTTGTATCGAAAAATTTTAAAGGATAATTTTTTTTCATTAGGTAGGCTAAGTATGCCCTGAAACTGAAAGTCAACAGTCACCTTTATTAGGTACCACCACGGATATTTTATGATATCAATAAGATAGTAAACTCGTGATTTGTACACATTTAAAATTTCTTATACGTTAAAAATAATTTAATAATTTCATCAGATGATTTCCTGCATTTTACATGATCATCGTTGCCAAATTGCTATAGTTCTAGGTATAATATAATTATTCATTACGAAGAATTTTCATCCATTCATTACAAGGATTCGTCCTATAGATCGGAAACTATAGATCGAAATAATAAAAAATGTTACTATCCAGTGTTTCGCGTTATCAAAATAACTATCAATTTCATTTCCAAACAGACGCCCTACGTGCTGCAAAATTCCCTTAAGAATTACTTTGAAAAGAAAGGAATACAATAATTAAACATTTAATTGGAAAAATTTTTATCATTTGATATACACTCATTGCCATAAAAATTTGCGCACTAAGAAAAAGTCGTCAAAATGAAACGAAATTTTACACATATAAGTACTACTTTGATATAAGTGAGTGATTAGAAAATCAAAGAAAAAGGATCGTTTATTGCAAAAAAAAGTACAAATGAACGGAAGTTTTAGTACTCTGTTGGACACCATCTAGCGCGAATGCACGATGCGATACGAGCGGGCATTGAGGCATACAAGTTCCGTATGAAGTCGTGAGACATCTCGTTCCACAGTTGCTGTAAACGCGCCTCTAGTTTAACCAAACTCGTAGGGTGTCCAACTTGCCGTCCCAAATTATCTCAGATATGCTCGATTGGTGACAAATCTGAGGATCGAGCAGGCCAGGGAAGGGTGGTAATGTGGTGGAGGCAGTCTTGTCACAACCTTGCTGTGTGTGGCCGAGCATTGTCTTGTTGAAAAATGGTTCCTGGGAGCCATGCAATGAGTGGCATCACATGTGGCTGAAGCATGTCATGGACGTACCGCTGGGCTGTTATTGTGCCATGGAGCAATTTTAGGAGTGACCGTGTATCGTAAGCAATGGCACCCCAAAGCATCACACCAGCTGTGGGAGCGGTATGTCGCTGTAAAGCGAAGACAGGTTTGAGGCGTTCACCACGGGGCCTCCACACACGAACATGATTGTCATCACTGCTCAAATAGAATCTAGATTCGTCGCTGAAGACGACCTCGTTCCATTCCGTTGCAGTCCAATCCCATCGTGCGCGACACCGCTCCAAACGGAGGCGTCGGTGTGTGGGTGTCATTGGTAGCACACGTAATGGACGCTGCGATACCAGATGTTCTTCAGTCAGGCGCCTTGCGATGGTTCGGGAAGACAAAGGGGCCCGTAGTGAAGGTGCTGCCTGTGTCTGGATAGCGGCCAATGAGGCAGTTGGTTCTACGCTTGCGTTTCGTATGATGTGACGGTCTTCTCGACGACTGGTCTGTCGAGGGCATCCTGAGCCTGGTCGCCGTGTAAATGACGTCTCTTCTGTCCACTGGTCCCAACACCTCCTCACATGCGCAATCACGCTGCAATTCTAATCGTTTGCATATCTGGAAGACATATACATTCGTGCCAAGTTTCGTTACAATCCCACAATTATATCTTGATCCGCAAATTTTTATGTCAATGAGTGTAATTTGATACACATTGTATGCAAAAATACAAGGGTTGTGTACGGGGACACAACCGCATTAATTTTAAGACTTTAATTCGTCTTTGTGGTATAAATGAAGAATTTATTCAAAGTATACACCATAGGCCTGAGCACAAAGATCACATTGATTAACAAGCCGAAGGATTCCTTGTTTCCAGAATTCCTGTTGCCGTGACGAGACCCAGTCCTTCACAGCATCCTTGAGTTCGTCGTCTGAGTTGAATTGCTTCACTTTCAAATGTTTTTTCAGGTCACCAAACACATGGAAATAGCAGGGCGACAAGTCCGGGCTGTAGGGCGGATGGTCAAGCTGCTCCTACTTCAACTTGGCCAGTTCCACGTGTGTGACCCTGGAGACGATGGACGCGCGTTATCATTGAGCAGAACCACACCATCCGTGAGCAGCCCCGGTCTTTTGCTCTTGATGGACCTGCGTAGGCTTCGGAGTGTCTCAAAGTACAAATCGGAAAATAATGGTTCTTCTGTGCTCGAGGAATTCAACAAGTAGCGGACCTTGGAAGTCGAAAAAGACGGTGAGCAACACCTACCCTGCTGACTCCACGTCTTTGAACGTTTTAGAGGGAGGTGACGGCACTTGCTTCCACTGCATGCTGTCCCGCTTTGTCTCTATCTCGTAGTGATGGCACCAGCTCTCATCACCTGTGATGATCCTCTCCAGGAAAGCGGGGTCTTCATGATACCGAAACAGATGTTGAAGTGCTAGCCCCATACGCAGTTCCTTTTGCTGGTCGGCGATCTGCTTCGGAAAACACTGCGCGCGCATATTCGGAAAACACTGCGCGCGCATATTCTGAAAACGCAACCTGTTGTGAACAATCGCCCACACTGTTCCAACGCTGACATCCACCTTCACCGTCAACATTCTCAATATGACCCGCAGATCACTTTTCACTAGGCCATCCACCTTGTCGATGAGATCGGCCGTGATGACTGTGTTTGCCTGGTCTGGTCTCGGGTCATCAATCAAACTCTCACGGCCTGCACGAAAACGGCCACTCCATTTTCTCATTGACTTGTCCGACACACAGTCTTCCCTGTATACGGTCCCAATCCGGCGATGTATGACGGCCGGTTTAACACCTTCCGTTGTCAGAAATCGGATAACGCATCGCTGCTCCTCAATCGTCGAATTTTGCAATACGAACGCCATCCTGTCCTCACACGCACTGCCTCGTCAATTGGACGGCGTTCTTTATACGACCCTCTGCTGTCTCCTGCGCATACGGGCGCCCGCGCATGCTCCGATCCGCTCGGGAGAATCCAATCGCATCCCTAGATGTCTCGCAACGTTCTCCCATAGCGGCATAGGCAAATATGTTAACGGTTACGTTGTTACCACGTTTCGTACCTTTTCATTTGAACACCCCTTGTAGTGAAGATAAGTCGTAAATGAATAAAGTTTCGTTGGTTAAAAGTGTAATATAAATTGATTTATCCAAGGCCAATAATAGAAGTAAGATACATATGGCATAGTATTTACATCGATGTTTCATACAAAAGTTAAATTTATATACATCTGAGTAATGAGTGCCGTAGAAATGTACTTCAGGTTGAATTTTAATTCAGTCTATGTTAAATTATATAGTATTAGCATAATGGGTATTCAAGTACATGGAATCATGATAGAATCTTTCAAAGTTATCACATTCCAAATCAATTTGATTTTCATCGAGACCATATGAATTTTTTTCCTTCCAATTATAGGTTTATTTTACATTTATGTTCATATTTCCTTTCCAATTGTTTCGATATTACTAACTTTTTTTTCGACTCTGCACACTTGTTGGCCATGGTATTTATAAATTTTATTTTAGCGGTTATTATTTCTAAATGGTAGAGTAGATCGTGTTATTATTTATAAATAGATGTAAATTTCTGCGTCCTCTTTTCAATGCAAAGTTCTACTGCCCACATGGAATCACTATTTTTAGTGTTCAAGGCAAGTAGTACTATTAATACTCCTTACTGATATACACTCCCTCTTCCCATCATTTTACGTACGGATATAAACCCTCCTTCTAATACAGAATATAAATCTTTGATGAGTCGGATGGGTGAGGGTTAAGAAGAATAAATTCTGTATCCAATAAAATTGAAATCACTAGATTATTTATAATCAACGATATGTAAGCACAACGTCATATTTGGTCATTATTTTCGGTTGCAAGAAGTTTCGGAGACCCTTTTTCAGGGATGAAATTTGAAGACTTATTTACGTCTAAAATTAGATAAGGTAAAAGGCGAACTATTATGGTGTACGCAACAGAGCGCTATTCTGTGACATCAAAGCAATTTCCGTTCTAATAATCGCTTTCAGCTGCTTCAAATTCTTTGGCTTGTAGGCGTACAATTTTTCCTTTAGGAAGGAACGAATATACGAACCGATGAACATTGATCATCTCTTAATTGATGTTTCGAGGTTTTTTAAATACTTTCTACTACTAATGAGATTTGATTGGCGATTCGATTTAAAATCCCAACTTAATGTCTGAATAATAAAAAGTAAACAAGAAAAATTTATAATAAAATAATTCGAATTATTTTAAATAATTAAATGATTTTTACGTGTAACTCTGCATACAACATAATGGTTCACATTTACCTGATCACAGTTTTCGCACAAAATGCAGAAATATTCCAAATAATAAGGTAATTATTTTTTTATTTAATAAATTTCGCTCATAATGTATATCAAACATTGATCTGAAACTCACACTGTCTGTTAAGATTTTATAATTTATCTGCTTAAAGCGATCACTTCCTAAACTTGGAATTTATTACGAAGATTAATCAATTTGTCTTATTTTAACAATAACCAGATTGCCCAATGTGGTGTAAATTGGGTTACAAAAGTGGTTAGGTTAGTTAAATGAAAAACAGGTTCGAGATATCAAATTCCTATATGGGTTATCTGGATACAATAAATTGGCCGTAATTGATAAACATATGTGGTTCGTGAAAGGCTATGGCAAAATCGATTAAACGTCTGTCGTTTTGAAAGAAGAATTTATAAAGGTGGACTCACCAGATGATTTTCGCCACCTCGAAGCCGACACAGAGGGATGTCCTGTACATTGAGGAATCAACTACGAAGGAAAATTCGAGAAATCGATATTGGAGAGTCAACATATTCTTTATTGTTCTTCTAAGGGACCGCTGGTCACTGTGGTCGAGTTCTCGCTACTGGAGTTATGGAAGAGACGTCCTTAGTTCCCTCAGAGAGTGTCCATGGCTCCTCATCAGGGGATCGGGTCGGTTACGAGAACGACTTTGAAGAATTGGTCGATTTCGTCAATTGGTCAATAAGTAATCCGTGTAATCTAGCAGGGGAAGATCTGAAGATCTCAAATCTCATCAAAGTGGACTAGTGATGCACGCGATCCAAAGGGAACGGTCAATTATCGACACCCTTAAAGTGTGAATTCAAACCGAAGGTCGTAACATATTTGCACACGCATCTCGATTATGGATGAACACGCGTTCATTTAATATTGAACGATTAAGAAATCGTAGTTTTGGGATGATGTCAGAGCAGCGAAGCTGCATAATCTCTCTGATTAAAACGGCTCGAGAAGATCATAGTTGTTGGGGTGAAAAACACCGCCGCAAACCCAAGGAGTCGAATCCTCTCTAACTGAAAAAAAGGCCTTAGCAGAGAAAACCAGTCCCTTCGTCCTCTTTCCGGGGTCGCCAAAAACGAAGGTCACCCCAATGCGAGGGGGAAATTAAAGCCAAAAATTACATATAGCACACGGGAGAAAGACAACTGGGGTTATTCCTTTATCCCAACGGAATGTTCAAAAACCTCAGAGTAGATGATAACATAAGATTAAAGAAACTGGAAACTTTAGATTTTGATAAGAAGTTAAATCCACAGTGAAAATCAGAATTTATGCTTTTCTTACTGTCTCTTCTGATGGAATTGGGGAAGAAAGTTTGCAATGATTTTTGATTTTTCAAATGAATAAACTTCATTTGTTCGTGAAAATTTATCAGATGGAAAAATTATTTTGACCTACAACACTTTAAAATCAACATTGTTCTGATTCACAACTTCCCCAATAGAGTGAATTTTATGTTCTTTAAGGTGTTCTTCTTCAACTATAACGTAATAATCATTGTTAATCGTACAATAGCAACTCAACGGGCTCTTGACTACGGTCCGGGATCAATCGCTTAAGGAAAGTATCCGAGAAAATCGGGTAATTTTTAATTAACGTTCTCAAGCACTACAACTACCTATTAACTAGGGTCGTAGTTAAATCCAATAAGGGAAATATACGTGGACAACCACGGTCATATGATAACATAACACCTCAGCTGGCACCCCACCCTCCAAGTAATTGTGACGTCACACCTATTCACTCTTCGCAATTCCAATTTCACAATAACGAGGCCATCACGCCGTTGTCCGTGGTGTTGGTTTGCGGAGCAAACCAAATGGCAATGTGTAGCAAACACCGATGGTTTACAAACGTTCCCAATGGACACACCTAACCCCACAAAATACAGCACGGGCAACGCCGTGCTAGCCACGCAGTGGCTAGTTCCTTATAAAATAAGCACCACTCATGAACAAAGAGAATGCAATTACAAACACAAAATTTTACTTTTAACATACAAAGGTAGAGATTTGCTTACAAAAATGTAATTAATGATGCGCATTCTTCCAAAACACATGGACTTCTGGAAAACAAGATGGCAAACAAGATTGTAAGCAAATTAGTGCTTATTTTGCTACCACTTTAAAATGAAATTCACTGTAACACTGTACCCCATGTAACACTGTGCCCCACCTTCCCCTATTCAACATTAAAAAAGTACTAGTTTTTTCTTTTATTCTTTTCCTTCTTCAAATATAGTCATGAAAGAAAAGAAAATGGTAAAACTTTCTCTGAAATAAATACTTCTAGATAAAAGATTACTTGAAATTTATCACATCTTTAATAACAAATGAACGTGTTACTTATGACAATATTTTTTTATGAAACCGAAACGTCGGTTGATTCGATGTATGATTTCTCTATTTCAACAACTCACAGAAGAATACAAAAAATAATAATTGCAAACAATGGTATTAATGAACGGGTAATATAAAAAGAAAAACAACTGCAAAATATATAACTTTTAAGACAGAACGAAAATACGAATAATAGAAGTATTTTTGACTTGGTATAGTGTCCGCCAAATAATATTATGCTTTATTGTTAATAATGACGGATTAAGACACCATACGTTGAGTGCTGAAAGTAAAATCACACATAGAAACTTTATTGTACAAAATGTTTAACTATGACTTAATATTCTCTAACAATTAATAATATCAACTTAATAATCTCTAACAACTAATAATCTCAACTTAATAATCTCTAACAACTAATAATCTCAACTTAATAATATCTAACAATTAATAATTTCAACTTAATAATCTCTAACGATTAATAATCTCAACTTAATAATCTCTAACAATAAATAATCTTAACTTAATAACCTTAACTTAATAATCTCAACTTAATAATATCTAACAATTAATAATCTCAACATAATAATAGCTAACAATTAATAATCTCAACTTATAATAGCTAACAATTAATAATCTCAACTTAATAATATCTAACAATTAATAATCTCAATTTAATAATATCTGACAATTATTAATCTCAACTTAATAATATCTAACAATTAATAATCTCAACTTAATATTCTCTAACAATTAATAATCTCAATTTAATACTACCTAACAATTATTAATCTCAACTTAATAATATCTAACAATTAATAATTTCAACTTAATAATCTCTAACGATTAATAATCTCAACTTAATAATCTCTAACAATAAATAATCTTAACTTAATAACCTTAACTTAATAATCTCAACTTAATAATATCTAACAATTAATAATCTCAATTTAAGTATATCTAACAATTAATAATCTCCTCTAACTTAGTTCATCATTATAATCTCAAAAGTTATAAAGTTAAACTACATCTTACGCATTTTTCATTGAACTTGAGTGTAAGTCAATATCAAATCTGAGATAATTTAATTTGTTTTTACCCTTAACTGAGAGAACACAATTTTAAATGTGAAGACAGTAATTCACGCCATCAAACGGATAATATAATACGCAATAATTAATACCATTACAATCATGAAGTAAAAATAATAATGTAAATAACTTCGCACTAATAATTAATTATTAATGCAATTAATGAAAATAATTCAGATTCATCAAAACTCAGACTACTGACACAATACTTCATATTGAATGCAGAGTTAATAGCTACTCTTCCCCAAAAAAAATAGTACTATTTTGAATAACTGAGGGGAAAAGTCTTCACATTGTAAATTTTAAGCGAGTCTTGAGGTATTTTAAATCGACATTTCTTTTAAAGCCCTTAAACTAAAAGCAAATTTAGCTTTTATTCTTAATGGCTAAGATTTTTATGAAGCCATATTTTTAAATGGATTTTGAAAAGTAAGAAAACCAAAGGCATTGCCAAATACTCGAAATAACTTTTTGTTGTAAAAATGTCGGTTGAAACTCAATGACAGTAAAAAGTTATTGCGTTCGAGGTTAACGAAAATTGTCCCGTCGTGGTGATTAACTTGGTTCTACCTCGAATTGAATTTTACTGTGGTTCCGTTTTTGTCTACGTTTTAAACACCTTTGAAGTCTCTTGTGCCATTATCATTTCCAAAAATATTATTTCGTGACAGGTAAGAATATTTTCTATTTTGATATATATTAATAGAAGCCTTAGTCATGTGGTTTTAAACACCTTTGAGGTCTCTTGTGCCATTATCATTTCCAAAAATATTATTTCGTGACAGATAAGAATATTTTCTATTTTGATATATATTAATTTAAGCCTTAGTCATGTGGTACCGATTAACTCTAAGCATATTGTTGAAATATGACCAATTTGTAAATGACAAGTTTATTCCAGTCCACTATTAGCTAAGGGCTCTCTTGCTGCTAGCGTCATCACTATATCGTCCATTCAATCAATTTAGGTAAATAATAACACCATTTCCCTAAAATAAGCCCAATTAAACTTTAGTTTAACCTTCTGAGCGTAACGATATTTGAATTATTTTAGTGTTTTTTTTTTTACCCCAAAACACATTTAATGAGTAAATAACTACAGATTTCTTAAAAGTTCAGAAATTATTTCAGCGTTCAGAAAAAATTCAATTTCTCCTTTCCTTTCAATAGGATGTTTTGTAGCGATTCCATTGATTCTTTCTTTGTAAAGATTCCTTTGGTCAATTATGGATAATGTAATATTTTAGAACTTATTGGCCCTTTCCTTACATTAGAATCCTTTAAAAATATTCCATGCTCCTTTAATTACAAGAGCATTAGAGAGAATTAGCTCCTTTAATTATATATAATATATATATATATATATATATATATATATTCATTCTATTATTTATTTCCTTATTATAAAACCCCTTGATAAAATTCTATTGGCTCACTTAATAGAATCCTTTGGAAAGAGTCTATTAATCTAGGTGAAAATTGGTTAGAAATAATGCACATGCAAAGTAAGTAGGTAATTGAATTAGCGTTGTACTATAGCAACAAGACGGGCTATAGGCGACGGTTCGGAATTAATCCCGAAGGGAAAGATCCGACAAGTCATACAAGGAAGACTGCTGGTTTCAAGTTGAAATTGCAACCCTTCAGAAGAGTCAATCCTCAACTGCAATAGCAGTTCATCTCAGTTACAGAAAATACTTCAATACTATTTGTTCAACCTGACCCGTCATATGACATGCATGAAGCATTTATTCTGTTTTGCTGCAACTTACTTTTCTAATATAAAATTTTCGAGTATTTTTAATATCACTCTAGTCGCTCCTCATTCTTCATATATAGAATCCGAGAATCGTAGAAATACTTGACTAAAGTAAGCACAATTTCAAAAAACAAACCACCTATACAGTGAATATTCTTGAAATGAGAAGTCACGCGCTTTTATAGTTATCTTTCTTAGATTGCACTGTCTAAAAGAGAAAAATTTTTAATTTAGTCCTCAACAGAAAAGAATGGCATCTATTTTAATACAACGACTAAAGGTATTGGCTAGGATTATTCTTTTAAAGAGACAAAATTTGTGATTTCAACGCATTCAAAATTAAAATATACATCTAAAAAGACTAATTTATTCAACGGTAAGAAAGTTTTTTTTTCTTAAAATTTGTCTATATCAGTATACCTAAAAACGTTAGAGCTGTTAATATTCCATGTTTATCAATTACTTTTTAAAATACTGGTCAGTACAACTGTACGATAAACTTGAAGAGATTTGAGTTCGTAGTTAAGTATAACAAATGAATTCATTCATCAATACACATTGTAGCAAATCACTTGTTAACCGTACATTTAACCTCTGACCTCTCGTTGGCTACTTTCTCACCTAAATTCTAGCCAGTGTCTCTGGCGCAGTGAACGATGCACGTTGGTTTTTACCGCACTACCGAATTTCTTATTTCGTAACTTCTGTGTATATTTTGTTAATTGTGGACTACTTCTTAAGTTTTTTCCCACAAGCTTTAGTAGTTAGTTTACAACATAATGTATCACAATACTAGACTATTGGTACTGATACATTTACCTGCTATAATTCATGAGGCATAGTTAATTTTCTGAACGGGGTACTTATTTACACTAAGAATTTCACCTGATATATATTGTCACGTTGGATTGGTGTGGAAGTTTCTAGAGTGGGGTGCCAGCTCAGGTCTTGCTTCGTCATCTGACCGTAGTTCAAAAATTACGAGGTGGTGTCAACGGATCTTTCCCTTAAGGGAGTGATCCCGGACCGTCGTCAATAGCCCGTTGTGTTGCTCTAGTACGACGTTAACTAAAAATTACTATTCCCATTAACTTTAGGGATTGATTTTGGACCGTCGTCAATAGCCCGTTGTGTTGCTCTAGTACGACGTTAACTAAAAATTACTATTCCCATTAACTTAAGGGATTGATTTTGGACCGTCGTCAACAGCCCGTTGTGTTGCTCTAATACGACGTTAACTAAAAATTACCGATTACCTGAAATATTAATTGGTACATATTCTGAAATATCGGTATCAATTGTATAATTCATTAAATTTAACCTCTGCCTCTTATGATTAAATATCCGTTTTGCTGTCATTACGCTTATTCTTCCTTTTAAACACCGCTTTTCTTTCAATTTATCAGTCTAATAAAAACATTAATCACCTTAACACAGATTGGAAAAGCGCTGAAATAAGTATGATTTTTTAATGTCCGACCCCTCATCTCATGGTATTTCGACACTACATGGAGTGAACTGGCGATTCGTCGTGAAAAGGCTCTCAGAGGACAAACTAACGTTGCATCTAAACGCCAACATCCATGCAATACAACACTTGGAAACTATTGGGGTGATTGATAAACACTATGACCAGTATACCAGTTAAGTGACCAAGAATTAGCAATGGCTTAAAAGCCAACGGGTATTGATTCCGGTACCTCTAGAATATAAATCGAGCACTCTACCATCTAAGTTAAGCCTCTAATTAGCATAAGTATGAATGGTTGTTATCTTTTCATTTCAACTATCGGTACTCGCTATCAAACTAATAGAAACCCTCTCAGATAATGTATTGATCCCCAGCTTTGTAAAAAAAAAAGAATTGCCTCTTTTTTTTATTCCCCAAAGCAAATATTTCGCAACAAATGGAGCTGAATAATGCTGTTCCTTCACTTGCAGATCTCAGCTACTATGATTTAGTTCTTATTGCCTTAGAGTTTGCGAAAAACCCTCTATGTAAGCAGAGCGTTGAATTATTCCTTGGATATAAATCTCTCCATAAAAGTACTTAGAGGTTTTCAGCGTTCTGTATCTCATCAAAATGACCACAGGTTAGGTACTTTTCTCATTTCTTTGAATATTTCTCAATGAAATACTAGGGTCGTCTTATTTTCAGATGGCTAAAAATAAAGATTTATACGACTTATGGTGTTGGCTTGACATATTCCTTGTTGATGTATTCATTCCATTATGAAAAGTACTTGGACACATTATCTAGTTGAAAACATAGTATACTATCTGTTATTATTGAAAACCTAGCTGTCAGGCCATTTGAAATAAGAATACAACATGCTCTAGAAATCACTTATTGCTTTTCATGTTACAGTAAACTATCTCTATCTGAACACCCCGGTATTATGAACACATTACGATGGTCCCTGCGAAACACCATAGACCTAACATGAGATAACCTCTCGGTATTCTGAACACCCTCTAATCTGAACACCCCAGTTTTACGAAAACCTACTTAATCCCCATTCTCCCTTAACCTCTCTGTAAACTGATCGGCGTGTTTGCAATCGGATAAATTCGGCGGAGAAATGTCCCTGTCCTCGCCCCCACTTACAGATAAGAAACAATGCAAAAACAGACTAAAATTACTCACTTTTGCATGAAATAATTAATTATGTATAGTATACTATGTAGTACTAATATACTACTGTAATAAGTATATACTGAAATTATGTAATTTTATTGTAATGTAGTATGTTTTGTAAAACTTTAAAAAAAATTGAGATGGTAGAATACAATTCCGATTGAATTTAGCACTAGCCTTGCTAAGCATTGCACTGGCCGCCAAATCTAAATTCAGCACCTCCATCTCGGTATCTGACATGGCTAATCAGGCTATTCTATACAGTCATAAACTCACTACGTACATACATTTCCCAATCTCCCTCTATAATGAACACCCCCATAATCTGCACATTTTGGTTGCTCCCCTTGAGTGTTCAGAATAGAGAGAGGATACTGTATTATATTTTGCTGAGTAATCATTAATAATTCGTGCGCATCTAAACATATCCTTGTTGTTATCTAAACATATCCTTGTTGTTATTCATACATAGGAATTTGGAAGCGTAATAACCAAATCACCCAGAAAACGTATGTTATGACATTCGACCACCCACATACCGGACGTCGAAGTGGCTGGGTATAGCCCATCAGAACGGTTGAGACAGTCATCCATCAACGCGTCGGATTGTAAATCTGAGTGCCGACATGCCCCCTGCCTAGGCTCGACCTACCCTTGATTACATCCGACGGAGAAGGTGTCAGCGCGTCATCGGACATGGCGGTAAAACAAAGATTTGCGATGCCCTCACACGAAGCCGAAAAGGCAAATCGAACACCAAAGACCGGCACGTGCAACTTAAAACTTCGACTGTGTTGGAAATGGTCCGGACGCCAAGTTCGGAAGCTCAAGCCCGGAATCCTCAAGCGAAGGCAGAATTTGCAGTTAGCGTCATATAGGCACAAATCCCTTGCTGTCTAAAATTTTTCGTTAGACACAGAGTCCTGTGTTACCAGACAACCATCCCGGTCAGATTTAGGACGTCCGTCCTACGTGTAGCCAATATTGCAGATAGGCGCAGATCCTTTGCGACCTATAATAGCATATAGCGATACCAATACGTAACAGGTCAACAGGACACCAGACGCTACAATATCAAATAATGAATCACGTAATTTCAAAATACGCTCTAGTCTCAATAAAAATTTCATAGAAACTCAAAAATGAATTAAGCTCAGCTCAAATCAACATTTAAATTAATAATTATAAATGGAACTAAAGGTTTAAATATTTTACTGCCACTCCAGAGATATAGAAAATTACATATTTATTAAAAATTGACTATACTATCTATACGTGCGCGTTTTCACTTTCTGTTTCAATATACCTGGCGCCTTTTATGACTTCATCATGAATATTATCACTTGCATCACTCGTTTCCTTATATCTGTATCATTTATATGTATTCGTTAAGTGTAAGGCAATTTCTCGTGAAAGTATTAGGCCCGGTGCACACATCCGGTTTTTCAACGTGTGGGGCCGCTGCGGCACCGCAGCCCAACTATGCACACATAACTGTGAAATGAGGTATTTTATCGAAGAAAACGTGTTTATTTCGCTTACTTGGTGAAAAAAAAGTATGTTTTGTAACAAAATAGACGTTACTGGATGCAACTATTTATTAATTATTATTTATATTCCATTTATTTATGAAAACAAAGTACTTCGGAACGGAGACGCATGTGCCGCGAGTTACGGCGCCGTGGGAAACTGCGGTACGAATCTCTATACAACAAAACATGATCACCCTCTAGTTTAATAAATATATTCCTCTTTATTCTGTCGGAGACTGGCCACCCACAATTATATTTGATAGGGCAGAGACTCAATATAATTCAACATTTTTTTCATGAGACACCTTTGAAACTCCGAATTGAACCACGACTCGAAGGTGAGTCATCACATTGAGCATCCATCATCTACTCTTGGAATTAAAAACGCGTCAAAATTTTTGATATCGTAGGTCTATCTACAGTTCTTTTTTCATCTGAGATATACAACACAGACCGGGGGGAATGATGCTCAATGATATTTTCAGTAATTCATCGTCTCGTTCAATTGATGCACACGATGTAAACAGTAGCTCATCAGAAATCGAGTCAGAAATCACCATTATCTTCTTGATAAAGTGGGTCCAATTTCAACACTAAAAGCCGAAACGAAAAAAATAATTAATCATAAATGTGTAATTTTCCAACTTGGTATCTGATAACGCAATAATTAATGTTTAGTTATTTTAATTTGATTTAGAGCCCGTTGTGTTGCTCTAGTACGACGTTAACTAGTAATCATCAATTAATTACCAATTAATTCGATTTAGAATTCTGTGTTTGTGTATTTGAGTTAACAGCGAAATATTGAGATATTTACAGAGGCTGTTCACACATTTTTTAGACAATGTATATTGTATTCACAAAACTAAATTACATAAAATTCTTGTGTTTTAAATGTTCTATTTGATAGCCCTTATTCTGAACTATCTTTCGACACAGTAATTTCCAGGATAATAATGCCTTTTCAAGTGTCAGAAGAGGTATTCTATCCCATTCCTACTGAACAGCTTTCCAGAGTCCTGTAAGGGTTGTGGGTCGACGTTTGGATGATGCAGATTTTAAAAGTACGAAAGCACACAAATCCAAAGGTAATAAATACATCGGGAGATTTAGTAGGTAGGGATATCAGTGAAGACTAGGCCTTGATACCGGTTTTTTGTTCCATTTCTTTTAGGAAATTTACAGTGGTTTGTCTTGATGGAGTTCCACAGATTGATGGCACTGTGGGTAAAGCGATGGTATTTCATTCAGTAAAATTGGCGATAAAATATGTTCCTCATAGTATTTGGAGTTAATCTTAACATTTTTTTTCCCACTCAATTGTTAACTTGCCATTATATAAAAAAAACCAGTAACAATCATGAATCCCTTAGAAAAACTTTCTTTCGATTCTGTGAACCATGTACTTAAATTTTTTTCTCCCCTTTTATGATAATAAATGGATCTTTTTTTGCTGCAATCATTTAAATACACCCATGATTCATTTATTGTGCCAATTTTCCCCATTTTTCTTTGGATAAGTTTTTTTCATATAGAATTCGGCAGCGTGTCCTGCGTTCAGCGATATGCTTTGGAGAAAGACGATACACATTGCGTTTTTTCGCTTTCTTAAGATTTAAATCAACGTTTATCATTTTGTTTACAGTGGACACCAAGCATTTTAATGATTTTGCAACTGTCCTTTGACTAGGGTGATTTTCTTTTAACATTAAACAACGTACCTTTGCAATAGTCGAAGATGTCCGTTTCTTCGTTGGATACTTGTTTGGAATTTTTGTCCCACTTGAGGCTCCAATTTGATGTTTTTTCCTTTCTTGCTGACAATATTACCTATCGACGCTTTAGTTATCACAAAACCATGACGCTCACATCGTTTTTGGATAACGGAATATGAATATTTCTCTTCGGAAAGAGCATAAATATAACCTTCGAACCACTGCTTCGTTAAAAACGCCATTTTGAATAAAAACATACTTCTAAAGCCGCAGACGATAATTTTGACTTTTAAAAACATAGTACAACTGCAATTATTTCTTTTGCAGCTAACAATTTTTTATTACCGCTAACCAAAATCGTCTAAAAAATGTGCGAACAGCCTCTGTATTTGAGCATATTTCCAATTCTTAAAAATATATGTTATTTTGTAAATGAATCATTATTGCCTTTATCAATATTGCTCAGAAGTCTTTTGTCGAATTGTTCTTTTTCAGAGTATAATTAGGAAGTCGAAATTCGACACATTTGCACATACCTTTCTTTTTTCAGAATTCTGCATTCGTCAAATAAACAGTAGTAGGGGGTCTGCCCTATATTCGCTAACGCTCGCCAATCGTCATTGGTTCGCTGCGCGAAAACCTTGCTCGTTTCGCTCGCGTACATAAAGACGTGTGTCCAAGCAGAAAGGATTGTTTACAAAATATGATATTCCAAAAAAGTATTTTTCAAGTATAAATTTGTTGGAGTACAGAAAAGTTATACAGAACTTCTGGAATCAGAACTCGAACAATTTTGGAATTTAAGGTGGTCCGGGACACAAAAATCGTCACATTTTCGAAATTGTTTTATTATTTCAAGAAATTCTTTGTGATTTTCTGCTTAAAATGACGTCTAAATCATGTTTCTATCTTAATTAGAACTAGAGATATAATAATTTTTGTGGTGCGTTGTTTTGAAAATCTAACACTCTTGACAGTTATTGTCATGGCAACAACATCTTTAAAACTTTATTTGTGTAACTTTAAAACTTTACTTGTGTGTTTACTTTTACATGTGTAACTTTAAAACTTTAAATGTGTTTTTCTCCATGATACTTTTTTTCAAGATTTCCAGTATTCAAATTGCTATAAGTCAAAAAATATTTACTTTTAAAAATATGACTTTTTTTTTTCCTTAAAGTACCTTAAAATTTTCAAAATTTTTTATTCAAATATATTTTATTTTTTATTAAATTAATATTTTTTAAATTGCTGAATTAAATTGCAAAATTAAAGTTTTTAAATTTGTGAATAATTTACTGCAAGAATTTTGAAAATTGATCAAGAATATTTTGAGTTTTATCAATTTAAAATGAACCCTCTTTTTTTTCAAAAAATTTTAATTTAAAAATTTTAAAAAAATTTTGGAAAATTTTTGTGTTGTGATTTCGTTTATTAGTTAGATGGGTAATCAGTACAAAAAAAATTCAAAATTTTAAATTAATTAATAAAAAAAAATTTTAATGTGTCCCGGACCCCCTTAAATGAAAGTTTTGAGCAATTGCAGCATGTTGTTTGTAAGTTGCAGCAGATCGACTAATATTCATTTATTTTCAATAAAATTTCCTCCGTTAACGCTATAAATTCAATTGAGGCGCGAAGGTTCATGGTAAACAAACAATCGTACAATGTTGACAAAACGCGTTAAAAATACCATCTCTTTTGTGTACCACGTAAGAGAATTATTGTATAGATTCCGTTTCGGTTAGCATTAATGTGTTCTAGTTGATATTTTTTTCAGATATATTATTCAGGAGTTAAATTCTAATGATTTATTTTTACACTGCAAATTAATTTATCAGATATGGGTAATTTCTTGTCAGTTTATGTATATTTCGATCACCATACTTAAATCTTTGATTAAATACGTAATTGTTTGTAGAATGTTTTCATAAAAATAAATAAAATATACAAAACAAAACCTTTTGTAAGTAAGGTGCGTAACTTCTTATTTTAAAATCACCGGAATTTCGTTTATGTTTGTATTTATGTTCCAGTATTTTACACATGCAGATTTATAATTTAAGAATCTCATTTAATGAATTATATATTCCTAGCAAAATATCTTTAGAACTGGGTAATTTCTTAGTAGTAAATGTATATTTCAATCACTTTTCTGAAAAATATTTCTTAAAATTGAATACGTAATGGGTCGATAAGCTGTTCCATAAAAATATGCAATATGAAACATTTTTAGTATGCTGTGTAATTTCTTATTTTAAAATGAGCAGTCAAGATTTAAAAATTCTGTCTAAAGCAAGATGTAATACGTTGAATTAAATCGGGCAGTCATACGTTGTAGCCAAAATATATTTCGAAATTTGGCATAAAGTTTCATTACTAGACCAGGCCTCGAAATAGATTTTTTAATACAGGTGCACCTTGTGCATCTACGTTTTTAAATTAGGTGCACAGATTATATTTTAGGTGCACGTTAAAAAAACGTAATATAAGAGCATTAGTGTAATGTAAATTACTTTATTAGTTGGGTATGTTTGGATATGTTACTTGTAGGTAGTAAATAAAAATATTTTAAATATTTTTTATCTTCGAAATTATTACTTACAAATACTTAGTCATCATCAGACATTGACGGGCAATCAGAAACGTCTACGTTTAAGGCAGATCTTTACCCATAAGATTTAGTGTCCATCCTTCTTTCTGTATTTTTAATTCATTGCAACATAGCATTTTCTGGATTAAAGTTTTTGCATAGTGTGTATTTAGGAATTTTAATTACGTTCCTTTAGAGCAAGAGAGGTCGATACTAATATTTTATTCAGGCATCAAAATAACATAAAGTACGTTTCACCCGCTTTTTTTAACGACAGGTGAACTGCGTGCCCCTAGAGGGAAAAAATTAGGTGTGCAATTTTATTTTCAGGTGCACAGTGCACCTGTGCACCCGGGTATTTCGAGCCCTGTACTAGACGATTAAAATCAATTAAATTTACATATGTTATTCAATTTTTTGATTATTATTGAAAGCTATACTTCTTAGTCAAGTAACTACACATAGCATCATTCTAAATAGTTACGCCGTTCCATATCGAAACTGAATCTCTCAATTGAAAATGTAACATGGGGATTTTCTCCATATCTGAACTTCTGTTGGAGTAAACCGACTTTTAAATAAGAATGATGACCTATAAATAATTTCACAATAAAGAAATATTTGAACTAGGACTTTTGAAAACTTGAAATATTTGTCTTAACCCTTCTTTGCGTGATTTTTTCTTTATTGGTGAAATAAATCAAGGTGATATAATTCATGTTCAAAATTAAAGGAAAAATGGTTAAAAAAATCTTAGTATATATTTATAGTATAAATTTAGCAAAAAACAATATGATGCTATCGTGTGGTATTTTTTAAATTAAACGCAAACTTTTTCAGAAATTGCTCTAAAAATAACAGAAACACGTGTTACAAACTTTTCTTCCACTCATTTTCACTTTTTTAGCACAATAGAAACTCAAATATAATAAAACAAAATTAAAAACGAAATCATACGTTTATTGCAACTA
This sequence comes from Metellina segmentata, assembly GCA_947359465.1. Classification (NCBI taxonomy): domain Eukaryota; kingdom Metazoa; phylum Arthropoda; class Arachnida; order Araneae; family Tetragnathidae; genus Metellina; species Metellina segmentata. The sequence goes on from OX375878.1 coordinate 44,427,640, forward strand.
CAACAAACAGCGGAATGACAACTTCAAGCTCGTTTTACTGATAGTGACACTTGCTTATTTTTGACAGCTATGTTTTTTTATGCAATGGACAACAAAAAGGTATCCAGACACGATCAACTTAAAGTGAACTTGTTCTTTTATATAATTTTTGGGCATTGAATGTTATGATGGAAATTTCCACCATTATGCAAAGAAGGGTTAGGTGACAAAAAGTCGAAAATATTTTTGTTTCAAGTTGAATCTGTTCGTACACAACTTATGTATACTGTGGAACATTCATTGAAAGCAGTGATTTTGTGAAAATTGTAATAGATTGAGTTTGTTTTATCTTCACCAACGATATTTTTAAAACAAGCTCCGTTATTCCACGCGCCGCTAAATAGAATTTCCAAGAAAAAAAATGTGTTTGCTTCAAAATAAATTAATCACGAATGCCGTTAATATTTAATTTGCCATCCTCTCACAATGATGAAGAAATTCGAAAACGTCGCATCCCTGATGCAATCAAAGAGTATTGATAGAAAATTGAGTTCAAGCTTGGGCAAGTGCTTGTTTAATCTAAAAAGAACCTACACGTCAAACTCAAAATCGTCTTATGTAGTGGTAACCTTTTAAAAAGCTTTTGTAATCTGTCTTACAGCAAGAGAGTGATAAAATGAAATTGACTGTATGGATAGATGCATCTTGTATACATGTTCGCATCCTATAAAAACTATGAAAAAGTTAAAACGACATTAAAAAAGTAATTTTTTGTTTTCTGAAATGATGTTTGTATTTTTCTATAAAATAGAAGTGATTAATATGATCACTTTTCATTCAAGATTTAACCAATCTTAATCGGACAGCTCAGAGTAATTCTGCTCGTCTATACATAATGTAGAGTTGGCATCTGTCTGTTCTCTAAGCACATCTACTCAAGGTTGAATTATCCACACCAAATTTGGTACATTTATTCTTTAAAATCGTACGAGTAACATAGACTGCGTATTGTCCCAATTTTATTTGATCTAGGTCTACAGAGGGAGGTAAAAATAATTTGAAATCCCCCTAGAAATTACATTAAGAATCATTACGATTACGATAATGCCTCATGGATAGTCTTACCTTTATTGCTGAAAAAAAATTTCGACAAAAATATATTTATAGGAATTTAAATTAAAATACTTACGTTTGAACTTCCAAACTATCAATAAAAAATGATATTCGACAAATAATATTAGAAATGAGTTAATTTAATGCCCAAATTTAAAGCGACGAAACCTATATAAAAGTGTTATTTTGCTTATTTGTGTTAGATGCCGCCAAAATTCATGCTTCTTTTCTAATTTATAACGAATTTTTTATTTCGTACAAAATATCGCTAAAGGGTTAATTTCTTGTCGGTATGTGTATATTTCGTCCAACATTCCATGAAAGTCATTGATTCAATACTTAATGATTTGAAAAATTCCATTTCAAAACAATGAATTACGCGCAAATAAACAAAACGCTTTAAAATAAGACAATAATGTCCTACTTTAAGGGTAACACCGATATAAAGTTATTTTGAAGTAAGACGCCGGACCTTACTTTGTTGTTCAAAGATATTTTTGAGATTTTGACATAGGTTTCCATTACAATGTAATTTAAATCAGTAAAATTTACTTTCGTTTTTCAAGTTTTAGCTAATATTTATTTTGTATTGAAAGCTGCACTCAGTAATCAATTGCGATTGATGTGAAATACATTACACAGATGGGTAAAGCAATCAAAGTAAATGTTGAAGCTGGAAAATTTCAAAACGGAGGCTTAAAAATATTCTGTGTTTGAACGTTTCTATGATAGGGAAAAATGATTTTTCAGATCGCTTTCAATCTACGCTTAAGCAATCCATCCAAGTAGTTCGAAGAAAATATAGGCTTGAAACGTTTTCTGAGTAATAAGTCTGTGATATTTCTGATAGAAAGGAATAAAACCCGGTAAGAAAACTACAAAATAGATGCTCAATGTGAGCTTGCGAAAAGGGCAATGTTGATACTTATGCAAGTTTAAACAGTTTGCAAGAATTTTTTATTACCTATGAGACTGTTCATAGGGTATTAGATGTATGTGTCAAAATCTCGTCAAGCCACTCTATCCCTCTCTCTTTACAAAAACATATTTTTAAAGTCTCTTCGATGAGTGCTTTTTGAAAATCTTGAGCAATATGTAAGTTCATAAGTCTTATAGCTAAAAAAACAAACACAAGAATAAAGACTTTTTAACTCTAACAATATCGGAAAAGGAAATATCGAACATGAACATTGTATGAAGCCGTAGGAATACCATGGTTTTCTTTCTCCTGCCTATGTTTTATTGCAAGACGTGCAAGTACATGCTCTACCATGCCATTAAGAAGGTTTGTAGGTAAGGTAATTTTAATTAACGTCATACTAGAAGAACGTTTTAGTAATTTCAACATTGATTATTTTTTCGACATTACTTAAGCTATATGGCGAAACTTGTCATTGTGCAAACCAAATATTGATGTATTAAAATATTAAAAGGCTTCAATTTTTAAAAAAAGTTTATAAGATTCATAATTCTATTAAATTTTATTTGCTCTTTTAAACGACAAAAGTAACATTTGTAATCCCCATTTTAAAAAAAATCAAAGGCCTTTGTTTCATTACTAATCCTGTACCTGTATCCCTTACATCCTTTACAAGACCAAGAAAGTTAATAACTGTAACCTTGAAATATTTCAAGATTCGGAATGTTGTTTGCTGAATGAGCTAATGTCGGTTGTAATTTTTTTTTGCAGAACAATATCCAACTTTACACAAGTGATGAATTTTCTTCAATATATTCAGGTTCCGAAGTTGAGAGTAAATACAATATCATGACTAAACTAGCAGAACAATATCCTATAAGTGATTTCGGGTTCATCAATATATTCAGGGGTCTACGTTGAGAAGAAATGTAGTATCCTGACAAAATTTGCCGAACAATATCCAACTAAGTGATCCATATAAGTGATTAAGGTCCATCGTTATATTCAGAAGCCGTCTTAATAACTGTAACCTTGAAATATTTCAAGATTCGGAATGTTGTTTGCTGAATGAGCTAATGTCGGTTGTAATTTTTTTTTGCAGAACAATATCCAACTTTACACAAGTGATGAATTTTCTTCAATATATTCAGGTTCCGAAGTTGAGAGTAAATACAATATCATGACTAAACTAGCAGAACAATATCCTATAAGTGATTTCAGGTTCATCAATATATTCAGGGGTCTACGTTGAGAAGAAATGTAGTATCCTGACAAAATTTGCCGAACAATATCCAACTAAGTGATCCATATAAGTGATTAAGGTCCATCGTTATATTCAGAAGCCGTCTGAAAGGTCTATATTTAGGATTTTCTTAAAATATGTCTTTGGTAATGTTTAAAACTAATTGTCACGGTCTAACAAAAACACAAAATTTAATAGACCGTAATTATATTTATTCTGCATTTATTTACTCATATTGGCGCTTGCTAAGCACATAAAAAATTATGCCAGTCAAATAGTGGAGCTAATAACTGTCAGAGCATGGCGTGAATAATAAGTTTTTTTTATTTGAACACTGCAGAAATAGTCATTTAAAATTCTTAACATCTTTATAATAAATATTTTAAATAGCTAATTAATTTTTATTACTTGGTTTTACTTATTTGAAATTACACGGTCATATGTTATTGGCACTGATTGGAAGTTCGAAGCCTATTGGATAACAGCCATCATGACATAGCCCATGGTGCTGGTCTGTGAAGCAAACCAAATGAAAGTTCGAAGTCTATTGGATAACAGTCATCATGACGTTGCCCATTGTTTTGGTTTCCTTCACAAACCAGCCTATTTTGCCTATTGCAGTCTATTGCAGCCTAAACCACAAAAATGGAGCTTATTGGAATGAATTCTATTCGTAGCCTGTTGGAACGAATTCCCTGGGAATTCCAATTTGGTTTGCGAATCAAACCAAATTATCAATATTATTAACTTTAGTTTGCTTCGCAAACCAACAGCACGGGCAACGCTGTGATAGCCTCGTCATTGTCAAATTCGGCCAAATTCCAGTTGCGAATAGATATAATCGGCTTGACGTCACAATTTCTTGAGAAAATATAAATATTTGATTGAAAAATTATTTATTAAAAGATAATTAAATGCAAGGTATTTTTCTGGTGTAAACTTTTCAGCAGATTTCAAATTCGTTCAAATTTTCTATCTACCTTTAACGATCCCGATTTTACAAAAGAAGAACTAAAGAATGTCAGTTAAGATGTGTTTATTTGTTTTGCTGAGCGCAGGAAAGGAAATCTGATTTCTGGAATCTCGAATCAAACGAAGGTCATTCTGTGCAGCGGCCGTTCTTATTGGAAAAAATATAATAATTTCAATTTAAAAATGATTTATTTAAAGAAAATCATATTTTTAGGTATCGATCTAGTGTAAAATTTTCTGCAGATTTCAAATCCGTTGAAATTTTTACTCTATCTTAAACGATCTATGAGATAGAAAAAAAGAACTCAGTCAAAACTTTGTTTTTTAGTATGCTGACAAATCGTTCTTTCACGAAAAAAGAAAATGAATCGGAAAAAATAAATTCAGAATTTGTCATTTCTTTATGGTGTTGCCAGTCTAAAAAAAATAATAATAAAACTAAATGCCATTAAATTAATTTTTAAATGTTCTAGATAAAATTTGTATATTCAGGCGCGATAGAAAAATTGCAAAAAATTCGGACTACCAGTGTGCCGAATCCCATTATTATTAATGTCCATACACACAAATACTTCATTATATAATATTAGAGATTGAAAAATAACTTCTTAAGCAAATTGCTCAATGACAATAAAAATGCATTATTCCTCCAAAGAATCAAGATGCATGTTTATTCATTCGTGAAATGAAGTATACAAAAAGAACAGCATAATTTATTAACAATAAAAAAATAAAAAAATAAACGAAGATTACTCGAAAGAAAAGAATAATTAATCCAGTTTAAAAACCTTTTAGCTAGAATTGATGATTCCAAGCAACTAAAAAGCTGAATTACACCAAACGAGATGAAAATATATACAATGGCTCAAATCCATTAAAGCTTAATTGGTTTAATGTAAACATATTTTATAAACAAAATACATTGAATTTTTTTCAGTTTCCTTTGGTTCTTTTGAAACTGACAACATGAACCTATAATATTAACGATGACTAAAATACCCTAATCTTCATACATAAGAAAGGTGAAATAAATTTGACCATGAAAAGTAGATTTTACCAAGATGATCTGCTTTTCCTTCGTTGGATACTTAATATTTATATTGTGAAAATTCAGGAACAAGACGTTTACAAGAGTAATAACATAGAATGTGGCAAATAATTTGGCAAAGTGGTAGAAGGATAGAAAAAGACTTAAAAGATAATATTATTGGAGGCGGTGCAAGGAAGTTCAATTTATCGTTTCTAACTGTTGGTATAAATAAAATTCATATAAATTTGGTAAGTCTGGACCTGAAAATAAATTAAATACTGCATTCTTTTAAACAAACAATAAACGGCTTGTATCTTCTTTTCATTGTATTTCAAGTATGATTAAATGAATGTTTCGTGTTTCACAATTCGTTAGATATTATTTTTGCTATTCGTGGTTTATATATATATATATATATATATATATATATATATATATATATATATATATATATGTAACATTAAAAATTATTCGTGAGAAAATTGCTTCCAGGTTGGCCGGCGCCTCCGAGTATTTTTTCACGTGTCTTTTACAGTTTCGCAGCCCATTGCATCAGAACTAATTAATTTTTGCAAGCTAAGCTAAATTCATCTTAACACGGCGTGATCCCTCTGTTCCCGTCTATTTACTGTAAAATGCCCCATCAAATGATACCATATAAGGCAATGAAATCTGTCTGAGTATTGCTGATCAAGGAATAACTAATTTGTTGATACGCAGCTTGTAACTTGCTGCGCCATCTCTTGTAGCATTCGAACTAGGGATGTTACTAACAGTGATTTGCAAGTAACAGTTCTAACTGTGACTGCTACTGACGAATATCTGTGATTCAAAACTGTGATTGTGATTCAAACTGTGACTGAATCTTATTGGTTGACTGCAAAGTATCTGTAGTCACTCGTAGCAACGGAGTGCTTTTATTTATGTGTTGAATATTTTCAATAATACTACTTCGTCGAAGGAATACATAGCTAAGTCGGTAACGTCGTGAACTTACAGTGCTCTAGTTTACAGTTCGAACCCCAGTATTTTTTTATCCAGATCAACTGGAATATATTTAATAAAACGCACAACTGCCACTCAATAAACCTTCAATTATAAAATGAATTTTTCATTTTTATTCCGCCACTATGAGCCGTTTTTTATTTTTAGCCTGTAATTTATTTTTTTAAAGATACTTTTTCTCCTCTATAAATTAATATTGGTGACTAAGATGGTTTCAAATATATCGAAATTTTCATATAAATTAAACTTTATAATTAATTAAACATTAAAATCAAGAGATATACATTAGAATGCTTGATCATTTTACTTCTAATTGAATTCAAATTATGGATTTTTAATCTTTAAATAAATATATATAATTGACAAACCTATTTTTTATCTTTAAATCCGTTTCACTAAATAACCTTTATCCAAAATATTTGTTTGTTGAAGAAAAATGTTTTCATCGTAGTATGTGTAGCAAGACAATTTCCTTACATTTGATAATCTGACAATTTCAAAACATTAAGTAATTTTTCTAAATCTCTAGTAACATTCGAATTAATTTGTATTGTTGTATTCGTGGTGGTGCAAAGACGCAACAATTTTATTTGAGACGAAGAAAACGCAAAACGAACAACAGCAGAAAAGTCAAACCTTACTGTGAAAAATCTGTAGCTTTTGACTTGTTTCAACAATTTCTGTCCAATACTTTAGTTTATAAATCATACAATTTTTACAAAATATTAACTAAAATGTGGAGTAGTTCAGTTTTTACACAACACTGGAGTAACCACGTACTATTGTCAACGGTCCGGGATCCACCCCGAAGACAAAAGATGAAGATATTCTCTTTAGTAGCACTTCAAAATTGATAAGCTGAGTGAAAGTATATAATTTATCTCTAAGACAAACAGGGAATATTCTAACGAGTAACATTTTTATTTGTTTTGAAAACAGTCTGACAGGGAATTCCAGAGAATCAGTGCTTAAAAACAACAAATTATACGCTTTAAAAATTAAACATTCAGTCATCAAAATTTTTTGTACTTGCATTACGATATTTAAGAAAGCATTCTTTACCGCTGTAAACATTGTTGTGTTGATCCTCCCTCTGAAACGGTTTCATCTTAAGAGACAAACTTTAAAGAAGGCAGAAACTCTTAAAACGTATTCTAATCACTAGCGAAATTAAATAAATATCTCCCCCCCCCTCTCCCCCTCCTGTGATTTTGACTCATTCAAGTTATACTTTCAGAAGCACATAATTCATTTTTTAGAATTAAAAACAATTTACAAGAGGTTAAACAGAACAATTTTCAAACCAAAAAAAAAAAATAATAATAAGTTCTAGTCATGTTACTCTTTTAAAAAAACAACAAAATAAATAATCAGTGATAGTTTAAGAACAAACAAAAAATTATTATTAAAAACAGAGAATTCAAAATGTTTTTATATGAACTCTCCTTAAAACTGTCGAGATTCTTTTTTTCTTTAGAAAAAGGCGCGGGAATCTGGTGAGTCATAAAGCAACGTATTACCTTCTTAAACATCCGGTTAAAAATCCTCCAGAGAAATCCCAATCCGTCACAGACCAACTGGCACCGCTACCAAAACTCAGTCACAGCTTTCACTGCTACCGAATCACCTATCCCGGTCGCAATCACCGATCGCAGTAACAGTATCAATATCAGCCAAGGTATCAGCTAAGGTATCAGCCAAGATATCAGCTTAGCGATATCAGTTTAGTAACTGTTACCGAATCACTGATACCAAATCACTGATACCGAATCACTGATACCGAATCACTGTTACCCAATCACTGATATTTTGATATTTGAGTAACAGATATGAACTGTGATTCACAAGTATCTGTGATTGAGTAGCAGTTCTGTGATTTGCTTAACATCCCTAATTCGAACCATGACTGTGGTCTAATAAAGACGTCTTTTTCATTGCTCTCGGTCCTGCTCGTATTTTATGAGAACTTCGTAGTGAGACTTGTAGAAAGTCGTCACAAGTCGATAGGATTTAATTCCTGTCGTGAAACCCTGCGGCACTATGCTAATTTGAAGTTTTTAAAGAGTATTAAATGACCAACAATGTGACATTAGTGACCAACAATGGCGGTAGTTTGACTTTTTCTACCGCGACGAAGGCGTGAGTGCGTGGGTGCATACGACAAATGTGCTGACTGAGTTGAAAGTTCGCCTCGCCTAACGGAAGGGAAGCAAAGGTCGCCAGCGGAGGGTAGCGTTGTCCGGAGGACTGAGATAGCAACGTGCGGATCTCGTTGGAAGAACTGAGGGACTGAGACCATAGAAGAATCATGGAACAAGTAAAGAAACAAAAGACGATTCTTCGAAGACAAGCGACGAAAATTCTGGGCAGCAAGGAGATCGATGTAGACGATGTGCTAAAGCTACGCGTGAGAAGAGAACAGTTACTCGGGAAACAGCACCGTTTTTTGAGCTAGACAAGGAGTACCTGCTACAGACGGATGACAGTGATGAACAGCTATCAAAAGAAGCGGATTTGACCGAAGACTATCAAGAGAAGCTTATCGAGGCCATTCAAGAAATTGAGCTACGTCTGATGGAAAAAGATTCGACAAAGGAAGGAGACAGCGCCGTTTCATCAGCCAACGAAGGAAGGAGGAAACCAACAGCCCGATTACCAAAGATTGATTTACCTGTGTTCAACGGTGACATTAGTACGTGGAATTCCTTCATCCAGATTTTTGAAGCGAACATTAACCGACGTGATGATATTTCTACTATTGATAAAATGTCCTATCTGGTTTCTCTCTTGCGGGAGGAACCAGCAAGACTAGTGGCCAGTTTTGCTGTGACTGAGGAAAATTATGCAGACGTCCTCACCACTTTGAAACACCGCTACGGTAATACGAATAGGACCGTGGGACTTATAGTAAGAAAAATTTTGGACATGCGTCCTCTACCACCTTCGCATAACAACAGGGACCTGAACTCGCTGATCACCGAAATTGCAATCCTGCTACGCAATCTCGCAAACGTCGGAGTTGATGTGGACAGCTGTAGTCCAGTATTGACTACACACTTAATAACGCTAATCCCGTCGGACCTCCTGCTCTTGTATGAGAGGCAAAGGATCCCGGAACGCGAAGAAACCACTACAAGACTAATCCAGTTCCTGGAAAAAGAAATGAACCATCGGGAATGTCTACAGCCCCACACCACTCTGAATCCGAGAGCCCCGGAGTTCAAGTCCCGCAGCGGAACAACCTCACCTTGGAGACGACCGACCCCTGCCTTCCCACCAAGGGCTGGATTACAACAACCATGGAGTAGGAGACTACAACAGTACCAGGGCCCATCACCCGGACCAAGGAGTCCACCATATGTGGAATGTATACCTTGGAGATCTAGACCTATCCAAACCCAAGGAGTGCCAACCCCACCACGAGATAGACCCACAGCGACCTGTTACAAGTGTGGCCTGCAGGGACACTTTGCCCGAGACTGCAGAAAGTGATTTCGTGCAGGGCCCCCCACCAGTATGCACTGTACCAGAAACGTATTTCTTATGACCGAGATGTGTTTTCCAGATACTGGACAAGACTTACTGGGACTCATTGACACTGGCAGCAATGTGACTATAATAAGCGAGGTTTTTGTCAGGTCTATAAAATATAGAGAAATGGGGGGTGAACAATTGCAGGTGGTGCAGCAAACCAGTGGACGATTAAACGTAACCAGAATTATAGAGGTGAGTGTTAAAATAGGAGAAATTAAGAAAAACGTCATTATGTATGTTATTGACTCTGATTTACCTTATTTGTTAATTTCCTTGCAACATGCGGCACTATTTAATTTACATCTCGATATAAAAAATAGAAAAGTTTTTCAAAAGGGTAAGGATATCACTTATTGTAATAAGAAAAGTAAAGCGGAGTCAATATCATTTGAGGGAAATTAACGAACAAAATAAAGATTATGTTAAATTTAGTAAAAGTTATAATGATGTTACAGATAGTGAGAATTATGATGCTATAGAAACGAGATATTTTTATAATAAGAATTGTAATAACATTATAGTAAAATTAATAAGTGTATTGATAATGTTTATGTGTCAGAGGGAAGTGCTGGAGATGTTGAGCTTCTACAACAATTGCAGCAAGAGGGGATTACACCCCCCTTGACTGAAAATTTAAAAAGTCATTTCGCTATGCAGGAAAATTTACCTGGATTTGCAAAAATGGACCAAAACACAGAACTCTCATCTCTGGTACTCTCCTTTCGGCACATATTTTCCAAAAACAAATTTGATATTTTACGAATTAGAATGGAACTTTGGCAGCATGAAGTCTGTGATGAATGTTAAACTTGTTTTTGTTTTTTTAATTTTTTTTTTGTATGAAATTGGTTATTGAAGGAGAGTTGTTTTACTCTTTCACATATAAAGGTTTCATATTTTTCTATTAACAGCTTAAACATACAATTATTATCACGATAAAACAATACTCTGATAAATTAATTAGAATTAAGTAAAGATATATTCATCCGGATTCATGCACCAAGAGAAATTTATGATATTTTGTTTTAAAAAGAATATTGAATTTTGTGTTTTTATCTCGCAAGTATCCTGAGATATAGCAAAAGAAATAAATAAGTGATCACGCAGGATAATTAATTGTTCAATTGTATTTTGTTTGTAAGTTGAAAAGGGAATGAAGAATATAAGGATGAGTAGATTTGTTTATTTGTATTTAATACTTGAAGGAAGTGAAAGGTATATTAGAAATAAATAGATGCAGAGAGTCGCAGATAATATTCAGGGTTATTTACTATGTAGAGATAATTGAAAGCAATTTGTGAAATTTTGTACTTTGTTTATTATGAGAAAATATAACTAAAAAGGACTATGAGAAATTTTTTTGATGCATCCTAAATCCTGGATTATAGTAGCACTACTTACTTATGACTTGTATAGAATTAAATTACAGTGATAATTATTTTATGATTTACAAGAAATGTTGTACTTTCATGTTGGGTTTTGAACTTGTTCGCGACAGTAGCTAAATGAAGAGATTAGGGTAAGCCCCTGGGTCCCTGATATTCTGAAGTCCGTACTGGTCACACAAGTTAATGTATTATAGTTGGAAATATTTTTATTATTATTGGTTTTTACTGTACAATTATTCTATTATGTGGTATTAATGCTAATTGATAATTCTATTATGTGGTATTGATGCTCATTGATAATTCTATTATGATAATCACTTATTGTGTTTAATGTTATTTTAATGGATCCTCTATTCTAATTGTTTATTGCTTTTATACTCTTTACCATGACTGAGCTAAAGAGTCATTTATGTTAAAAGTGTTTTTATGTTAGCTTGTATGTCAATAGATGGATAGCAAATGGGTAGATAGAAATTTTGGGTTATAGGGTTGCAAGTTTATTCCAAATTTAGGTTTTCATTAACAGCTTCTTCCTAGTTGTCCTACACCCTATGGACGCATAGGATGTAGTCTTCTTGGGAAGGGGGATGTAACATTAAAAATGATTCGTGAGAAAATTGCTTCGAGGTTGGCCGGCGCCTCCGAGTATTTTTTCACGTGTCTTTTACAGTTTCGCAGCCCATTGCATCAGAAATAATTAATTTTTGCAAGCTAAGCTAAATTCATCTGTTCCCGTCTATTTACTGTAAAATGCCCCATCAAATGGTACCATATAAGGCAATGAAAACTGTCTGAGTATTGCTGATCAAGGAATAACTAATTTGTTGATACGCAGCTTGTAACTTGCTGCGCCATCTCTTGTAGCATTCGAACCATGACTGTGGTCTAATAAAGACGTCTTTTTCATTGCTCTCGGTCCTGCTCGTATTTTATGAGAACTTCGTAGTGAGACTTGTAGAAAGTCGTCATATATATATATATATGTATATATATATATATATATATATATATATATATATATATATATATTTTTTTTTTTTTTTTTTTTTTAAATTGAAAAGAACAAATATTTAGAACAAAAAATGTACTTACAAGAGCTCTTTTTTACAATTTCAGGTTATAGATCATAATTTTTTCAGTTAAAAATCTAAAATCCGTTACTTAGTATATTTTGCAGTAAATAAATGAAACATTATAAAAAAAGTTCATAGATATAGTAAAGTTAATAAATATAAAACAAAAAAGTAGTTTTCAACATATCAAATCTTCTTATCCTTTCAAGCGGTTTCGACTAGATGTCTCGTCTATTATAATGTGACCAATTTTTCTAATGAAGATATGTATTGTCTTTAAGGAAGGGGAGGATTGTCGAATTTGGACCATTGCCTAGGTTGGACCACTAACGTAACTTGACCCTTATAATGCATCTGCGCCATACAATATGCAATTTCGGTTGTACGTATATAAACTTTTGGCATATTCAATCATTTTTACGAGAGACCACCTCTTGCCTACAATTAGAGAAGAGGTGTTAGACAGTATCAATGCAATATTTTGACAACAAAAAAAAAACAATTGTCCGTAGGCTGCTTTAAAATAAGGAGCAAAAAATATTACATTATTCAGAAAATGCACTTGACTGGCTAAAATTTACTTTGATAGTTATGTTAATCTATTTAAAAGAAAATGTTAGATGATATATTTTAAGTATTAAGAAATTGCTCGGATTGAAATACAATCAGTTACCTGAATTTGATCTGTCTAATTCGAGTAACGGTCTAATTTCGGTATAATACACTCTGTAACAAAAAAATCGACGCACCAAGAAGGAGTTGTCCGAAGGAGACAAAAATTGGTGGTTAGGAAAATTATGTACAGAATAGAAAATGATTAAAATTTCAGAACAATTGAATGATTAATTCAGAGTTACAGTAACGAGCTCAATAAGATGTTGACCCGCCTCTAGCCTGGATGCAAGCTGCCACACTGCGTGGCATAGACCGATAAAGCTCCCGGATGGTCTCCAGCGGTATTTCTTGCCAAATTTTCTCCAATTGTCGGACTACGTCATCAACATTCCCTACCGGATGCAGTCGCCTTCCCATCATATCCCAGACATACTCGAGAGGAGAGAGATCTGGCTGGCCAAGGAAGTGTTTGACAAGCTTGAAGACAGTTCATAGCAACACGTGCCGTATGTGGTCTGGCATTGTCTTGCTGAAAAATAACCCTAGGGTACTGCGAAAGGAACGGTAGCAAAACAGGTCTCAGAATGTCGTCAACGTACCGCTGTGCAGTAAGTGTACCTCTAATGACGACCAAAGGGGTCCGGCTATCAAGGGAAATGGCACCCCAGACCATAACTCCTTGTTGAGGGCCCGTGTGGCGTGCAATAGTGAAAGCAGGATCGGCACGCTGTTCTGAGCGTCTCCAGACACGTCATCGATGACCGTCAGGACACAGTTGGAAGCGGGATTCGTCGCTAAAGACTATACGTCCCCAGTCAGTATCATTCCAGCCTGATCGAGCCAAGCACCACTGTAATCTGGCTCGACAGTGTGCAGACGTGCGTGGCAGGTGGCGTAACGGTCGGTACGACCGTAGATTTTGCTCTCTCAGCCGTCTGTTAATGGTCATGGTGGACACTCGTGTGTGGGTCGCACGACTGATGCTTGATAGCGATGAATCAGGCGCTGTGACAGCTGATCTGACAATCACTCTGTCCTCGCGATCTGTTGTGGCCCTTCGTAGACCGCTAGCATCAAGAAGCTGAAATCTGCCACTGTCCACCCACTCTTGCCAGCATCTTCTAATCGCCGCATCGCTTCGACCCACATGACGAGCGATTCTCCGATTTGCCCAACCTGCCTCTTTCAATCCAATGCTACGACCTCTTTCAAACTCTGAAAGTTGCTCGTAATGAGCTCGAATCCTGCGGCGAGGCATTTTTTCAGTAGTTGAAAGGTATCCTAAATCGCAATGCAGCAGAAATTTTTAACAACAGTTCAATAACAACACCTTATATACATCTGCTGGATGCGCAGTTCCGATGCGCTGGAGATCGCTCTATTCATTCATTTGACACCAAATTTTAATCATTTGCATATTTGGTCAAAACATTTTTGTATACGAAATTTCAAAGCAATCGGATTATTCCTTCTTGGTGCGTCGATTTTTTTTTGTTATAGAGTGTATTTAGAATAAAAATAAATGTATATTTTATTTAAGGGCTAATGTGGCTAAAAGAGGACGTTGTAGACGTGGGTCTTAAAATGATGTATTTATGGTTGGTGCAAAGCTCTAGTACGCTGCTGAAACTGCAGTAAATACTAAAAATAGGATTGACCCCATTATCTTTGTTTTTAAGTGAGAGTGACGACAGCAATGGTGGTTCCGCTGTAAATTATTTTAACTCTGAACAAAATTTAAAAAAAATTAGGGTATTCTTTACGACATTTCACTTTTAACTACACGAAATCCACAGCGAGCTCCATCATCTTCTCGAACTAGAGGAATAGCCCAAAATGCAGTTGTAATAACAAGTCATCATAAATGGAATTAGAACAAGCGAAATAGATAAAATTATTGAAATCATCAAATGTTGGATTGAAAATACAAAGAATAAAAGCATCAAACTTGGGTCCATACACAGTGCGTTAGTATAAGTTCAAAATTTAAAAAAGTACTTTTGCTTCAATCGTGAATGAGGAAATTGGTGGTTCCTCTTGGAAACCACTGGTCCATCCCTGAAAATCAGTGATTCATCGTGTGAAACCAGTGGTTTATCCTGGGAAACCAGGGGTCCATCCTGGGAAACCAGTGGTCCATCCTGGGAAACCAGTGGTCCATCCTGGGAAACCACTGGTCCATCCTGGGAAACTACTGGTCCATCCTGGGAAATCAGTGATTCATCGTGTAAAACCAGTGTTTCATCCTGGTAAACCAGTGGTCTATCCTGGGAAACCAGTGGTCCATCCTGGGAAATCAGTGGTCCATCCTGGGAAACCAGTGGTCCATCCTGGGAAAACAGTGGTTCATACTGGGAAACCAATGGATCTTTCACTGTTCATATTAGTTTTTTAAAATTAAATTACATTACTTTCAAGATATCGTCCTTCGAAATGCAAAAGGTCCTATATCTAAAAGCTGCATTTTAAGATACTAAAAAAAAACTAATCATTTTCCTTATGTGATTGGATTTTTATTATTATTATATACATTTGGCTGTAACTTTAATTGTATCAGCTGATGACTTAAGAGATTTTGCCACCAAGTTGGAAATCTCATAATGCCACATATAGCAATAATAAAATAAAAAACGGAAATTTCGACATACGACCTTTTTCACTTTGAGTGACGATATAAATAGTAACATTTTGTTCCACTACTTTTTATTAAATATACTTCTACATCGCTATATATTAAAAAATGTATAGGTAGTCGAATTCGGCAAATTTCACCTATCGCCGACTTTTTATGATGACATCAGGATCTGGCCAGTTTTGTTAATGATGAAATATTTCATCGATACAACCACTAGGAGATTAAAACTTTAATAATTTCACGATGAACTAAACATCTGTCTACCAACAGAGCTGCTCCCGCGCAAAGTCTAGACGGTAGGACTGTTTAAGAACAGTGTTCGTTCATTTTGAGTTAGCGTGACCCTGGTGTATGTCTTAAGTATATTTGAATTTGGGAAATTCTGTAGGCAGGAAAGAGTTAGTTTACTAGCATGATCTCTGCAACAAATAAAACGCATGACAAATATATATATCCAATTTGTCATTGAGTGTACCAATATAACATACTTGAATATATTTCTTCAGTCATATCTCATAAAATTGGGATAAAGTCTGTTCCTATGGCAACAGAGAGGCGTGAACTTTGTACATAGATCAGCTTCATAATGAAGAGTTTATCTATATAAATAAGAATGGAGTGTTTGTTTGTACATTCAATATTTTCGACGCATTTCAAGTTTTCTATCCGTTTTGGACCCTTCTGATGCCGAATCCGCCTTTTTCTCGTTTGGTGTCTGTCTGTCTGTCTGTATGTTGTGCCCTATACACGTCCACGCGGTTTAAGATATTTTCATGGAAATTTGCATACAGAGAGTACTTATCTTGATTTAGTGAGTGGAATTGGTTGCGAAAGTCTGTCTGTCCGTCTTTCTGTTCTATGCTCGATTTTGTGTTTGTGTGTTTGTGTAGACATCACATGAATTGTATTCCAGATATGTGATTGCAGTGTATTTTATTTTATACACTATCTATTAGTTTAGTGAATGCAATATTAAACATTTCTTTATTGTTATATTTAGTTGAGTTTCATGCTAAAACATCTGAGTAAGTATACTTAAATCAACCATAATTTGGTAGTTTTGGAAAAATTGGAATGTCTATTGAATATTACGATTACTTCGATTGCTTTACCAGTACTGCTGAAAAAGTAATTATTCTTCAAAATTTTTTTTTTTTATGGAATTTCATCTCTGATACTTCATTTATTTCGAGTCTTATTTTTATTCTTTGCGCAATGAAAACGATTTCCGAAAATTTGGGACAGACGATATTTTTCAATGAAACGAGTATGAACACGATCGCGCGAGCAGTGATATTTTTTCTGATTCTTTCGCTCTGAATTAATTTCACATTTCTAAATTTTGTACACTTTTAGTTGTAAGTTGTGGCAACTGTGCGAGATCAAGAGATAAAATTGAATCACAAATTAATATCTTTGGAACAATTTTTTACGACATCTTTTATTTTGTTTTACTTCGCTGTTTCCTGTTTTAAATATTTATTATTTTAATAAATGTGTTTTCCTTCTCATCACACCCAACAGCACCACAAAGTATTAGACTTGAAAATGTTAGGTAAGTGAGTATAAATTTTCAGTAAATTTTAAGCGTAGTTATGCCATTATTGAAATAATAATGCCGTTATTTAAAGAATAATGCCGTTATTTAAAGAATAATGCCGTTATTTAAAGAATAATGCCGTTATTTAAAGAATAATGTCGTTATTTGAATAATAATAATGTTTAAAAATCCAAACTAGAACTTTTTCCAACATTAAAAAATTCGTTGTAGTAATGACAGGAGAAGATTGCAAAATTTCACAATGTCGCATACCGGAGGCAAGAGTGCCACAGGTAAAAAAATATTGTTTTGTTGACTATGAGTGCGAGAGCACTCGCCGTAAATCGTAATTTTAATTAATTGAGTTGCACATGAAAACAACTTAAGAAAGGGAATTCCAAATCTTCCTATAAATCGTCTTTTATAGTAGTAACCTTAGTATCACCTTTCGTCTTTTTGAGCTTTGTCATACAGCAATTGTGCGATGTATGTGAAATGTATTACATGAATGGATATGCATGTGTAGGATTTGTGTCCAAAGTAAGTTGTAGAAAATATAAAGATGGCGAAAGGTGTTAAAATAAATTTTTACTCTACAAAAAACGTAAGTCATTATATATTTTGATTATCTCTTCAATCTAGAGTAAACGAATTCAAACCGAGTAAGGTCGGGTATTTTGCTAGTATCATCATATATTCGCGTCAAACTGAGAAGTGGAATTGCTTGGCGCATTCGTATCAGGCATTGGTTCACTTCACCGAGCCTGTTAAAGCTCAGCATAGAATGTTCGGGTCTTCTTGGATTCCCAATCTCTCAATTTTTCTTCCTGTTGTCGTTTTCTATAATTATTCTTTCGTTTAAACTTCTTCTTCGGCGGGAGAACGAGTTTCGAGTTTGAACGATAAAGACGCAGTTGTTAATGGCAGACGGCCATCCCTTTCTTTGTGTTCTCCTATTTGTAATTGTGCTGTCCCGAATTGCTATTCTTTAATTAAACTTAGTTTACCTTTTAAGAACTTCTCAGTGTTCTTTGAAGCCCCTGTCACACTATCATTAAACCTTACACGGTTGAACTCTGAAATTAAATTATCCACTAGACACTAAAAAAAAGACGTAAGCTGAGTTAAGACGAGAACGACGGACATTGCAATTTCATTCCTGGACGTTACCGTGTGAACCAGTTGTTTGATAAAAAACAGTGGTGAAATTATTTCAATTCCATGCTATAGAGGGTTCGGATTACCCTTTTGATTGATGGACTACGTGATAACATTTGAGTACGAAATCATAGCTGTTCTAAAGTAAAATTGATGCTTGATTTGCGGATATATTTCATTGTTTAACATGAAGAATTATTGTCAATATAAAATTGATTTGACTGTGAAACTGAACGATATCCCACATATTTCAAAACTTTTGCCCAGCCAATTTTCAAAAACGAAAGCTTCTGCGAATGATGTTTTTTCCGCAAATGGGATTTCGAAACAAATTCATATTCGGTCCCGCTGGCGATACAGGCAATAGAAATAGATTAAGAAAGTTTGTAAGATTTGATGCTGAACTTATAAAATTGAAGATTTAAAAGCCCGTGTAATAGATTCTTTTACTTTGAAAGATCTTATAATTGTTTGCAATCTGCTTTTTGTCGGAACTTTCGCCGGACGCAGAGCAATGTATAAAAAATATGTATGATGCGCTAACAGATTTTTCTATTCTCAATAGCCACTAAGCGAATATAGCTCCGATTCTGAAACAGAAATGCACACTTCGCTTACGCAAGGGCAAAGTTCCAATCCACACCCTCCATCGAATTCTATTTTGGCAGCAAGCCAATTTTCAAAAACGAAAGCTTCTGCGAATGATGTTTTTTCCTCAAATGGGATTTCGAAACAAAGCCGTAAACACCTTTCTATCTCCAAAACAACAAAGTGATACGGTTTTAAATTCATCATTTCGAGACCTTGCTGACTGTAAACATTTTAACGGATCATCTGATTCATACACAATTTAAATTTTTATACAAGATCTTGAAGAACTTTTCACACTTAATGACATTGCAAGTGATGTACATAAAATTTTATTCTCGAAAATATGTTTAACGGGTGCAGCTAAAGCATTTGTGCATTCTCTTCATGGTATCGTGACATGGGAAATTTTAAAAGAACATTTGTTGGGAAGAATTCTCATTGAAACTCAATAGCGCTGATTGACATCAGATGTTGCACCATAGACATATGAAATCAAATGAATCTTTAAGTGACTATTTTATAGCTATGAGGGGAATAGGTTCACGAGGTCACGTAGATAGTTCTTCTGTTTTTGATTATGTAATTAATGGTATTCAAGATTCTACATCCACTAAGATATTGTTAGATGGTTGTAAAAGATCAAGTAAATTCAAAGAAAGGTTGAAAATTCGTGAAAAATTTCGAACACTACAAACGTAAACAAAACTTTAGAAATTTCTAAACCAAAACATGGAAGTTACAAATCCGATAGAAACTTTGATTGCAAATTTTTCAAAGGCCCTCCAAAGAACATAATCTGTTTTAATTGTGTAATTAAGGGACATAAGAATTCAACATGTGTTAGCCTTTACACTGTGGCGCTTAGATTTTTTTATGATCTCACAGAATGGCTTTTCTCCTGATTATCCGAGTCCCTATACCTAATTACATAACTTGAGCGATAGGGCCGTGAGTGGTATTTACGACGGACACTTTCCTTTCATAGTATCGTTTGTAGTGAGAAGAGATATCATCTGACGACATTCTGCTTTCCCCAAATCGTTCACATCTCACGGTCGGCAGGTAGAGGGCCGACGAACAAAGAAATTGATCCTCTGGAAGGTCAGTCGCTGACAGCTCATTAATGGTGATCTATGCCAGCGTTCACTTAAAAGGGGGATAACATACACCGCTACCATGCCGCTGGTCTAAACGATATTTTAGTGGTAACAAAAGACAATCTGCCGCATCGTAAAGGTAAACAAATCAAGAGTTTCTAAATGTTTTTCATGCAATTCTTTCGGACACTTGTCATCAAATTGTAAGAAGTCCTCAGCATGACCTACCACGCCACAAACACGAAACGTAACCTTCCATATTCCTACACCATCGATCTCCATGCATGAGTTAATCAAGATAAATAATATTGACATTCATGCACTTCTTGATTCCATAAGTGAAGCTACAATGATCAACGAACAGACTTACAAGTTAATAGGTTCCCCACATCTTAGGCCAGATGCACACATTCGGTTTTTCAACGTAAGGCGCCGCTGCGGCACCGAAGTCCAACTATGCACACATAACCGTGAAATGACGCATGTACTCATTTCGAACCATTTGCGATAAAATTTCTATCGAAGAAAACGTGTTTATTTCGCTTACTTTGTGTAAAACGAGTATAATTTGAAACATAATAGACGTTACTGGATACAACCATTTATTAATCATTATTTATATTCCATTTATTTATGAAAACAAGGTACTTCAGACCGGAGATGCGTGTGCGGCAAGCTTCGGTGCCGTGGGGAATGCGGTAGAAATAACACTCAAGTTGGACGTGCGTTGCCGCAGCGAAGGCATGTGTGCACTGCTCCATTGGATCTAATGTATCTCAGACCGCACTTGCGTTGCGGCAGCGGCGCCGCACGTTGAAAAACCGGATGTGTGCATCGGGACTTACTCGCTCCAGCACGGCATTTACCGTCATCAGTTAGCAGATAATGAAACTCATCGGATTGTTTATGGTTCGTTAGATATCGATGACACTACCTTCCAAACTCGAATTCATGTAGTCCAAAATGAGTTTCTCTGCGTTGAAGCGTTATTCGGATCTGACTGCATACGGCAGACCAAGTTTGAAATAGGGAAAAATGGAATACGAATGGTTCAGGACGAAAATCTTCTGGTTAATACTGTCAATGTTTTGGTGGAAAACAATCCTATTGATCTCACTCGTATTTCATCTGCGTAACAACGCGAAGACCTTCAACGACTTTTCGACACTTACCACCCAAATAAAACCAAAAGCACTGATATAACGATGAGAATCGTCCTCGCGGATGGCACTTATCGCACAACGACCGCTTCACTTGCACATTACAAAAATCAAGAGGTCTATTGCCAGATACAAAAATTGTTAACTGAAAGTTCTTCTGGATTTTGCAACACTAAACGTGCAATGCAAGAAGCATGACGGCTCTCTACTAGGATTTGTGTTCACTTTCGTCGAATAATCCATAGAACGGTAAAAGAGAGATTTCCATTGACCCTTATAGAAGACATATTTGATAAGCTACAAGGCGCTAAAGTTTTCACTACTCTAGACTTTTTTTCATGTCGAAATGCATCCAGATAGCTGCAAATTCACTAGTTTTGTAACGGCCAAGTAGAATTTTAAAAAGTTCCCTTAGTTCTTTGTAATTTTCCATCTGTGTTTTAAAAGTTCATTCAAATTGTATTTCTCAAACTTTTGCAGAACGATACTGTCATTATATATTCTTGGACGATATCATAATCCCCTCCCATGACGATAACGATGGTATATTAAAACTCAAACAAGTTTTTAAAATCGCAAAACAGAATGGATTGAAGTTCAATTTAAAAAAATGCTCGTTCCTACAACGTAAAATTCTATTCCTTGGACACATAATTGAAAACGGAACGATTCGCCCTTACTCAGAAGAAACATCCACAGTTTCGAAATTTCCACAGCCAACAACAACCAAACAGATTCAATCCTTTTTAGGCCTTACTGCATATTTTCGTAAATTTCTAAAGAACTATACTTTAATAGCAAGACACCTTAGTGTTCTCTTAAGACATGCTACCCAATTTCATTTAGGTCCAGACCAATAACATGCTTTTCTTGCTCTGAAACAAGCCTGGTCAACAGAACCTGTTCTGAATCTTTATCAACAAGGTTCAATCCTACAACTGCATTGCGATGCTATCCATAAAAGTTACGGATCCATTTTGTTACAGCAGGATACTGATGGACAGTTCCACGCAATACATTACATGAGCAGATAACCCACACCTCAAGAAGAAATATATTCCAGCTATGAACTAGAAGTTCTTGCTATAGAGAGTCCAGGGCTTCAAATAATTCACCATTATTTGCTTGGAAAATAGTTTGAAAATTTTAGACTGTTCCTCGTTTTAAATGACCATGTGAAAAACAGATATTCCTCCTGTAATAGGTCGTTGTGCTTTTTTCTGTGCAGACCGCCCAGATGCTTCTTCAAATGCAGGTACATAAGGTAGTCACTGGGCGCTAGATCGGGACTGTACGGAGGGTGATCAAATTGTTCCCAGTCAAATTATGCGATGAGATCTTGAGTTCGTTTAGACGTGTGTGGACGGGTATTGTCATGAAGTAAAAAGATCCTCCTACTCAGCATGCCACGCCTTTTGTTTTGGATTGCACGGCGCAATTTGTTTAAGGTCTCACAATACGTCGCAGAATTTATTGTGTGACCACGAGGCAAAAACTCCACAAGCAACACCCCCTTCCTGTCAAAAAACACAGTACACATGATTTTCTGAACTGAAATTGTTTGCTTGAACTTCACTCTCTTGGGTGATGATGAATGCCGCCATTCCATGGATTGCTGCTTCAATTCCGGAGTAGCGTAAGCCACCCAGGTTTCGTCCCTGTGACAATTTGGCTTAAAAAATCATCACCTTCCTCACTGTACCGCTGAAGGAAAGTTAAAGCACTGCCGAAACGTTTGGTTTTGTGCACCTCAGTCAGCATTTTCGGTACCCAGCGTGAACACAATTTACGATAATTTAAGCGTTCGCTCACAATTTCATACAGAACACTGCGTGAAATTCGAGGAAATTAGTCAGATAATGACGTAATCGTAAAGCGTCTACTCTGTTTCACTCTTTCGTCAACTTTCTGCACCGAATTCTCAGTAATGAAAGAAGTCGCCCACTTCGTTCCTCATCATGAACATTCGTGCGGCCATCTTTAAAAGCTCTAACCCATTTCCGTACCATTCCATCCCTCATAATATTTTCTCCGTACACTTCACTAATCTGACGATGAATTTCAGCCGTTTTCACTTCTTTAGCACTAAGAAAGCGAATCACCGATCGTATTTCACAATCGGCGGGATTCTCATTCAACCATTTTAAGTCAACCATCATATATATATATATATATATATATATATATATATATATATATATATATATATATATATATATATATATATATATATATATATATATATATAAGTCATTTTAATTACTTATAAACAAACGTCAACACGGTGGTATGTTTCCGTAATGGTGCCTGTGGCTTTCCAATAGAAGTAGGTAAACAGCGCGCATGCGCGGAATGTCAACCACAGCACTACCACTCCAGAATATCAAAACGGTACTTACTTTAAAAACATGGCTCGTATATGAACAAAAGTATTTGGCCACTGCATGTTTTTCAGAAAAAGTGCTTGTGATGAAGCTACCTTCACCACATGTCCTTCAAACAAAGTGTTTTATACAAGCCCCTTACTAGTCTCCCTTTTGAGATGACCCCCATCCCATCTGAAGCCAGTGGGATGAGAAACAGTTACCCTCTCCTCCAATGAGGGTTCCCCCTTTGCTCCCGCCAAACTTCGGATCCACAGAGGTAAAAACGCTGGATGTACGGGGTTCACTTAAGACGGAGTAAAGAAACGAGGTGCAACGTGGTCCTGACGATGCGCACAAATTTACGTGAGTCATTCAACGTATAACTTCTATCAGTTTACTTATGTCTGTGATTTCTTTACCTTATACTTTATAGGGATCCCCCTTAAACCCCACTTAATATTTTGAACAAAATTGCTTAAATGTATTTGTTTTGTATTATGCAATATATATATATTTAATCCATCCTTTGTACTTCATTCTTAAACCTCTATATCATCACGTCTTATTTCGTACATAATCCATACAGTAGATAAGGTACTCTTACAGTGCTTTATTATTCTATTTAATAACGGGTAGGCCCTTCCTTTGCTTTTATTACAGCTGCAACTCGTCGAGGCTTTCCACAAGTTCTCTGTAAGTCTGGGCAGGACTCTTGCAAGGCTACCAGAAGAGATTGTTGTGAAGATGGGCGTCAGTTGCGGCGTCGTACTCTTCGATCCAGTTTGTCCCACAGTTGCTCGATTGAATTGAGATCGGGGCTCTGAACAGGCCAGTCAGGCAAATTCACATTATTTTCAGGAAACCAGTCCAGTACACTTTTTTTCAGTATGACATGGAGCTCGATCCTGTTGGAAGAAACAATCATCATCGTCGTAGTATTACCATAGTGTAGACAAGGCCGAATGATCCAGAACGTCGAGCTACACGTCAGCATTCATGGTACCATGTACATAAAGTAATGAGCCAAGTCCTAACCAGGACAAATAACCCCAAACTAAGATGGATCCTCCTCCAAATCCTTTTGTCCATATATTGTATTTCTTTGCACAACTTTCCAAATATCTGGAAAACACTTCATATAAATAGAACAAAACATTATATTTTGCATTAGAGCGTGACATATATTAATTATTTTATGACATGTTTAGGTAAAGATGCATGTTTATTTCTGGACGCCCTGTGTTCATTTCCACTGACTTTCTTCAAAGTCCTTATTGTGTTAGAATACACGTACTTAAAAAATTTCTTTTTATGAAAAAAAAACATACAGTAAGAAACCTTTTGAACCAACTCTGGTAGCTAATGGAATTTATTCAAAGTATTTTAAAATTTTGACATTTGTTTCCCTTACAGAATACACAGTCCAGTCACATTAATTTGACCATCACCTACTTTCGACGTCAAAGTGGAATAACCAATCACAAAAGGCAGGTGGCAGCACATTGCAGTGGAGTGTATATAAAGGATGTCCTAGGGCATCGGAAAGCATTTCAATCGTTGGCGTAATGAAGAAACGTAGCGATTTATCCGACGTCCAAAAGGGCACGATTATTGGCTTTCTGGCCAAGGGTGAAAACATTTCGGAAACGGCTGATTTTGTGAACTGTTCGCGTGCCGCCGTGGTAAAAGTATACCGTGCATGGCAAAATGGCACTATCCAAAATCAGCGGCGTGGCACATGTGGTGCACTACGGGCTATAGATCTCAGAGGAGAATGAAGGCTACGGAGGTGCGTTCGGGCGAATAGACGTGCAAGTGTTGAGCAACTGACCGCCCAGATGAACCAAGGGGCTACCAAGAGTGTATCCTCAACAACGGTTCAGCGAACGTTGCTGCGCATGGGCCTCCGCTGCAGACGCCTGGTTAACACACCTATGCTGACTGCTATTCATCGGCTACGAAGGCTGGAATTTGCACGTAAGTACCGCAACTGGACGTCCACAGAGTGGTGAGTGGCTTTTTCCGATGAATCACGTTTTATACTCCATCGGACAGATGGACGTTGGCGTATACGGCGTGAAACGTCTGAAAGCAAACACCCTGCAACAATTGCCGGAAGGATACAGGCTGGAGGAGGGAGCATTATAGTTTGGGGAATGTTTTCCTGGCATTCAATGGGTGCACTCATCATTGTTTAAGGCACGATGGATTAGCACAGGTACGCATCTGTCCTTGCGGACAATGTCCACCCCTACATGCGAATTATTTTTCCTCAGAATGATGGCATCTACTAGCAGGACAATGCGAGGTGTCATACAGCTCGCAGTGTATGTGCGTGGTTCGAAGAGCACCAGGATGAGTTTACCGCACTCCCCAGGACAGGAAACTCACCAGATTTAAACCCAATCGAGAATCTGTGGGACCACCTCGATCGGGTTGTTCGCGCCATGGTTCCTCAACCGCGTAATCTAGCGCAGCTGGCCACGGCACTGGAGTCGGCATGGCTCAACATCCCAGTGAACATCTTCAAAAACCTAATTAACTCTCTTCCTGCGCACCTAGCAGCGGTCCGCTCTGCCAAAGGTGGTTATTCTGACCTTTGACAGGTGGTCACATTAATGTGACTGGACTGCGTAATTGAACCTAGTAAAACGTGTATTTTTTTTACACCTTGCAAATAAAATTATTTGGTTTCATTGAAAGCTGCACTCAATTGGCAAGTAAAATCAGCATCCTCATTCTACACAAGCACGTGGTTTCACGTCGCCTCTCAAAATTATTAGGACAAAATGGGTCTAAGTGTAGCACATGTGTCGAAATTTTGTGTTCGTTAACAAACAAACTGCAGTAATATTGCTTTTTGATTTTTCTCTCGGATCAGTGACATATCTTTGGAACAACGTTTTTCTGTCGACTTAAGTTTAATTTAGCTCTGATTTCAGTGGTGGTAAATTTAATAAACCCTTATTTTTTAATAAATTTTAATTCCTATTCATCACGTGCAACAATCCCTCGAATGATTTGATCTAAAACTATAAACTACTACGCAAATTTTAATTGGAACTTTGTCAAAATTGAAGACATTTTATTGTTAGATAAAATCCGAACTAGGACATTAAAAAAATTATGAACAAAATTGTGTTACAGAAGGTTAAGGTCGCCTACTTTACGAGTTGAAACTGTGTTTAAGCAACTTATTAAATCTGTTAAGAGTTTGTTGAACACAGTGGTTTTCTTTCAGAAAACAACCCCTGTCAAATGGATCTACCAAAGCAATATGGGTTCCCTTTGCTTTGACTATACTGAAGATATTCAGTTTTGAAACAAATTATTTAGTTATTGCACGTGTCGCTGAATGAATTTTTTCAGAAAAGACGCTTTAAAAAATAATGAATACCTTATGAAATTAATTTGTTATCCTTCCGTTATGGTAAAAAGATGGTGGAATTGGAAATCGTAACATGGTTGATGCAAGTGTGCTGAACCTCAAAGAATATTCGGGGAAAAAGTGAGTGCTAGAGTATTTTACCTAGACTTGTCATTTTCAGAATTGAGTTACGGCAATTTTACAGGAAGCGAACTTTAGAAGCAATCCTAATCTCCTACCAAAAGACCAAATTCTACTCTTTCAGTAGTCATATTTTGGTATACTGTCATACAACAGGGGTGTAAAATGCACGTATGAGTATGCATGTATTCTGCATGAGTCCGAAATTATTATAAAAGTGTAGAAAAGCAGATAAAAAATAGTTTTCCAACGTTTAAATGGCGTTGATATTTTCATACGAAAGATAAAATTGATTATATTCTGATCACTTTCAATCTGCATTTCAGCAATTCTACCCAAGTAGGGTCGGGTTATTCTGATTGTACTAAATACAGTCATAGACCATCTTAAATGTTTTTCTCTTACATTCAAAATGATCGGAGAGTAATAACCGTTAGCTTTCATTCCGTGTTAGAAACGCCTCCCCATTTAGATTTGAATAAACATGGACCTTTTTCTCGGTCGTATCAAGCTACAGAAAATGGAACAAACGGATAAAAATAGGAACGGAATTCGACATTTATATTGCGGATTGAATGGAAATAAAACAAAGAAATCAAAAGAGAATCGTTGAGTTGAAGGAAAGGAAAACAAAGTATTAAATGAAACATTTTTCGATCGTGTCTACGACCGTACCTTCATCTCTCTCGTTTATCGAAACACATGAAATAGAAAGAAGCATTTGGTCGTCTACATGGATTGGTATAAACTCAGACAAACACAGATTAACTTTTTTTATCCATGTGAGTGGCAGGGATAGGAATGCTTCAAAAAAACATTGGCTCCTTTGGCTGTCAGAATAAGAAGTCCAAAAATCGAGGAAAGTGCTTCTGAGAATTCTCAGTCAAACATTTCTTTCGTTTGGAATAGATTTTCTATTTGAACCAACGATAGCTACAAAATAATATTTTGGCAAATTCTTTGAATTAATATTAAACTTAGAGTACACTATTTGTAACTTCATACCGAAATAGATCGCTTTCTTAGCTGGTATAACATGAATAGATGAGACTGAGTTCGCCTTCGAGTTTCCGGAAAGTCGGGAAAGCTATATTCTTTCTCTCTGGAATTGCATCAGACACTTTATCTGCTGAGTTGAATCATGTTTCTATTGTATCACTTATCGTATTTATATATGAATCTGACCTAATAGCATCATAATTCCGTTTTTATATGGAAATTCATTCTGCTTTCTAGAAATAGATTTATAGGCACAGAATTCTACGCATTTTGGAAGTATTTTTTTTTATTCGTATCGATTCCTTCCAATTCTTACCTATATGTGTTTGATGTAATCTTGGTACTGACATTCAATGTCATCTGATATCCTGTAAGCATAGAATTCACTAAGGTTATTGTAGACTGAAACACGGTGAAGAAATGCTAGCTGTAATTTGAAACATATAGGATAATCAGAACAGGGAATGAAATTAATACAATTAAAATTGTAGAATGGTTTTACATGCCAGGGACTCAGTCGTGCTATCAGAACGGTAGTGTTAATAGCATAAAAATGCTCTCTTTAGGAACCGTATAAGTAGTGTTTTGTAGGGATGCTAAGCAAATCACAAGACTGCTATTCAATCCTAATAGTTTTGAATCACAGTTCTACCTATTTTTGCTTTCTCAGAATAACAGCGATTTAGAAGCTGTGATTGAGAATATCTGTGATTTGATAGCAGAGATCGAGGACTATGTGATATCAGTTTATATTACAATCTCTATCGGCGGAGGACCTCTGTATCCCAATTGGAATATTAACATATCACCAACCGGAGTGTTGTTAATTCGATACTCGTTCCAACTACAGTTTTGTACACAGAAACTGGTATCTGTCGTGGCCTCAAATGTCCTCATATTGGCGTGGTGTGGACTGTTGAAGAATAGGGTAATAGCTCAAGTGTTGTCCTCGTCATTTGGTAGCGACACTCTAAATTATGTGTTGTCGCCATCGGATATTTCCATTGGGAATTGATCCCGGACCAGGCCCAATGGCCCGCTATGTTGCTCCAGTACAACGTTAATTGACTACCTAAATAACCACAGGGGACTGCGATCAGAGACTGAGACTGGAACTGGTGATTCGATAGCTTTGAAAATTCGGACTGAGTAACGGTTGGCAGGGATGAAAGCTGGTTTATCGGTGATCGGTTTAGTTCACCTGTAAGGGCTTTGAGACGGAGCTTGTTTGTATTTCTCTAGGGGGGATGATTTTCAAATAAGGTGCAGTCCATCACCAAAGGGGTCTCTGTGATATACCAGAATGATGCGAATTATAGATTATTGGTTTGCGAAGGAATTCGTAGCCTATAGGATAACAGCCATCCCGGCGTTGCCAGTGGTGTTGATTTGCTAAGCAAACCAACAACACGGGCACCTCGTCACTGTCAAATACGGCCAAATTCGAATTGCGCAGATATCCAATTGGCGTGACGTTAATCTCTAGCGAAAATATAAATATTTAATTGAAAAATTATTTATTAAAATATAGAAAGTCAAACGCGTATAAGGTATCTACCTGCTGTAAAATTCTCCACAGATTTCAAATCCGTTGAAATTTTCCATCTATATTTAACGATCCCGAATATGCAAATAAATAAATAATAATTACAGTCGAAATTTTGTTTTGTTTTGCTTTACTTGTGTAGAATCATTTGATCGCATGAAATGGCATCTGTGATTTCTCGAACACGATCGAGGTCAAATTCGTATGGGAAAAAATATGAATTACAGTTAACAATAATTTATTTAAAGAAAATCATATTTTTAGGTATCGTTCTAATGTGAAATTTTCCACCGATTTCAAATCCATTTAGATTGTTACTCTATCTTTAATGATCTAGGAGATAGAAAAAAAACTACAAAATTCCAGTTAAAACTTTTATTTTCGTCCGCTGAAAAGGAAGCACGCAAAAAAAATTTAGAATCTATCATATCTTTATGCTGTTGCCATTTTAAGGAAAACAGTAATAATTAAATTCCATTAAATTAATTTAAAATTGTTCTAGATTAAATTTTAAAATTAATCCGGGCTGGGCACAAAAATTAAAACTACCTGTGTGCCAAATTTCATTATTGTAATTGACATAGATTCGTCAGAACACTGCTTACTGGAAGGCAAACAATTCCTTTTATAATAGTAGAGAAGATAGTGCTAAGCGTTTTTCAAAGAGGTTGTAGCGCTGACTAAATGTATTAGAAACTCTACTTTTAAAAGAAAATGTCAAAAGAAGATGTTTTTTTTTTATTTGTAATTTCTTTTAATGACAAATTAACTGTTTTTAAATGACAAATTAACTATTGATATTCAACTTTTCCTAATTATCTATATTTTTATTTGTTATATTTTTAAAGTATTTATTAGTTATATTTTTCATGAACATATGAGCTAAACTTTTGTTTCTTTTTTATTCACATATTTATATTAGATGAAGCATAAAATTTTCCTTATGAATACCTCTTCCAAATTGTTTTCAATTATAAAATAATTAATTAGCCATGTATAAATGAGATAAGGTTGTGCAGGTATCACTGAAGGATTTTATGAATATTTAATGAGACGAAATCAGGGTCATCAGATGATTATTTGGATTTTCTAGTGAATAATGGCTGCACGTTGATTTTCTTCTCGAAAAAGATTTTTCCATTCTGTAAGACAATACGGACATGAACTAAGGATATTGACAAAATGAAGAGTTTTTACACTGGCTGAAGGTAATGTTGAATTTAATCATAATATCATAATTGAAATTCAATCATAGTAATTTAAATAATGAGCCAATTTTCATGTTTTCAAAATGTTCGTAATACAAGGTTACAATATTTCATTTAAGAGATATCTATTGAACAATTAATTTTCGATTTCCATACAAAACATTTTATTAAAAAAGGATAAGAAATGTATGAAAATGTGCAAAAGAACTTATAGGAATTCATACAAAGGATTCCTATTACCATCTGAATCAACCTCTGCTTTTGATTTTATTTACTGGATATGTTGATGCATACTTATTCTTTTACGAGTTCTGCATTCTCGAAAGTTGATTCTTAAAAAGAATCCATTTTATGACGAATTTTAAACGCAATAATGTGGATAGCGGTTATCAATATGTACTGAATTATATCGTATAATGTAAACTCAATGTTTGTGACTATGCTGTAGTTTTTAAAGGGTGTACTTCAATAATTAAATTTCTAATTTATTTTTTGGAATGTTTGGTCAGACAATATAATTTTTAGAGAAATAGAAGTTTTATACTATCTCTCTCTTTATAAATTTGGAGATAAGCATTTTTGATAAGTATTTTTAAAAAATTTTGTAATGTATGAATAAAACAATAGGAAAGAAAATGTTCAAAAAAGCCAAAACTTACTGGAGAAAAGAACACAAATTTGACAAATAATTGGAAAATGAGATCTAATTAATACATGGGTAGAGAGAGTGAGAGAAGTTATATAGGTTGAATCTATATAAATAAGAATGGAGTGTTTGTTTGTACATTCAATATTTTCGACCCATTTCAAGTTTTCTATCCGTTTTGGACCCTTCTGATGCCGAATCCGCCTTTTTCTCGTTTGGTGTCTGTCTGTCTGTCTGGCAGTCTGGCTGTCTGTATGTTGTGCCCTATACACGTCCACGCGGTTTAAGATATCTTCATGGAAATTTGCATACAGTGAGTACTTATCTTGATTTAGTGAGTGGAATTGGTTGCGAAAGTCTGTCTGTCCGTCTTTCTGTTCTATGCTCGATTTTGTGTTTGTGTGTTTGTGTAGACATCACATGAATTGTATTCCAGATATTTGATTGCAGTGTATTTTATTTTATACACTATCTATTAGTTTAGTGAATGCAATATTAAACATTTCTTTATTGTTATATTTAGTTGAGTTTCATGCTAAAACACATGAGTAAGTATACTTAAATCAACCATAATTTGGTAGTTTTGGAAAAATTGGAATGTCTATTGAATATTACGATTACTTCGATTGCTTTACCAGTACTGCTGAAAAAGTAATTATTCTTCAAAAATTTTTTTTTTTTTTTATGGAATTTCATCTCTGATACTTCATTTATTTCGAGTCTTATTTTTATTCTTTGCGCAATGAAAACGATTTCCGAATATTTGGGACAGACGATATTTTTCAATGAAACGAGATTGAACAAGATCGCGGGAGCAGTGATATTTTTTCAGGTTCTTTCGCTCTGAATTAATTTCACATTTCTAAATTTTGTGCACTTTTAGTTGTAAGTTGTGGCAACTGTGCGAGATCAAGAGATAAAATTGAATCACAAATTAATATCTTTAGAAAAAATTTTTGCGACTTCTTTTATTTTGTTTTACTTTGCTGTTTCCTGTTTTTAATATTTATTATTTTAATAATTGCGTTTCCTTCTCATCACACGCAACAGCACTACAAAGTATTAGACTTTAAAATGTTAGGTAAGTCAGTATAAATTTTCAGTAAATTTTAAGTGTAATTATGCCATTATTGAAAGAATAATTCCGTTATTTAAAGAATAATGCCGTTATTTAAAGAATAATGCCGTTATTGAAAGAATAATAATGTTTTTTAATCCAAATTGGAACTTTTTCCAACATTAAAAAATTCGTTGTAATAATGCCAGGAGAAGATTGCAAAATTTCACAATGTCGCATACCGGAGGCAAGAGTGCCACAAGTAAAAAAATATTGTTTCGTTGACTATGAGTGCGAGAGCACTCGCCGTAAATCGAAATTTTAATTAATTGAGTTGAACATGAAAAGAACTTAAGAAAGGGAATTCCAAATCTATATATCTTCCTATAAATCGTCTTTTATAGTAGTAACCTTAGTATCACCTTTCGTCATTTTGTAGCTTTATCATACAGCAATAGTGCGATGTATGTGAAATGTATTACATGAATGGATATGCATGTGTAGGATTTGTGTCCAAAGTAACTTGTAGAAAATATAAAGATGGCGAAAGATGTTAAAATAAATTTTTATTCTACAAAAAACGTAAGTCATTATATATTTTGATTATCTCTTCAATCTAGAGTAAACCAATTCAAACCGAGTAAGGTCGGGTATTTTGCTAGTAGTTGATATAATTTGGAAACTAATTCAAGAGCTAAGGTTGTATAAAGAGTACAAATATTAAATCTGAAAGGTGTAAAGAAGTCAGGGAAGAAAAAAATAAACTACATTAGATTTCTGAGAAAAATGTTTATCTTGATGAAAAGAAATCAGAGGCATAAAATTGAAAAAAAGTCATCGTCTGAGAACAAAAATTCTAAATTTAATTAAACAATAAGTTCAATAAGGGGCTAGGACTCAAAATATGAAAAAGGTCCAATTTTTTTTTATTATCTAAAATATAATATGTGTATTTTTGAATAAAATGACACTTAAATTTTGTTTCCACTATACGTTTGACCAAAATATTCAACTTTTTATAAACATGACAGCTGCAAATCCAACGAGCCTTCATAATTTTAAATGCTCGTTTTCTCGTTTTATGTTAAATGGGATTTCAATAGTAAAAATGGATATAACTTAAGAACTACTTGTCCTAAATAAACGAAATTTTCAACATTTACTTTTCAAATATATTTCTTTAATTTGTCTTTATCAACTGCTTATATAAATATTAGTTTTATTCTATAACTTTTAGAACTTTGTGTTTTATGTAATTTTTGAACAAAATATTTTAATATTATCCAATTGTTTTAACTAAAAATCACGAAGTCAAATTATAGTTTGTATTCTAAGAAGTTAATTAATGCAAAAATTAAGTGATTTGTTATAAAATATTTTGAGATATATTAATTTTGCCCAACGTCAAAATTTTGACATTTTTAAATTTTAATAAAAAAAAAATTTAAGTTTTGAAATATAAAACAGTTATTATAATTGAAAAATACAATGTACACCTACAGAAAAAATTTCAGAACAAAAACTTTAAAATTGAAGATTTTAGAATTTTGAGTCCTGGATCCCCCTTACGTGGTATTGTGTAAAATTATACTTACATATCCCGAT
Organism: Metellina segmentata; assembly: GCA_947359465.1. Taxonomy (NCBI): domain Eukaryota; kingdom Metazoa; phylum Arthropoda; class Arachnida; order Araneae; family Tetragnathidae; genus Metellina; species Metellina segmentata. The sequence continues at coordinate 44,461,627 of OX375878.1, forward strand.
GTTTCAGTTGTTGTGGATAAAAAGATAATTTGGGGGTCTTTCTGAGTTCCTTGTAAACCGCATTGTTTTCCACCCAGCCTTATGATATATCAATATCGTCCTTTTACATCCAATCAATCAGATTCATTCACAGTTAAGAATCCCAGACATTCGTCTGTAGCAGTCGTAGTTAGAAATGTTACTGTGAAATAACTATTAGTAACATCACTAGTGTGTAGTGTTCAGCGAGCTGTTACAGTTTCTTCACGAACGAGGACTAAACATCAGCCTAATTAAAGTTGGATTTTCGCACCACGGCATTGCTGTTCGTAAGGGACAGAACGCCACGACATTGGTGCTTGAGGGGAGCAAGTACACAGAAGAAAACCGGGCACATAGAGAACCAGCAGTGGACCACGAAATGTGACGATACTGCGGGATGACTAATATCTCGTCACGGACCTTTCAGCTTCATCACAAGTGTCAATACAACAATGTCGCACTGTAACAGGTGTGGTATTGTCACGATTCCGTCTTTCCACACGTTGGTACCGAAGCAGTGCATGGGTTCTGATGCGATTAAGAATATGAAATATTGGGTGCTATTACTGAAAAAGAACATGAATAAGAATAGAATTGTTTTACAATTCGGAAGGGTCAGGCGTGTATTGCACCGGACGGTGCGGCGTGTATTTTGAAATCTTATATTGCATTGTAAACAAATGCCAATGTACAGTTTAGGTGTACAGTGTTCCTTTGTTCTCAGCCACTACTACACACACTGTCAATCAAATTAGACGTCGTTTGATCGCTGACAGGTATTGACTGCTTCCACGATTCAATGGCATCTGTTACACAGATGACTATCTACGGTTCAATAATCATTTGGCTTTTAATAAAATTAAACAGTAGAACCTATATTACTAAACGACAATGCATTTTTCTGCCTGTGAAGTTCACAAAAGAAACTACTAGACAGCTTTTGAATCTTCCAAGGGCAAGGGAGACCTGTGTTCAAGAATATTATGTTCCGTAGGAAATGGTTTGTATAATATGACAATTTTATTTTTAAAGCTTTTCTTAATATGGACGGATTAAAGTTACAGAAGTGTAAGTCATTTTTTCAATAAAAAAAAAGATTTACAACTTCCATTGCCATCATTTGGTATTCGAATGAAGATCTAACTTACTTCATGTTTTCTGTTAGCAGATTTAGTTATCTATATCTGGTTTCTGAATCTATATAATTATCTTTATTTAAATTTGGTTACATTATATCTGGTTTTTGTTTATGTCTTTTTTCTTAAAGTGACTCACACCACTGTAACTTTAACCCGTCTATGTGCGAAATGCACGCAGTATGAAACATGTTCCATTCTTTGTGTAGATAGACAAAAATAGGTTTTTGTTGGTCGAGAGTGAAAGCCATGTGAATAATACAAATGGACTCAATACTTTACTCAAGTAAAAATTTTATTGTGCAGATAAATCCTTTGCACATAATCTAAAGACAATAATTCAGCATTGTACCGTATTGCAAGTTTCTAAGTGCTACCCAATAGTTAATTTTTGCTCGTGAATATTCTCATTGAATTTATTTGATCCCCAAAAGCATTGTAGCGTGAAATAACAAACGCATGAAATACATCCAAAAAAGTACGTAGTTGGTGCCAGCATGCTTATCGGACAAATAAATCTCTCAGCCATGTCAGTAATTGTTTGCTTCGTTAAATCTATTAGCAGTCAGCAACACACTCGTTTGAATGCTTAGTATGGTTCTGAAGCTCAGTTAAATCAGTACACACACACCCTTTTGGTTATTCGCAGATTTAGTTATCTATATCTGGTTTCTGAATCTCATATATGTTGTTAATCACACATATGCATTTCCGTGACAGGTTTCCAAAAGCAGGACAAAAGTATCCCCATAGATAGTTTAAAACCACTCCACTGCAGAGATAAATTGTATTTACACAAATCGTTAATTGTAAATGCTCATAAGAATTTCTGTTTTGTTCTAGAAGTCAATAATTTGTGATTCTTTTTTCCAATTGCGTTTGTCTTCAATCATACAAGAACAAGTAGTATGTGCGCCTCTCAGCATTCTTTAATTTATTACTAAAAGTAATAAATGTACCAAATTAAATTTATATTTGATTCATAAATACAGTTATTTAATAACTGATTCTATCATTTATTAAAAACAGGGTAAAGTAATCTCATTTTTATTTCCTTTTGCCATCAATCGCTTATGCTCTGCTCTAACTTTCTAATAACTTCAACACATCCCAACTATCCAATTACAAAGTACTCTTCTAATTTTAACTTGCTCCAAAATCTTGTAATTTTCTAATCCTTAAATAGTGCCCTTAAAAGGAACATATTTCCTTTTCAGGACTACAAAAATCCCCTTCATCACGTTAAGGGGTCCGAAGCACAAAAATCATCAAATTTTCGAATTTTTTTTATTATTTTAAGAAATGTGTTCAGTGTTTTTCTGCTTAAAATGACGTCTAAATAATGTTTCTATCTTAATAAGAACTAGAGATATAATAATTTTTGTGGTGCGTTGTTTTAAAAATCTAACACTCTTGACAGTTGTTGTCATGGCAACAACATTTGTCTTTAAAAATTTTAATGCGTTTTTCTCCGTGATACATTTTTTCAAGATTTCCTGTATTCAAAATACTATAAGTCGAAAACCGATAAAATTTAAGGGTTGAAATTTGGAATACATCTTTTTTAAACATTATACTTTAATTTTGATTCAGCAAATTTAAAACAAATATTTACATTTAAAAATATGACTTTTTTTTTTTTTAAAGTACCTTAAAATTTTCAAATATTTTTTATTTTTTATTAAATTAATATTTTTATTTTCTATTAAATTAATATTTTTTAAATTGCTGAATCAAAATTAAATTCTTTTAATTTGTGAATAATTTACTGCAAGAATTTTGAAAATTGATCAAGAATATTTTGAGTTTTAGCAATTTAAAATGACCCCTCTTTTATTCAATCAATTTTAATTAAAAAAATTTTAAAAACTTTTGGAAAAATTTTGTGTTGTGATTTTGTTTAGTGGTTAGATGGGTAATCAGTACAAAAAAGTTCAAAATTCTAAATTAATTAATAAAAATTTTTTTCAATGTGTCCCGGACCCCCTTAAATGAGTAAAGATCATAATACGTGCGACTAAGACTATTACGGTTTAATTAGTATTATATTCTCAACATTTTTTACTGACTCAATCTGCTTCGTCTTTTGATTTAGAATGTACACCAAATTAACCTTTAAGTGGCTTAGGAGAGATATCTCGTCCGTCAAGATCTGACCAATTTTGATAATCACGTGATACTTCGGCATCAAAATATTGTTGTTTTAATGATGACAACGAGATCTGATCAGTTTTCATCTAATGACGAAAAATCTCGTCCATAAATGTCTGATAAGGACGAGCTACCACGTCGAGACATCCACCGGGAAGTTTAAGTAAAATATAGCTTTAATAAGGTAAACAAGTGAATGAAGTCTTGGCTTTTATCTACTAAATGTACATTTTGGATAGTCTAAGAATCAAAAAAGAATTCAATTCTCGGGTTTTAGTCTTATATAAACATTATTCTGCAATACAGAACGCATTGCTAGCTCACAAAAGACATTATATTGAATTGTACTGCGCAATTAATTACACCTCCTATGAAACTGTGTACTAACACTTTCACAGTAAGTATTTAAAGTAACAAATACCAACAATAATACATGCCTTACAGAATCAAAGAATGGATCGAAACACAGTGCTAACTGAAAAATCGCCGAACTGACTTACAGCCTCTTCTTGGATATCCAGGTTGCACTGAGAACATTCATTTTTTGCGTATGCGGTTTAATTTTGTGAACCTTACATCCCCTTAAATTTTGTACCGGATATTTTATCGGACCCTGTATAAGAAACTTTTGAAACACATGTGTGTATGTATAATCGATGACATTTTGATATCGCTAGAATCAATACATGGATCAGAATCTATACAGGGATTGTAGTACAAACTGGCAAATTGCCGAGCAGCCTAACAGCCACCTCTTGAATATCCAGGTTGCATATGAAAACATACATTTTTATTGCGTCTACTGTTTATTTCTGTGAAGCTCACCTCCCATTAAACTTTGTACCGGATATTTTATTGGACCCTGTATAAGAAACTTTTGAGACACCTGTGTGCGTATATATACATCGATGACATTTTGATATCGCTAGTATCATTGCATGGATCAGAATCTATGCAGGGATAGCAGTACACATTGGCAAATTGCCGAGCTGCCTAACAGCCTCCTCTTTAATATACAGGTTGCATGTGAAAACATTAATTTTTTTTGTGCATACTGTTAAATTCTGTGAAGCTTACCACCCCTTAAATTTTGTTCCGGATATTTTATCGGACACTGTATCAAAAACTTTTGAAACATTAGTGACACAGAATACATTTTGATATCACTCTTCAAATGTACGTGCTCAAAAAATATTTTATTTAATGCATTTTTGAAGTGGATATGATTTCAGCTTACCATTTATTCATATGCAATAATCGAAGTCTTGAAGCAACTTCTTTAGAGTTTACACGTCTTCAAAGATATTCATAAAGCATGAATCTGTTTTATCGGTAACCTTGAAAAGCGTAATAGATAGAATGAAATGGTGATGATGACTCCAATGTATAATGGCAACTCCGACTCCGGACTGAACAATTTCGAAACGCAACTTGACAATTAAGAGATAGTATATGCTAATGGATGAAATGACCGAAGTGTGAAAGAGTGTTTTGAAAACATAAAAATATTACTACATCACTTGATCATTGTCTTTATGATCAATCACATATTCTGTTGAAGTAATGCAGGTGGTTGTGCAGGTTGATAAGTTCCGTTTCACACAGCGATTCCCGTAAGTATGGATTAGCATCTGTGTCAATTAACCCTTTGAGCGTCATGAGTTAAGAGTAATGTAGTATTGCTTTTGAATCATAACACACACATTGATTAAGTAAAAACACACACATTCCTAGAAAAAATTCAAGGGATGTTTCTATTGTTTAAGAAGGTCCAAGCTAGTCGTGTAAGAAGATTTCAGATTGAGGGAAAATAATTGCATGCGAAACTTTCAAAGGGTTAATCAATCTGTTCTTCCTAGTCATGAATGTGGTATTCTCTGCAGTAGGTTACAACAGACACTCTTAGAAATATCTTTAATTGTTTTTACACAATAAAGTGTTATTTGAAAAATTGTGGTTTAATTACCGTGAACCTATAAATTTGATCTAACTTTTCACGCATACAAATTAGTGCTATATTTAAATAACATGCTTCTTCTCGAATATGTCTAGTTTTGCAATTTGTTTCTCAGATAATACATTAAGCATCAAACAAAAAGCATTCCTAGATCGAGCTCTGTGAGAACGAAAGTTATCTACTCGCAATGCATATTACCTATTTCACTTACACAAGGATATGAGACAGCATATATCAAAATGTCGTCATTATATGCGTGTGATCTTGAAATTCCCACTTTTCAATAGTTTAAAAGTTATGAATAACTACACATTGCCTCCTGTTTCACAGATACTACTGCTTAAGATAGAGATTGCCATGTTATTTACATACCAAACAATGATTAGAATAAATCGATTCAAGTATAAGGATGCTGAATGCCATATTTGAGAGTCAACGCTGGAGTTTTAGTTGTCCAGTTTAGTAGTTATAAGGCATTCATTAAGTAATAGTTTTCCAGTGCTATCTCTATGGAAAGTGTAACCCCTTAAGCACTAACTGACAAGAGTGTGGTTGTCTCAGCATTACCTCCTGGCACATGTAAAGTGCTGTTACACAGCCTCAAAGACAACATACTTCCTAAAAGATTTCGCTGAAGCTGACTCGTATTTACATATCTTCTTGGAGACAGAGGAAACTTCAAGCAGCCAACCCGCTTTTGACTTTTATGAAATTTAAACTTGTAACCAAGCGCTTCAGTCTTCCAGTTTCGAAAGGCAGCGCGTTTAAACGCGGCCATGGGTGGATTAGTGAGGAATACTGCCTCCATTTTTCCTTATTATTCAAATGCTTACAGGCGCATTTCAGCATACATCTCCTGTGACCTCAGTACACCGTAAGTTATGCGAAAGTGCCTCACCTCCTAACAGAGATTTTATGGACCTATTACATGCACAATGGAAGCTAATACACTCACTGCCAAAAGTTAAGCATGGAGAGTAAAAAAAATTAACTTCCAGAAGCCAATCTGAATTTGAGAGGTTGCAATTTGCTGCAGAGGTAGATGGAAGTATGCAAATGTGTTATGTAACAGACAATCACGGTTTCGAGTCGAGAAATATGCAAAAAAGGCAGTCGTATAAGAGAAGACAGCATTGTGAAGAGTTTGAGGAGTTACATTGTAAGTTCTGATAAAAAGTGCGTAGAACTTTCGTACTATTAGTTTTCAAGACAGACGTGTTTCTATGGCTTCCAGAAAACAAATGACAGATAGTGAGCGCTGGCGTTCTGTGGGACGCCTTGAAGCAGGGCAATCAATCACTGCTGTTGTTCTTTTCTTCGGCGTTCGTCATTCCGTCATTTCACGATTATGGAAGTAATTCCAAACAAGGCAAACAGTTGTCCGAAGACCTGTGGCCGGGCGCCTAAGGGTTACGACCCCCACTGAAGATCGATATATTGTTGTTCTAACGAATTGGAATCGAAGAACGACCTCCACACTTGTGACATCTATGGTTACAGCGTCTATTGGTAAAATTATATCTGTCACTACTGTGTGCCAAAGGCTACACATGAATGGACTGTACGCCTGGGTACCACGAGTTTGTGTTCCTTTATCCAACCAATCCAGAGGGGCACGATTAAAGTGGTGTCGGCAACATGTGAAATGGACTGTGTCTGGTTGGGATAACGCTATGTTCACGGATGAGTCGAGATTTGCCCTGGAGTCAGATAACAAACGTATTCTGGAGAGAACAAGGCACACGCAGTAGGCCCAAGAACATCATCGAGCAGCATACATTCCGAGGTGGAAGCATCATGGTGTGGGTCGGGATTTCCTTGGGATATAGCACTGACCTGCAGATCTATAGACGAGGTTCTGCGAAGGCTGTCCGGTATCGGGATGAATTCCTAGAAACCACTGTGAGATTGTACTGTTCAGCAGTTGGTCCTTCTTACGTTTTAATGGATGATAATGCTTGTCCTCATAGAGCTGGCTTCGTCGACGACTACCTGAAGAGTGAGGGCATTGCGCGTATAATTTGGCCGGCGTACTCGCCGGACCATAATCCCATTGCAAATCTTTGGGATGTCCTAGACCGTGCTGTGTCGACACGTTTACCACCCCCAGATACTCTCACAGAGTTGCAAATTTCTGTGCGGGATAATTGACGATTACTAGACTCTGGGGTGGAATGGTCACACGCTGTAAACTTTGTGTGAGAATGAGGGGTGGTCACATACCCTATTAATGTCGGTTTTGTTTATTTGTTTCAAATAAAAACATCATTTTCTTAATGACTCCAATATGACTTCATCTTTTAATTTATGAAAATTCTACATTGTTTTCATCTTAGTATTTAATTCTTTTTTTCGTTTCATGCCTAAACCTGTTTGCTACTTTCCTGTCGCATTTCGTGTCAATCAAAGCTGTACTTGTATTATTTTTTTTAATTTTACCTTTCGTGCTTAACTTTTGGCAGTGAGTGTACTGTGATAATTGCTACAAGAGAGAATCGAGGATTGAGACTCATCCAGCTTATTTTTGTAGTTAGTTACAGATTGTCAACCTGTACGTTTCTGCTCTCAAGATACCTAAAGCACCTATCGCACTTAAATCAGCACATAAAATAGCATTTACCAAATGTCTTCAATATATATGTGCCTGTGATCTCAAAGTTCCCCATTGTTAATAGTTAACATGCTATGGAAACTACTCAGTAACTGTTTCACAAATATTACTGTTTAAGATAGCAATTATCATGTCCTTCCCATAAAAAACAATGACAAGAACAGCTCTTTCATACGAATTCATGAAGGAATACCAAGTGCACCTCTTAGTGTTTATTGAAGTTTAGATACTTACAAGCAAATTTCAACAACTACCACTTGTGATCTAACTTAAAGGCAAGTGAATAACCATCGACCACCAGTTTCCTGAACCTACTATTCATAAAATAAAAGCTGATCCGATGATGATTGCTACAAGACAGGATCGTGAACTGAACACATATTGCGGATTCCTGTAGTTAATTTTAGATTGCGGACAAGACAGGGGTCATAAATTTAGGCCTTTGGAACTGAACATTAATTCTACTCAGTATTGTTTATAGTTTTTCTCTGTTGATCGTCTTCCCGGCATCCCTCAGATGTTTTTCTCGTAATCCTGGCATTGGTTCAAAATTACGAGATTCCTTTGATCTTTTCCGGATTAGATTTGATCCCAGACAGTCACCAATAGACCGTCAGTTGCTTCAGTGAAACGTTAATTAACTACCTACCTTTATTGTAGTGTCTAACTATGCTTCACGAGGTTAACTAAAGTCCCAACTGCAATGTCAAAGCTAATTCTATAATTGTTCCATAAATCCACTAAATGTATTGTAACGTATTGGAATAAAATTCTGTTTACAGTATCTACATTGTTTTAAGCAGTTGTAAATCCTAGGAATGAACTCAAACAGTCGAGCATGGATAGTCGAGATCATGTACTGTTGTGTTTCAGGGTGTCATAGAAGATATACTAGTTTGTGTATAGGAAGTATGCCCTATATCCTTTGTCAATTTTTCGATCGAAGGACATGTAGCTGGTTCAATTTTTACATTGAGTGTACTCTTATGTTCATAATTTTAATTTCACATGCTCAGCAAACCTTTTTAGAAAAGTTGGTTAAATGATGTAAAGTTCATATCTGACCAAGCTGTGCCAAGCAAAAGACAACCAACTTTAAGTAAATGGACATACACATAAGGAACGTTCTACAGACACAAAACAGACAAATACACCCAAAGAGGAATCGAACCCCTTTCCCTCTCTCTAACCTCCTCTTTTCAACAACTATTCACAACGGCAAAAAATAATATTTCTGACATCCTAAAATTGCTGAGTATACAGACATAAAACTCTTTTATCGTGTATTGTTTCGTTTATAACATTTATATCGTCACTTGATTGTGATATTAGAGTTGGAGGAATTATATTTAATTTCGAGGTAGGAAAACTTAAATGAGAAACGTTTTAAGAAAAGTAAAAGTTCTCTCAGGATTTCCATTCCGAATATTATTTTAAACTTCATGGCACGAAAGAGCAATTACATCTGCGTCTAGAATCGAATTTCTATTTTCACAAAATAAGAAAAGGCGAAAATTCTCTACTCTTTTTCATCCGTAAGCGTATTACTTTCAGACCTTCTACGCATTAAATCATTCACAATTGTATATTTTTCGAATGGTTTACCTACACATAATATTCGTCGGCTTGCAAGAGACAAACTTGTCATAAAAACGCAGTTGAGAGAAATTAAGGGACGGTTCTATTTACTCTATGCTACCCTCACTGTGTTTCCTAAGAAGAAATAACTTTTCTATCCAAAGAAAGTACACACACACACACTTCAAAACTCATAACTAGAAAGCGTTGACTTGGTGTTTTTCACTTGTCAGACGACTATATGTAGTGTTATTTATTATTTTTTTAGCAATAGATTTAATCCTTAACTCTGGAAGCTTTTCGTATCCCTACGAGGCTTTTTGTGTCAAGTCATAAGGGAATGAGATAAATTTTCAGGTTAAGCAAACAAGTCCGCAAACTTCCGCAACCCGAATGTTCTCGTATCTTACATATCGGGAATACTTTAAAGTGTGGTGAATAATCATTTTGTGAGCGTTTGACGTTTAATTTAACTGGAGCTGACAAATCAATTACAACAATTTGGAATTCATTATTTGGATTGTTATTGGCGAATAACTACAGGAAACACCTGTAGTATCAGAAATTTTACAGCCACTTGAATTTAGCTTGCCAGAAAAAGCCTGCAACTCGAGGATTTAAGTATTCAATATAAAGTTATATTCATACACATATTCATGAATTTTATATTGGATCTTGAAGTTTTAATTAATACTTATATGATAAAGGGGTACTAGTTAATGCACCTCATTAAGGAAGGGAATTAATGTTGTGTATGTTGCATCAAATGTGGACTTTCAGTCTGTCTGTAAAAACTCGATTTTGAAATTGTAGGAAGTCTGAAGCCCTGATAAGAGCTTTTATTTATAAGGTATTTCATGATATATAGGGGCTAAACTCAGAATTATTAGCTTCTGGTAATGCTAATTTCACCGTCTCTTCAACTAATATGACACATTTGTTGTTAGTGTAGTATGAACAAATATCCGAGAAATATCATACTACAAGTATGAGGCATTTTTTAAATAAGTTCATCGCTATATGCTGATTTGTTGGAAAATCAAATTTTCATAGTCTGAACGTCTGTAAGTATATCCCAGCTCTGACAACATTTATGTACAGAAAACTAAAAAATGTTCGAAGATTTGATAAGTTCAGATACTGAAAACCTGAGATGCTTGGAACTAATATCTATCCTACATTCATTTGTGTACCATGTCTTTAAAATTCTGTGATACTCGTATTAAAAGTGGGTAATTTCAGTTTCATCTATGGAATTGCATCTTGTATTCACCATGAACTGCGAAGAAATTGATTTAAAATGACCAACCGATTTAAATACTATATTAATTGGTAGATTCTGATATTTCACTATTTTTAATCAGTGCTCCGTTCCATTAATCTTTCGTAACTCTAGCAGTTCTCATTAACAATTCAAAGTATAATATCCTAAGAGGAATTTAGTCCAACAAACATCGCCCTTTGTAACTTAATGCGTTACTTGTAATTACTAGCTGTCCTTTTCATTCTGTTCTAATGGCATCACTAATGATGCCATGGTGTTACCCAACTCTTCTGGATACGTTCTCCATGTGTACATTTTTGCAATGCAAATATGATCTGAACTGGACACGCATCCCTCATTAACTATTCGACATTCAATCCTAATCATTATTGTTAAATTTTCAATGGCCCGTTATGACGTTATGAACTCTAGGAACTGAATAGGTTTATATAAGTAATGTTCGAAGGAATTTAGTAGCTTTTCCTTTAGTTAAAAAAAGGTTTCTTAATAATTTAATATTTCTGATCTGCTAGCCAGAAAGCGGTATCTCTAAGTATAGTCTTTTAAATTGACAGTTGTTCTACGCTAATTACACTCAACGACGATTAGTAAGGAACAAACACAATTTTTAAAATAATTAACATTATTCAATGGTTAAAGGAACGAAAGTTATTATATATTTAAAGAAGATACTGTGCATCTCTAATATTATAAAAGGAAGTGTTCGTCTGTTTGCTTGTTTCGCGGTTGCAAAATCCTGACGCTCTATGGCACTTACAGCAATGAGATTTGGCACACAGGTAGTCCAAATATTTTGCAATTTTCGTGTCGCGGCGAATTTGAAAATTCAATCTAGAAGATTTTTAAATGAATTTAATAGTTTTATTCTCTACCTGGTTCTTTAAACGCGTTTCTTCTGGAGAAAAGAAGAAACCCCCGAAAATGGACTTTTTCTACCCACGTGACCTTCTTTTATATTTTTACAAGATATTGTGACGTCACGTGAACTTTCTCTTTCCAAAAAAAATACAGATTGCATTATCTGCTCTTCGCGTTAAAAAAAAAAAAAAGAAACAGATTACATTTCCTGTCCCATTCCATTTCCGCCAATGAGAGCAAGAAATAAAAACATATTGACTGGGATTGTTAAGTTTTTTTTTCATAAAATCGGAATCCTAAAGATAGATTGAAAATTTTAACGGATTTGAAATCTGCTTAAAATTTCACTTTAGATTGATACCTAAAAATATGATTTTCTCTAAATAAATAATTTTTAAATTGAATATACCTTCAACGGATTTGAAATCTGCGGAAAATTTTACACCAGATTACAAAAATTTACTTACAAAAATTACACTTTAGATCACGGAGTTGCCCGTGGTGTGGTTTGCGAAGTAAACCATCCCCAAGGGCACGGGTAACGTCGGGCTATCCACGCAGTGGCTATTTAAGTATAATGCAAAATGCTACAGATTTCGGCCCATGGAAAAGCAAGATAACAAAAAGAAGAAAAAAACTGCTTCTTGGAGCAATTTCCAAAGCCTTTCTAGCCGGAGTCATGACAGATATAGTCACTCAGCGAGAAGTGTGGCCTCCTTGCGCGCTGATGCTCATTTGGCATATGTTATGCATGCTCTCCATTAATCTGTCGAGGAGGGTTTGAAGAATATTGTCCCATTCCTCTCTCAAAGCAATTATGAGCTCCTGCACAGTTTGAGGTGGTTGATTCCTTTCTGAAACACGTCTACAAAGAGCATCCCAAGCATGTTCAATAGGATTTAAGTCTGGTGAATACACAGCCCATTCCATGCGCTCAATATATATGCACTCTAGTGTCACATACATCAACTGTCCTGTGTGTGCGTGCATTGCCATCCATGGACAGAATGTCTGGACCCACTGCACCCCAAAATAAATTAACATGGCCCAGGAGAATCTCGATGCAATACCGCTGTGATGCAAAGGCACCTGCGTCAAATATGTGTAGCTGTGCCATTATGCATAATGCCTGTCCACAGCATTACCCTCGGCCATAACTATCCACCTCACGAACATTATGTGGTGTGTAACGGGTTCTCTCTCTCTCCACAGTAGTTGGTGTCCAGAATTCATCTCGACGGTAAATCGGATTCATCGGAGAACATGACTCTGAACCACTGCTGATGATTCTAACGAATATGTTCTTTACATAAGTTCGTTACTTTTCTGCAGATAATTCACGGTTTGAAATTTCAATTGAAGCACCCTCTCTACAGCACCCTCTGCACTTACATTTTCTGCGATTGCGCTGCTGTCCTTATCGCAATTTTGCATAAATCGATTGTTCCTTAGCAATTCACAAGCAGTCAAATCTTATAGTGCTAGCAAACAGTAAGATCACAGTTGATTGAGATATATTATCTTGTATTTATCGAGCATAAATTAATTATATAGGTCAAAATTGATAAACCGTGACGAAATGATGGTGTTGGAATCGGTGAATATGGTTGCAGATAGAATGCACTTCAGAAACAGTAACAAGAACTTTAATATAACAATTATAGGTTACACGGTTCGTATCACTTAAGGCGGGTTTACACGCTACGATAAATCGTTACGATGTGATTGACAAATTTACTGTTCCAATAAATCGAAAGTGTGAGTATTGTTTACACGCTACGATAAATCGAAACAATTTCTTGTCAAATATTCGTTGTCGACCGCTATCGACCTCTAAATAAGCTATAGCCATGGAGGAAGTAGTGTTGTTGTTATATATCGGTTGTTTAGCGAGAAAAGTGAAAAAGTCTTGCAGAGTCCTGGTTGTTCAAAAAATGCAGAAGGTCGAAGTACCACAAAGTAGGTTTATAGATGTCATCCGCACCTGTCCCGGATTTTGCCGAATTGTTAACTTTTGACAGTTCTTTCTTATAAACCGTACGCAATGCATTAATTTTTTTCACAACAATGTTTCTGTCTGCCGACGGATCCAATTTCTTGTATTTTTTTACCAACTCTGTATAAGCAAGGTCTTTTTTATTCCTGTCGGAGTATTCTTTGCTCTTAATGAGCCACAAGCAGGTAAAACTCCGATAAAGTTCAATGAATTCACTCAAGAACTCTCGAGGAGTTTGTTTAACTGTCATGATTTGAATAAAAACAACAGTTAATCAAAGAACGAACTATAAGACACAACCTTTCTGATGCAGATGCAAGTGCAAACTGAGTCAAATCGTAGAGAGAAATGGCTGCCACTTGTTTACACGTTCCAACATATTGTTACGAATCGCAGAAATTGATGCCGGCCGGCATCAACCATCCAATCCAATTCCAATTCCAATTAATCGCTACAATGTCCTGTTTACACCCAACGATAAATCGAAACAATTCGATCGTTACGATAAATTGCTACAATTTATCGTAGCGTGTAAACCGGCCTTTACATGCGAGTAGCGTCTGCTAGAGCTTAGTACTGAATGACCTACTTTATACTCCTCTGCTCTAAGGCAGAGTGGAGCGTCATTTATTGAGTGAATTCTACAGAGTATCCCTCCAGTGACGAAGGAACGATAAACATAGGTAATCTCGAGTTTTATAAAAGGAAGTGTTTGTCAGTTTGTTTGTTTGTTTCGCGGGCGCAAAATCCTGAACATTTATGGCACTTACAGCAATAAAATTTGGCATACAGGTAGTCCATTTTTTTTTTTTTTTTTTTGCCATTTTTGGGTCGCAGCGAATTTTAAAATTCAATCTAGAACATTTTAAAATGAATTTAAAAGTTTTATTCTCCATCGGGTTCTGTAACGTGTTTCTTCCGGGAAAGAAGAAACACAAAAATCTGGACTTTTCTACCCACGTGACCTGAACGCGGACAAGATTCTAAATTTATTTTTCACATTTCCGCTTTCATTTTGCACGAGAAGAAAATTACTTTTTTCGTTTCCGCTTTCATTTGGCGCGGAGGAAAGATTTTCCAGCCAGACGATAAAACTTTTAACTGGAGTCACGGTTCTTTTTTTATATCTCCAAGACCGTTAAAGACAGAGTAAAAATTTCAACGGATTTGAAATCTGCAGAAAATTTTACACCAGATTAATACCTCACACCACGGCCACGGGCAACGCCGGGATAGCCACGCAGTGGCTAGTAATGAATACAGCACAGGTAAGCAAGACAAAATAAGAAAATGAGTACTCTTAAAAATATTAATATTGAATATTTATATATAAAAATACAATTGAAGAACATATTAACTACACCATATAACAAATATAGAACACAATGGTAAAAAAAAATTTCTTTACAATTTTAAATAGTAATATAATTATTATATGGTGTAGTTAATATGTTCTTCAACTGTATGTATGTATCTAAATATTCAACATTGATATTCTAAAGAGTACTCATTTTCTCGTTTTGTCTTGCTTATCTGTGCTGTATTCATTATCACCTATGTTTATCGTTCCTTCGTCAATAGAGGGATACTCTGTAGTATTCACTCAGTAGATGGCGCTCCACTCTGCCTTAGTGCAGAGGAGTATAGTATAAAGTAGGTCATTCAGTACTAAACTCTATTAGACGCTACTCGCATGTAAGTGAGATGAACCATGTAACCTACAATTGTTTCTGCGCGATCTGGGAAAGTTTCTATTCCTTGCTCTGAAATTTTAAAGCCAAGAAAATTTAAAGATGATAAACCGAGAGTGCATTTTTATCTTTTTAACGAAAGACCATTATGATCATGCCATTCAAAGAGTGCGCGAAGATGAATATGTCCTGCGCTAGTACTATTGGCAATTAAAGTATCATCTATAAATGCAAAAACAGTATCCACACCACGTGCAACCTAATCGATAAATGTTTGAAAAGTTCTCGAAGCACTACACAAGCCAAACTGTATCCTTGTACTTTCAAAGAGTCCAAAAGGGGTGCAAATGGCTGTTTTGGATGCCCTAGGGTGCAATAGGAATTTGATTAAAAGCTTCGATTAAATCTATATGCGAAAAGATATTATTTTCATACAACTCATTTGTAAAATATAATACACTAGAAATTAGATATTTATCTTTGACTGTTTGAAGATTTAAAGCTCGAAAATCACCCTCCGGACGCCATTCGTCACATCCCTTTTTAGATACCATGTGTAGAGGTGACGCATAATTGCTTTTGGATGGTCGCATATGACCCAAATCAAACATGTATTTAAATTCAGTTTTTGCTATTTTAAACCGATCTTGAGCAAGACGTCTAGGTTTAGCAAACCCTGGCAGGCCATGAGTACAATATGATGTAACTCATACACAAACCCTGTAGAACGTGTTTCTTTATCCATGTCCATTTATTGCACAATAGGGTGGAGCGAAAAACACGAATTTCGGAAATTTTAAAACGCCTATGGTGGGAATAGTTGGGGACTACCATGCTTATTAATAATACAAAATATGAGCTAAATCAATTAATATCTTCAGGTGCCAAAATCACTTCGAAATTTCGAAAATTTGCCAATTTCTTCACAAAAACAATAATAACGCATTTAAAAAATTTAATGCATCTTATTTAAAGCCATAGGTGGGTGAAATGAACTTCCCTGCTTGAAAAAAAAGTGTTACACCTAACATTATCCCAGAAAATGAAAAAATTCCACTTTTTTTAGAGCGCTATATCACGCACGTCTCCACTCCTCTCAATAGACTCATCATTGCGTTCCTCGTTACTAGGGTGCACGGACACTTCCCTTTCTTCGCTTGTTTATAAGGGGTAAATAACTCGTATTTCACCAGATGGAGTGGAGGTGTCTGGGTTTCTTTAAATACCCGCCCACTTTTTTTGTAAATATCTATTAGGTGTATGCTCCTGCAAATGCCCTACCAATCTAGTCCATGAAGGAAAACTAAGTCCTTTGTTCAAATTGATTCGCTTTCGTTTCTTGGTGCTATTTTACTGTTTATTTTTTACTTATTTTCGATATTTTTTGTACAGAATTTTAATCTTTAAGTTCAGTTTTGTTTGGGTTTGGTTTGTTTTGTTTGTTAAGGATACACGGTTCTATGAATTAGTCGAAATGCCTAGGACACGATCAGTAGATGTATGTCCCGTGTTTGCAATGGCTAAAATAATGAAGCCTAACATGCTTCCAACATATTCAGATGTTATGTTGTATTATCTTAACTTACAGAAAGATTATGTTCAATTTTAATAAAAGAGCTTAAAGGATAAAGTTCGATTCGAACTGTAACAAACCAACAAATAATATATATGCTGAAAAAATACCATAAAACATATAGAAATATTAAGAAACTATTAAAAAATACTGTCAAATTATATTTCTCGAAAAAAGCTGTGTCCTTCAGGGAATCAGCAGAAAAAAAATATATTAGATATTAGCATATGTAAATGTAAGAACTTTCTCAGTTAAACTTTCCAAATGAAAGTACCTATTGCTGAAAGAGCTTTTTTAACAGATCAAAGGACATTTCGAAAAATGTTCATTGGAAATGTTGACATTAAAACAAGCAGAATGATTGAAGAAAAGATTGCAGCGCAAAGAAAGAAAAGCATGGAGCCAAAATGTTCAGCTCAAAGATTGTAAAGGAAAACAATCCAAAATACTCTCGACCTCTATTACGGGAGGTACTTTGAGTTTTAATTTGCTTAAGAATTCTAATGACACTATAAACACAATCATTGATAATAATTCTTCTTCAACTTCACAAACGAGAACTAAATTTTCAAATGTAGCTGAGGCTTGTGACAGAACTGGTGTTTCCAATAGATCGGCAGCAATTCTAATAAATGCTTCTTTGAAGGATATGGGAAAAATTTCCAAGGATGATTCTTCAAACATAGTTGATCGTAGAAAAATTAGAAGAGAAAGCACAAAGACCAGCACATACCTGAAAAGGAAAAATGAGGAAACTACCTCTTTATCAGAATATGGAATATACTTTGATGAGCGAAAGAATTAAACTTTAGTAATGATTAAAGAAAGGGAAAGGATTTCTAGAAAGTCGGTAACAGAAGAACATATTGTTCTAATACTAGAACCATCATCAAAATATATGGGACATGTCACTACTGGCTCTTCTCAAAATATTAAAAAGAGTATTTTAACATTTTTGGAGAAAAATATCGATTTTTCTAAGATGCAAGTGGTTGGTTGTGATGATACAGTGGTAAATACATGTTTAAAAAATGGAGTCATTCGGCATATCGAGCTCGTTTTAGGACGTCCTGTGCATTGGTTTAATTGTTTATTACATACAAATGAGCTACCCAGCTACCTTTACGTCATTTGTTGTAACATTTAGAAGGGAAAACCACTGGACCAAAAGGATACAACGGAAAAATTGGAAAAATGTTAGAATCTTGTGTAAAATTGCCTTTAACAAACTTTGAAAAGATAGAAGTAACTTTGATAGATATTGTCCTAGAGGATCTTAGCACTGATTAACGATACCTTTACGAAATGTGTACTGGGATATCAAATAAATATATTCCATTAAGCTTGTCACAAAAAGATCCAGGAAAATTGAATAATTCCAGATGGTTGACGACGACAAATAGAATTTTAAGGTTATATATTTCAACAGAAGATCCAACACATAACTTGAAAATATTAACAGAGTATGTTGTGAAGGTATACTCATATGTGTGCCACGAGATGGATTTATTCGGTCAAGAATTGCTTCTAGGCTTGCTTTACCCAGATTTGAAACCAAATGCCAATATGAACCACTTTTAAGCTAAACCACTTGCCAGTAACTTCAACTTAAATTTTTTTTTAGGGTAAGCTAGCAACTTAAATTGAAATTTTTAGGGGGTGGAACTCTATATGCAGCCACTTCCTCGTGCTGAGTTCTGGGTTGTTTTCATAATGCAAAAAACAACAAGGAACTGCAAGAGGAAGCGCCCGTGTAAAACGCGTGTTCGCAATGATGAGTCTATTGAGAGGAGTGTGGAGACGCGCGTGATGGCGCTCTAAAAAAAGGGGAATTTTTTTTATTTTCCGGGATAAGGTTAGGTGTAAAACTTTTTTTTACACGCAGGAAAGTTCATTTCACGCACCTTAGCTTTAAATAAGATGTATTAATTTTTTTTAATACGTTATTATTATTTTTGTGAAAAAATTGGCAAAATTTCGAAATTTCACAGTGATTTTGGCACCTGAAGATATTAATCGATTTAGCTCATATTTTGTACTATTAATAAGCATGGTAGTCCCCAACTATTCCCACCATAGGCGTTTTCAATTTCCCAAATTCGTGTTTTTCGCTTCACCCTATTGCACAAACTATAAATTGTAAAATTGGGGGTTTGGTAGGCTCTTTTAGAACTACCTGTGTGGCTATTTTCTTGACTACAGATTGGTTTGAAGACAGGATAAAAATAGCCTGTTTTTCGCAGTGTTCTAAAGTATAAGTGTAACAATTTTGGTGTGGATTGGTCAAACGGTGTAGATTTGTATTGAGAATATACCTTCGGAACCTTCTGAGTGCTATTAGACTGGTTATTATAAATCGGATCCCAAATTATACACTCCTTCTCCAGCTTAAAACATGAATAAAAGAGAAGTTTTGTGGTTTCAATTTGTTTAAAATTTGTCCTTTTTATTTAACCGAGTATTTTGTCAGATTAATGTATCTCGTACCTTGGATGTGATTAGTAAAAGTAAACATGATACATGAGACCTAAAAATTTGAAACATTTTTCCAGGAAATCAAATTTTCCATTTAAGTTATTTGATCTGGAAATAATATAATACATGATATGATGTATTTTTTTGGTATTAATAAATAATATGATGTATTTTTTTTGGTAATAATAGATAGTATGATGTATTTTTATGGTAATAATAGATATTATGCATATTTTCTGGAATAAATCACAAAACTTTGTCCACTTTGTGCTTGCTCACATACGTAATATATAAAGTAGAAACTTGATTATACGAGATACAATAAGCGTATTGTATGGTGTAGGTTTTTTTGCATAGTAAGAAACTCTCTTTAGATATATAAATCTCTCTTTAGATCAATCCGACTGGGTTTTCACCAGAACATATCAGTTATATTGAAAACTGTCTAAATCAGGAATACAAACTTAGAGAAAAACACACCCCATACCGCATATTTGCCAATGCACATTGGGACAAATAGCCACTGATCCAACAATCGGCAACAATTTTATTTAAAGCATCTTGAAATTTATTTATTAATAAAGGTATAGTTAAACAATCAGCTCAATTTTTGTAAGTTCCAATATGAGTTATTTTAACAGAATTTTCATCAACTAAATCTCGAATAAATTTATAACGAACATCCAATATGCTAAGTTTTAAAATTTTCCACTTTATTATTAGCAAAACATATTGCTGCTTTATTATCACAAAAATTATTTGGTACGATGGAATTAGGAATAAGATTTAGTTCATTTATTACTCTGGTAAACCAGATTGATTCTTTAACGCTCTTACACAGAGCCACAAACTCAGATTCCATGTATGATAGAGCAATACACTTCTGCTTGCTTGATCTCCATGCAAACGCTACGTTACCAAAATAGAATATATAACCGTCCGTCGAGTGACGATAGGTTTAAATATGATCCCCAATTAGCATCAGAGTAACAATCCAATTCAGATCCTGAAACATTAGAAAGATTGATACTGTAATTTTAGGTCATAAAAACATAGTTTACAATATCAGCAACAATTTTCCAGTGTTGAAAAATATATCCGTTACAGAATTGAGACATTAAATTTACAAATATGAAATGTCAGGTCTGCCACGATCAGCTAAAAATTATAGACAACCAATAAGTGTGTGTTCTATAAGGATATTTTTTCATCAAATCACACACATTTTCAACCATATCACTTTCAGGAATTTTGTCAGTCAGCATATAGCCTACTTTGAAAGGAAGCTTTACCAATGACTTTGGTTGTTCAGAAAACTTAGTAATTAACCTTTCAGTATATGTTAGTGGATGCATATATACACAATCATTAATGTATTCAAAATTTACGCCTAATAGGTATTTAGTCTGTCGAAGTTCAGCAACATCATATTTACTTTTAATTAATTCAACAGCTTCTTGAATTAAATCATTTGTTTTACCATACAGGATTATATCGTCAACATAAACGGTTAATATAACATTACTTTTAAATTTATACACTCAATTAGTCCAATTTAGTTTAACAAATCCTTTTTTCAAAATGCTATCAATACTATCAAGTTCAAAGTTCCACTCCCGCGAACTTTGGTGCAAACCATAAATTGCTCTGTTTAAAAAAACACAATTTATATTCGGACCCTTTTACTACATGGCCAGGTGGTTGTCTCATATTGTTGGTTCTTTTAATTTACCATAGAGATAAGCAGATTTTATATACAATTTCGTATGTATGAAGGGTGGATGTTGTTTCAGAAGAGGAGTTTGAGATCACCAGACTCAAATACATCGATAATGCATATACTAAATTCGCTGTGGTTCAAAAAAACTAATTCTATGCTACTAAAGACCATGTCAAAGCAATTTTACCTACTCCTAAAGCAAAATTTATCAGGATTAAAATCTACTTTTTTTCGTTACAAGATATTTTAGCATCATTTACAGATCTTAATCTAACGTTAGAATTTGGTGGGTAGTAACATACATCAATTATACTGCTCATCGTGCGAGGTTTTTCTATTCTTTCCCACTCACAAATATTTAAAGCACTTAAAATATGAGTATCAGCAGTTTGATCTTTTTCTATCTGATTTGAGTCATCATCGGAAGTTGTTTCATAAAAATCCGCATTTAAGTCAAATCTAGCATAATCAGAACATTTATCTTTACCAAACAAACAATTAACCCCTTTTTTAGTTTCATCTATTTTGACATGAACCGTTTCAATAACTTTACGTTCCTTAGGGATAAAAATCATATAACCTTTTGTTTTTGTCGCATAGCCCACCAAAATTACAGGCTTTGTTCGTGGTTGAAGTTTATTCCTGTGAATTTTAGAAATATGTACGAAATCGAGAGATCCGAATATTTTAAAATGTTTCACATAGGGTTTGTGATCACTCCATCCTTCTATAGGAGTCAACCCATCTGTTAGTTTGTGTACACACCGGTTTCGCACTTTTTAAATCTTAGTCTCCAACGAGAACAGACGCATGTTTGGTCAGCTTGAAGTTATAAAACCAGTCCCTTTGGTTACAACTATGCGAAGTAGCAGCCGAATCGACGAGGAACTCCTCAAGATTTTGACTAGTTAAAGTGGATGCAAGTGCAATGTCAGCAAAAAACGCACCGTTTTCATCTTTGGCTGACTTCTTGACTAGTCTATTCTTCTTGAAACATAGGCTTTCAGTATGTCCTGGTGTGTGACAAAACCCATACACCCCACACGCTAAGCTTCGTCATTTCTGCGTGACTTTTTATCAGGGTCCAGCACGCATCCAGCGTTCAGATTTATTGGTCGATTTCTTCTATGCAGCATGTATTTCTTTATTCTTTGAAGCATAGGCGTTTCCAATCATTGTTTCGAATTTTTCTTCATCTTTTCTTTTTAAATCAATTCTTCCATCTTCGGCAAGTAATTGTTTTGTAACATTGTTTACTGTAAACTCTGAATCCTCGAACCTGAATACATGTTGGCCTAGGATATCATAATCCGAAGGTAATCTTCGTATAAGTTGTAAACATACAAGAAGCTCTGGAATTTCAAACCCCAAATATTTGATATGTAGGTGTTTTTCAATAATTTTCTTTCTGTAAATTCCAATAGCTTATTTCTCAGAGTTGAACCACATGTCAAAAAATTCCTCTACTAAGCCGGCCAATCTTGCTCTTGAAGTAGATTCAAAGTGAAGTTTCAACATCTACCATGCAGTCTTCCCGTCTTCAGTATCTGCGATCAGGATGTGAAATCTTCTTTCTAAACGTTGATAGATAGTCGTATATGCTCTTTGTTTTCTCCACAGAAACGTAAGCTTTTATTTTTCTGGTGCACTTTCTGGGCAAGGAATAAGATTTCCAACTATCAATTACCAGCACCCACGATCCATCAGCGAGACTTTAACGTCAGTCTTCCATGTGGTGTAGTAAAAATCACTTAGTTTCGGAAAACTAAACGATTCCGCCATCGTGAAACTAAAGCACCCAACTTAATAAAATTTCTAAAAAAACTTAATTTAGTTTTAACATTTTAGTTTAAACATATTCGGGTTGGTCTGGGCCCATAACCCTGTTTGGTGTAAGTTTTTGGCATAAGAAATTCTCTTTAGATAAAAACCTATCACTTTATTTACAAGAAGGATCAACCCGACTGGTTTTTTTTTTCAGAATAACATATCAGTTATATAGCAAACTATCTAATGGTAATGGTAATTTTAGTTAACGTCGTACTAGAGCAACATAACGGGCTATTGACGAAGGTCCGGGATCAGTCCCTTAAGGGAGAGATCCGAGGAAAACACCTCGTAATTTTGAACCATGGTCAGATGACGAAGCAACACCTGAGCTGGCACCCCACTCTCCAAATTTCCACACCATCCCAACGTGAGGACTTTCGGCCACGACAGATTTAAGGTGAACCAGCCGCCTCTACACCATACGCTCAGAAACATCCATGCCCGGACCAGGATTCGAACCAGGTACCTTCCGTTCTAGAGGCTAACACCTCAACCACTATACCGGTAAGTCGGCGCAAACTGTCTAAATGAGAAGGGTAAGGGTACTTTTAGTTAACGTCGTACTAGAGCAACACAACGGGCTATTGACGGCGGTCCGTGATCAGTCCCTTAAGGGAAAGATCCGAGGACAACACCTCGTAATTTTGAACCACGGTCAGATGACGAAGCAACACCTGAGCTGGTACCCCACTCTCCAAACGTCTAAATGAGAAATACAAACTTAGAGAAAAACACACCCCATACGGTACAATTGCCGATGCACATTGGGACAAATAGACCCTGATCCAACACGTATTATCTGAGCCAAATTCGATACCGAAATTTTAAGAGTTAAAATAATGCTTTCAGCATGTGTGCGCACTTTGTCCTTGACTGACTTGTTTGATGGGCCAGAATTTTACCTGATCGCAATGCGATCCATATAGTTCTTGCTTTTTGAATCTTTCTGTTGCAGTAATACTAACGTGTAGTTCATTTTGAGTTTTTGTATTTCGTAAAGGCTGTTTTGTTTTACTATGCCCGTATTATCTAAGTTTATGGTTATCCGAGTTGACCTCAGTCCACATTCCTCGTATAATAAAGGTTTTACTTGCATCTATTGTATGTTTTGATGCGCATATGCATTGATTTTTGTCATGTACTTACTTTTAACCCTCCAAGTGGTTACGACTAGATTAATCATCCATCCAGATCCGACCAATTTTGCTAATGACGACATATATCGTCATCAAGATATTGACGATATTTTTGTGAAGACGAGATCAAGATCTGTAAAGTTTTCGTCTATAATCCGTCCATCAAGATCTGTAAAGTTTTATTCTAATCCGTCCATCAAGATCTGTCAAGTTTCTTCTAATCCGTCCATCAAGACCTGTAAAGTTTTCTTCTAATCCGTCCATCAAGATCTGTAAAGTTTTCTTCTAATCCGTTCATCAAGTTCTGTAAAGTTTTCTTCTAACCCGTCCATCAAGATCTATAAAGTTTTCTTCTAATCCGTCCATCAAGATCTGTCAAGTTTCTTCTAATCCGTTCATCAAGTTCTGTAAAGTTTTCTTCTAACCCGTCCATCAAGATCTATAAAGTTTTCTTCTAATCCGTCCATCAAGATCTGTCAAGTTTCTTCTAATCCGTCCATCAATATCTGTAAAGTTTTCTTCTAATCCGTCCATCAAGATCTGTAAAGTTTTCTTCTAATCCGTCCATCAATATCTGTAAAGTTTTCTTCTAATCCGTCCATCAATATCTGTCAAGTTTCTTCTAATCCGTCCATCAATATCTGTAAAGTTTTCTTCTAATCCGTCCATCAATATCTGTAAAATTTTCTTCTAATCCGTCCATCAAGATCTGTAAAGTTTTCTTCTAATCCGTCCATCAAGATCTGTTAATGGTTTTGCTAATAACAGTATACCTCGTCAAGACAAGCACTAAGAGGTTTCAAACATATGCTGCAAATACAAGAAATCGAGATTTATACGAATCACCAAAATACAAATTGAAGAGAGTGGACGATTCACTTACATAAGATCAAAGAGTTAAATTGAAGAGCGACACATAGACTTTATTTGAAGAAAAGTCAAAACATCATTCTATGAGCTAAACATTAAAAGAAAATTTTGATTGGATTAATAATATGAATGTATCTGCTCTCTTAAAACATTTTATCTCAAAGTTAGGAAGTATTCCGTATATTATAAACTCTGCCTGTGTGTATTTCAGATGTTTACTATTAGTTAAGGTTTCTTAACTTGCCTAAACTGACAAGTTCAGAATGCGAAGCTCATGCCCTTAATTTGATTCCTTAAGTTTACTTTCCTATCCAATCACTTCCAGAGGTATAAAGCAATAAGTAAATGTCAGCAAGACACACTAAAGTAAGTTAACTGCCAAGAACGTAAACTTCAAAAACAAATACCAAATTTCCGGTCCGCCATCAACGCAACCCTCAGAAACTCAGCAATAACACAAAAGAAGCTATAAATCCAGCTTAAGAGCTTAAGGGTTGAGCGGCACTGTTTCATTTTATTGAGGTATCGTACCAAGCGAAAGAGAAAGTCTCCTTATTTTATGAATAGAATGCAATCAAATGGTTGAACTTTTATTGCAGAAAGAGCAATACAGATGCATCTCTTTATGTGCAATTCCCATGCATCCGAGGCATACTTTGTCATTGCAAATTAAGATAACAGTCTATGTTCACAGAAATATACGCCTTAGAAGGACTTTCGGCGTGATAAATTCGAATTGGGATGTGATCATAAATTTCGATCATTGTGCTGCAAGTTCTAAGAATCTAATCGTTATCGTTTTCCTTCGGGCAGTATCAATAACATCTCTAAGTCGTTCATAAACTTTTCCAAGTGCACTTGCAATGTCATCAAGTTCTGCGTAGATGACTATGACCTCTATTTTGATTAGCATGTTCTGTCTGCACCAACTATCTCGTACGGTTTACTGGCGTTGTAAAAGACGGTATGCATTTCTAATTTTCTTCTCCATTTTCCTTACCGTAACTAACTATCAACAATAAGTTAAAGTTTGATAGATAGAATTGCAAAAACGTGTATATTTTAGCTCGTAATCATATCTGCGTTAGTTATTGTAAACCATTATAGACATTCCATTAAGAAACAGCATAGTTAAAAAATAAAACTTAACTAAAATAATGTTAATATAAATACATAGTAATTATCGAAAAAAAAGTTTTGTGTGTGTAAGAGAGAAAGAGAGTGGATATTGGTGTGAATGTGAACGTTCCTATGAATAGAGGGTTAAGATATATGTAATATTAAAGTTATTTCATACGAATGTATTGCTAGTAACCAAAAGTTATCTAAACTAGTTTTACGTAGCGCATAAAAATAAACTCTCCAAACATAAGATTAGTTTCTTCACTGCACAACTATACTTGTTGCTCATTTAAGTTCAAGTCGATTATAAGAATATAAAGTCTGAAGGTTATGAGTGTGAATACAGTATGGGAACAAATATAAAATATGTAGTTACGTATTACATCAATTAACGTTCAATTTAGAAGGAAAATTGATTTTCAAAGAAGATTCATTCAGATTTTAGAAGAAAGTAGATTTGTTTTGTTTGATAAATATTGCAAGAAAAAGCAAGATAAAAACACCATTTTTTTTTATAGAAAAATTCGATTTTATTTCTCAACCTTTTTCTACGCACATGTTCCAGCGATAATTGATTATTTTCCTTCCGTCGGAAAAGCAACTTCTGTAAAAGACTGCAAAATATGCATTAACGGCTGAAATGACGTACTTATTAGACGAGAATTTACTGCCACCAAGCACATTTACAAGTTTGGAAACAAGAGGACACATGAGGCCAAGTTTGAGAAATAGGTTTACGGTTCACGTCGTTAGATATTAATGTTTTATGACAGCATGGGACTCATTTGCTTTTCAATTTTATGGTGAAATAGTATTATTCTTATTCGAAGAATAACATCTTCCAGCAGTACATAACGCCTCCAAACTGTGTCAGTTAAATGTCTCATATAAATATAGCAAATATCATTTAACCCTCATATTGTTTGGGCAATAATTTAAATGCCTTTTAAAGGAAACCTATACTCACTTTGTTACGGTAGTCTCTGGATCATGTAAATCTAAACAATTTCGTACCTACATCCTCCAGCTCCCATGCCGTAATACTCTCCCATCCATCAACCTTCAAAAGAAATAGACAGAGAACGTGAGTGTGTTGGATTTTCAGAATTTATGTTCTTACTAAGAATTATTCGTATCTAGTGCTCTTTGTTGTTTCTTATGCCTACACTGGCAGACCAGAGGAGTGCCAGGCCCGTCGAAGACGGCAAGAGGCGAGGGGGGTGCGCCTTCCATGTTATTGAGCCCCTTTGGGAGGAAGTCCGACTTTGCTCGACATACATGACACATCCGTTTTACATGAAGGTCCCTTTCATACATTCATTCACACACATATCGTAATTTAGATCCCAATCAGAGGCCGATAACCCCCTGATCAGGTACCCCCAGAGGTATTGATTTGGTATGGGAACATGGGGGACATTGTGACCACGACCTATTTAACGTGCCCCAGTCACCATTAGTGAACACGACGGTCTTTAGCCAGGTCGAAGCGCCGATCTCGCAATCATCCGATTTGTAGGCTCCGCCGAGGACAGAACCCACAACCCTTCTGATGCGAGCCCGACGCTCTACTGACTGAGCTACCGCGGCTCTCTAATACTCTTTGACTGACTTTATTATTGAACGAGCAGATCAATCGGTATCGCATTCCGTTTTATTTGTATGGGTGAACTTTGGATTGAGAATTGTTTTTCCAAAAGTAGTTTCTCAGTTAAAATTCTAGTAAGTCTCTTGTGATTTTAATGTCGATCAGGTTGTTAAATTATTATGTTTTGTGTTTGTACTAAATTTGATTTGTATTTTACATAGCATGGATTTATTCCGTTTGGAATACACGAACAGGGTGTAGTTGATTTCGGTAAGATATCAGAAGGGTAAGGCACGTGATCTTAAGTATCAACTTGGATTCATTGGTTAGTGTTTCCATTCCCTTTTACCAATCAACAATGTGTCCCATTAGAACTCATACTTTTCCCCACAATCTCATGACAGATCTTCAAACCGAGCGATCGGAAGAATTAGCATGAAGCTGAGCGCATATTCCTTCAAGAAGTCGATGCACCTATGTAGTAGCAATTCTAGCAATGTGAGAAAATGGATGAAATTATCATACACGTAATGTCATGCAGTATTTTAAATTGTATTCATCCATTATAAGTCAGAAAAATTTGATAAATATTTGGTATTTATTATATATGCTTACTTTTATTCCTATACTTAATACGCTGCAAAATACATTTAAATGTTTTTCCTCACACATTATAGAAACCTTCTCAAACAAAATACACTAAATAATTATACTTTGATAAAAAAAATGTCCACCCGTCAAACATTTTAACTGTTTCAAACTTTATGCTGATGGTTTTACAAAACTAAAAATTATTCGCATCCTTTAGTGCATTGAAAATCAAACTTCCCACCAATTTCTAACTTTAGTGGTTATTGCTGGGGAAGCAGTAAGCGATTTTCCATTGCCATAAATTCTGGACAACTAGCACAAACATAACGAAATAGTTAGGAAGTCAAAAGTAATATCCAGTGCTTGAAATGTATACTCACTGCTTTGACATCGCCTAAAGGAATTAAGAATCCCAACGCATTTGTGTTCGACAGGCATATAAAATAGAACAATTCTGGTTGCAGCGGTTCGTTTAAGACAAAGTCAGAGACGGATTTGTTTCCCAAAACTTCTTTGAATTACTCAACTCTTCAAATTGTGAGTGTTTTAAACAAAGTGCAAGATACATTTCTAAATTTACCTAATCTTCGATTAAGCGTTAAATGAAATACGATTTGAGTAAGGAAATTGTCGTAACGTTTCGTAGATATCATTTTCAGTAGTAGAGTTAAAACATTTTTAAGACTCATAAAGCCGAGGTTTTAAGTCTTTTTTACCAGATGCTTGAAGAGTTTCTGTCGTAGTTACCGCATACAGAGTCCAGAAATTAATTTAAGAAAATCATTATACTCTTGGCAAGTGCAATTTGGACTAGAGTTTCTAAACATTTATATCTTCCTCGATTCAACGGTAAAACAATATGAACTCACTAGGGGGCGCGCCCCCTGCTCGCTGACGCTCGCCAACCCCCGGAGGATTGCTTTGCAATCCTCACTGGTACGCTGCGCGAGCATGCTCGCTACGCTCGCATCAATGAAGACATGTGTCCTAGCAAAAGGAATTACTTACAAAATATTATGTATCAAAAAAATATTTTTCAAATATAAGTTTTTTGTATTACCGAAAAGTTATAACAATACCTCTGAAATCAGAATTCAAATGAAAACTTTGAGCAAATTTTGACTCGAAATGTGAGCTATGCTTTGGAAATTGAATGCCCAACATGTTGTTTGTGTGTACATTTCCCAGCACTCGAGCCACCTACACTTTTTCATCGAGTTTGTTGTAGAAAGTTGTAGTGCAAGCGTCTTGTTGAACTATAATTGTTGGCCCTGAAAAAAGCTGTATTTCAAATGGCACTGAAAAGATCCTATGCCTTCTTTGATTTCTATTATAAGCTGCAACAGCTCGACTAAAATTCATTTTTTTTCAATAAAACTTCCATCCGATAACGGTAAAAATTCAATCGAGGCGCGAGGCTTTGTTGTAAGCAAACAATCGTACAATGTTGCCAAAACGCGATAACAAATAACGTCTTTTTTGTGAGCCACGTAAGAGAATTATATATATAGATGTTTCCATTCACAGTGGACAGAAGTTATAAGTGGGGTGCCTCAAGGATCAGTTTGGGGACCAATTTTATTTATAATTTTCATAGATGATACAGGTTAGGGGATCAAGAATAGAATTAGTATATTTGCAGATGACTTAAAAATATGGGGGACAGTGGATACCAAGTTACAAATAGAAAATTTACAAGGGGATTTTGATAAGATATCCGAATGGGCTGTAAAATGGGGTATGTCATTTAATGTAGGGAAATGTCAAGTTCTGCATATGGGTTACAGGAACAGTGGAGCCGAGTACTGTCTGCAAGGAGTAAAGGTAAAGGAGGGAGAAACAGTCAAGGATCTTGGGGTGATAATTCACAGGGATTTTAAAATGGGTCACCAATGTTTAGCTGCGGGTAAAAAGGCTAATAGGTTATTGGGGTATATTAAAAAGACTGTAACTTCAAGGGATAAGAATATAATCTTGCCGTTATATAAGGGTTTATTAAGACCACATCTAGAATATGCTGTACAATTATGGGCTCCATATATGAGAAAGGACATAGAATCAATTGAAAGGGTTCAGCACAGAGCTACAAAAATAATAAAGGGGCTAGCAAATTTCGACTATAATGAACGTTTAAGTAAGCTAAACATGTATACACTGGAAAGAATGATTCAGCTTTTCAAGTTTGTAAAACAAGGGGACACAGAGGGCTTAAATTTCAATAGGGATAACAGAACAAGGGGTCATGGGTATAAATTGAATAAGACACATTTTAATCGGGATTTAAGGAAAAACTACTATTTTAATAGGGTAATAGACAGTTGGAATGCGTTGCCAGAAAATATAGTTAATTCAAAGGGAGTGTACGATTTTAAGATACAATTGGATAGTCAGTGGTAATTGGGGAATTCATAAACAAAGGACCAGCCTTGTTGGGCTGGAGCCTGTAGCTGGTCGTCAATATTTGTATTTGTATTTGTATTATTAAAATATCTTTACACTCAAACAACGTGGGGGAGTATCCAAAATATATCAGATGCACGGTGATGGTTTTAGAGAAGCTTTAAACCATAATAGAAGAAAGGTAGGTGGTTATCATTTATAAAACCTCCTTTTTATGTTGTTGAAAGAAACAATGTATGAACTGAAGTTGTACACTATACATTTTCTTTTTAAAAGTGGGAATCAGCTTTATGTACTGAAATTAATAATAGGTACAGCTACAGTCTGCGTTTATATCGGTAGCAACGGTCTTGGCGAATTTTTTTTTTTTTTTTTTTTTGGCGTTTTTCTAAAGTTGCCAAAGAAAGAATTATTTAAAAAATGTTTTTCTGTCAAAAATATTTTTTTACAATGGGGTACAGCAACAGTTTACGTGTATAAGCGGTGGCAACGGCCTTGTGATTTTTTTTTGGCGAACTTCTAAAGTCGCCAAGGAAAGAAGCATTCCAAAACTCTTTTTCTTTCAAAAATATTTTTCTTTTTACAACGGAAAATGAAAGCTTGAAAACACATTTGGGAACGTTTTGAAAAATATATTGTTATAAAACTTTCGCAAAAAGTAGTAAGCTTAAACACATTTCCAAACACATTGTGAACCAGCAGAAAAACTAAGCTGAGAATGTTGGGTAAGAATACCCTGAAACTTATCAATTACACTAAATATAGTAGGCTGCTTGAAAATAAAAGGATTTTTAAAAGAAAAAAGCAAGAAATAATACAACCGGATCGTCAGAACTGTTCCGGGAAAAAATAATAAAAAATGAAGAATCCACAAATGTCAAAAAATCAAAACTCTTAAACGTTTCGTGAAAAATATATCAATTATAAAAAAAATCAATTATAAAAGAAAATGGTCTTTTTTTTTCAGATTCATTCGCTTGTGATTCGTAGATAACGAGTCTTGTGGTTCAACGGGCTAATGAATTT
Source organism: Metellina segmentata (assembly GCA_947359465.1). Classification (NCBI taxonomy): domain Eukaryota; kingdom Metazoa; phylum Arthropoda; class Arachnida; order Araneae; family Tetragnathidae; genus Metellina; species Metellina segmentata. The sequence continues at coordinate 44,493,242 of OX375878.1, forward strand.
GAAGTACGCGCACACGATAAACACAGTTATATTTTTTAATTTATTTATTCATATTATTTGAGATTCTGGGCTAGAAAGTTTGCAAAGTTTTCAGAAGAACCAGCAAATTTGGTTGCCGTTTCCATAGCAACAGTCGAATATGAAAATATTAAGAAGTACTATTACAACAAACAACACGGAGAAGCTAAAACCTTTAAAATTATGATGAGATTTCCTCTGAATTTTAACCATATGTTATGCCAAAATATTTCCTTTTTTACGTGGAAAAAAGATGTTTTGTTCTTGACATTTTTTAAAACATTTTGTTTTTATTTACACTATATTTCCTTGTATGAGCCAAGAATTTTTGGAACGTTTTCTAAAGCTGAAGTACTGGGGTCGGCTTATATACGGATCCGCTTATCTCTTAAAAAAAAGTAGGCAATTAGATCCGATATCAATCCAGCAGCGATACATAAAAGGATGGATTGTAAAGCAATCCTCTCTCCCTCATTGTTGAAAATTATAGTTCGCAAAGCGAACAAAATATGATTGCGTAGCAATCATCGGGGGTTGAAGAGCGATATCGAGCAGGGGCAGAGTCCCCTAGTATTAAAAATAAAAATTCCACAGCTGTAAAAATACAAATAAATGAACCAATGGTATCACAGAAAAAAAATTATAATTACCAATGCAATCAAAGGATATTTAAAAATCAAAATAACCAATGGAAGAAATAAAAAATTTCAAACGAACCAATGAAATCATACGACTTTAACGGTTTTGGAAGAACTTTCTAGAATATTCAAAATGAAAATTGAAAGTTACCGTTTGCTGACGTTGCCATGAAAACCACAAAAAGAAACCATGAAAACCACGCAAAGACAGATGGGTTGCCTCAATCAACCATAACTCGCTATTAGAAGTGCGACAAAAAAATTGCCAAGGCCGTTGCCACCGCTCATAAATGTAGAGTGTAGCTGTACCATAAAAATAGTTGGTATTTATAAAAGACCCTACTGTGAAAATCTGGAGGAATATCCATTTTCTTCCCAGTCAAACATTGAACTAAGCCCCCAGGGGCATTCCTTCTTTAGGTTTGTACGGGCTTCACAACCCCGGGGTACCTGAGTGATCTTCCCTCACATTCGTTCTTCTCCTCTTCTACCCTTGCTTTTTGCTCTTCCTTCCTCCCTCGTTGTGGTTGCCTCTTCGGAGGTGAGGGCTCCCCTTGAGAAGCTTTTCGCCAGTCTGTGCTTTTAGCTCCTCTTGGGGATTATATCACCCACGTGTTTGCCGTGCGTGGAGACCCGTGTCCCTGGAAAAGGGGATCCTGGCAGTTGAGGGACGATATAATGACCCAATACACTGCTTCGGCCTTCGCTTCAAGTAAACGGGAGGTGTGCTTTGGTCCCGTGCACATCAATCGGCTGGTCATTTTTCGGCTAGGGCTAAGCAATCGGCCACTTACTGGACACCTCGCTAAGGGTGGAGGCTGTTACAGGGGTGTGCCGTGCGTGTATAGTCACCGACAAGCACCGGTACAGGTATCTGTATCCCCCTGTAGGACTCCGTGGTGGGTGGTGCTGTCGGTGTCCGAAAACTTTAAAAAAATTATTATGAGTGATATTTCAAATTCTTCTCCCTCTCAGAGGGAGCAACAAATAGACGATACTTTTTTACCAAATGCGAGATTTTTCTTTGTAAAATTACTCAGCACTAATCCTCAAATTTCTAATCAACAGTCATTCAATTCCGTTTCACCTTTTCTAATACAGAAGACTTTCGAATCATTCATAGGTACCATGAAATCTATTAAAAAACTTCGTTCTGGAGACCTACTTGTCGAGGTTTCTTCAGACCAACAAGCAAAAGTTTTACGTTCTAGTTCTACTTTAGGTTCATTTACAGTTTCAGTTTCACCCCACAGATCTTTAAACACATGTAAAGGCGTAATATCTGAGCCTGATCTCTTATATGTGTCTGAGGAGGAGATTCTCGAAAATTTAAGACATGAGAATGTATGTGGTGTTCGAAGAATCACTCTTCGTCGTCCAAACGAAAATATTCTTCCCACAAAACATCTCATTCTAACCTTCGATGTACCCTCTCTGCCACCCAAGATCAAGGCCGCCTATTTAAGCTGCACAGTTCGTCCATATGTTCCGGCTCCTCTACGCTGCTTCAAATGCCAGAGATTCGGGCATGGCAAAACTTCCTGCCGTGGCACTGAAGCCTGCGCTCGCTGCGCTGAACCTGGCCACGACAGTGATTCGTGCACTGCGCCACCCCATTGTATAAACTGCAACGGGGACCACCCGGCGTATTCAAGATCATGTACCAGATGGAACTTTGAAAAAGAAGTGCAATCTGTGAAAACACTTCAAAACATTTCTTTTCCCGAAGCACGTAAACTTGTAGAGTCTCGAACCCCTAAGGTCGGGGCTTCATATGCATCAAAAGCAGCTAAAACATTTCAATCAATATCCATACAAACAGATCCTCTTTTAGATAATATACCCTCACCAATATCATTATGCAGCCAAACTTCAAGACCTAACCCCAAACGACCCAAAACTAATAAAGACAATAATCCTTCTACATCTAATACATCCTCTAAATCTTCAGACGCCTCATCACGAATCCCAACCGTAGAATCCAAGATTACTAGAATTTCCAAACGCCGTTCAAAAGTTGGAATTCCCACAAAAAACAAAAATACAAAAAATATATCATTTAAAAAATTGTCCAAAGATTTTCTTCGACGCGCTGCAGAAGACATAGAAATCAACATTCATGCGTCGGAGCTTTCAGAGGACGACGATGTTGATATGTCTGCACATGTTGAACCTCCTGGGCAACACCGATTTGCCCCTCTTCCTAAAACTCAACCATAAACCCCTTCATATCCTGGAACTGTCGCGGCCTACGCAATAAGTTGGATGATGTTAAAGCCCTAATTAGAGAATACAATCCCGCATGCGTCGCACTTCAAGAGACACACTTGAAGTCGACTGACAGAGCAAGGATCCGTCATTATACTTGCATTCGAAGTGATCGCAATGATGGAACTGCTTCAGGAGGTGTTGCACTTTTCACCTCCCATGCATACCCATATCTTACATTATCACTAAACACGACATTACAAGCAGTCGCTGTCAGAGTGCAAGTACGACGTATGATCACCGTATGCTCTCTCTCTATTTACCACCTAATCAGACCATCCAACAACAGAGCCTTGAGGATTTAATGGATCAGCTACCTGTACCTTTTATTATACTTGGTGATTTTAATGCTCACAGTGAGATATGGGGAAGTAGGGATACTAATTCCCGTGGGCGACAGATCGAACAGTTGATATCTGATCACTGTCTCTGTCTGCTCAACAACGGTGAAATGACCTACTTCCACGAACCATCTCGAACGTTTCATGCTATCGACCTTGCCATCTGCTCTTCTTCTGTTTTTCCCTTTTTTTCCTTTTTTGTCGGAAGTGACTTGCGCAACAGCGATCATTTCCCGATATTCGTCACTCATGTCGGTGATAATGATTCTGTTAGCCGTCCATCACGTTACATTTATGACGCAGCCGACTGGCCAAATTTTACATCTCTGGCCATTATTACTGAACAGATGGTGGAGGGAAATATTGATGAAGCTGTCCAAAAAATCACCCAAGTAATCATAAAAGCGGCGAATATAGCAATCCCAAAAACATCTCCATCCTTTCACAAACACTGCAAATCTTGGTGGAACACAGATTGCACTGCAGCTATTAAAACACAACGTAAGGCATGGGGTGTCTTCCGTCGATACCCCACAACTGTAAACCTCATCGCTTTTAAAAAGGCAAAAGCGAATGCACGCCGTATACGCCGTCAAACCCAACGGGAATCGTGGAAACGGTATGTTTCCAGCATAACATCCGCCACTCCTTCTAAACAACTGTGGAGCCGAGTACAAAAGGCAATGGGACTATATTCCGACCATCAAATATCATTTGTCGAAGAAAATGGTCAACTTGTCTCGGAGGCGGTTGAGATAGCAAATGCTATCGCACGCGCTTTCTCTTCAGCTTCCGCAGCGAATAGTTATTCCAACACCTTTACACGCGCAAAATACCGCGCGGAGTCCCGTCGCCTAAATTACAACACCCGTTCCGAACTCGGCTATAATTGTGTTTTTACGGATAGGGAATTGACAAGATGCCTTCAAAGAACCAGGATGTCAGCACCGGGTCCTGATGGAATCAGTTATATCATGATTCAGCATCTGTCTCATTACTCCCTTCGAAACCTCTTGCGAATATATAACCGCATATGGGAGGAACACACTTTCCCATCGACCTGGAGGCGTGCTATTGTAATACCTTTCCCCAAACCAGGAAAGGACCCTAAAAACCCATCAAACTATCGGCCTATAGCAATTACGAGCTGCATTTGCAAACTGTTTGAAAGGATGATAAACTCGCGTCTTGTTTATACCTTGGAGACGACTCAGGCTCTGTCGCCTTTTCAGAGTGGTTTCAGGGCTGGCCGCTCAACAATTGACAATGTCTTGATGCTCGAAACCCACGTTCGCCGTGCGTTTCTGCGCCGGAACCATTTAATATCAATTTTCTTTGATATGGAGAAGGCGTATGATCGCACTTGGCGTCACGGTATACTACAAGACCTTCATACTCTTGGGTTTCGAGGACATTTGCCTATTTTTATCAAAAACTTTCTCGCCGTACGACAGTTTCAGGTCCGTATTGGTTCCACTTTTTCAGATATTTTTATTCAAGAAGAGGGCGTGCCTCAAGGAAGCGTACTGAGTGTAACTCTATTCTCTATTAAAATTAATAACATCCTCACTCAGTTACCTCCTTCTGTTCATGGAAATTTGTACGTTGACGACCTCAACATCTTCTGCCAAGGCAGAGACATGCGGTTTGTCGAGAGACAGCTACAGACTGCTGTTTCTCGATTGACCCGGTGGAGTGATGAAAATGGTTTCAGTTTTTCCGCACAGAAAACATCTTGCGTTCATTTCTGCCGACGTCGGAATCTGCATCCTGATCCAGAAATCACCCTGGGTGGTACAAGGATCGCAGTGGTGGAAAGAGTAAGGTTTCTAGGCATAATTTTTGACCATAAACTTACCTTTCTACCCCACGTCGAGCATTTGCGACTATCGTGTATGAAAAAACTGAACCTTTTAAAAGTTCTATCGAATACATCTTGGGGAGCGGAACGATCCTCAATGTTGAACATATATCGAGCTACTATTCGATCCAAATTGGACTATGGCTGTGCAGCATACAACTCTGCGCGTTCATCTGTTTTGAAAAGACTCGATACGATTCATCACACCGCACTGAGAATCTGTTCCGGTGCTTTTCGCACTTCACCGGTCAAAAGCCTTTACGTGGTATGCCACGAGCCTCCTTTGGCTTACACTCGTCTGTTGTTGTCTCTCAGACTTTACTACCGCATTTTATCTCACACCAGTCATCCACTGAATGACTTAGTTTTAAATACCTCTTCTGATCGTCTTTTTATCAATCGCCCATCAGTCATCCCACACTTTAGTTTACGCATTCGGAATGCCCTCGTTCATACATCTTTGAATGCCACAACCGTTTCTGAGCGTGTGTTTTACCCATATTCACCTTGGAACCATCCAAATTTTTCACAATTGCGCCCGTTCCAAGGTTATGAAAAATTAAACACCAGTGCTATCATTTTCCGTCAACTTTTTGCTGCACATCGCTTTAACTACAGGGAATACACAGAGGTCTACACAGATGGCTCGAAAACCACACAGCATGTTGGCTCAGCCTTTGTGTGTGGTTCGACCACTGTGAGTTTTTCACTACCCCGTGTATTTTCTGTATTTACAGCCGAATTTCATGCGATATATGAAGCACTGCAACACATTTCTCAACTCGGGAGCGGCAAATTTATCATCTATACAGACTCCAAAAGTGTCCTTGAATGCCTATCATCAGACTCCCCAGAACACCCTTTAGCTCTTGCCGTTTTTAACTTCAATCGACAACTCGCTCGACGTGGTTTCGATGTTTGTTTTTGTTGGGTTCCTGGCCACGTCGGAATTCCAGGCAACGAGCGGGCTGATGACGCAGCAAAGAATGCTGCTACACTTTTGAGTCTTCGCGCTCCATACAGTGACCTCCGACAAGCTGTCAGAGACATTGTGTGGACCGAATGGCGCAATGATTGGAGTACACAACATCTTAACAAGCTCCATGGCATCCACTCATCACTCTCATTATGGCCATCACTATCCATTCGACGTTCCGATGTTATTCTTACACGATTACGTATCGGACACACGCGTTTTACCCACAGGCATCTTTTATTAGGAGAGAGTCCGCCTGTGTGTAGCGCGTGTGAAGTTCCTTTTACAATTCATCACATTTTAATTGATTGTCCTGGTTTTAATTATCATCGTCAATACTTTTTTAATAGAACTATTTTAAACTTACAAGACTTGATTGGAGAAAATCACCATCCAAATCTTTTTAAATTTTTAAACGCTATAAAATTTTCTCACTTTATTTAGTCATTCACTACATCCAAACATTTTATATTTTTACCATGTTGATAAGTATGTTTTAATCATTGCATCACACCTATCTCTTTAAATTACTTGCGCAAGAAATACACTATCTTTTTACAATGTCTTTATATTTACATTGATTTTATTTATTTTATCTTGCGTTTGGCGCAGCTTGTCCAATTTTGGACCTTGCGCCATAAAACCCAAACCAACCAACCAACCAACATTGAACTAATATTGAATGTTGTGACCTTCAACAGAGAATTCCTCCTGGAAGCGGGTGAACAATGGACATACTCTCCTTACACTCACAAACAGTTTATTAATCTAAATTACATTTCGTGGATACAACATATATATATCTACAGAACTTTCGTAAATAACCGACATAACGGACTTTACGACACGTCTTCATTCTACGCAGAAAAACTCTCTGACTCTCGGAGAATGAGTTCTTGATCGAAGCAGACGTGAGATATATATTTGACTAGGGGGACTGCCCCCTGCTCGCTAACGCTCGCCAACCCCCGGAGGATTACTTCGCAATCCTCATTGGTTCGCTGCGCGAACCTATGCTCGCTTCGCTCGCCTCAATGAAGACATGTGTCCTAGCAGAAGGGATTGTTTACAAAATATGTTACCAAAAAAATGTTTTTCAAATCTAAATTTGCTGTATTACAGAAAAAATATATACAGTATCTCTAAAATCAGAATTCAAATGAAAACTTTGTGCAAATTTTGACTCGAAATGTGAGCGTTGCTTTGGAAATTGAATACCCAGCATGTTGTTTGTGTGTACATTTTCCCAGCACTCAAACGACCCACACTTTTTCATTGAGTTTGTTGCCGAAAGTTGTAGTGCAAGCGTCTTGTTGAACTATAATTGTTGGTCCTGAAAAGGACCGTTTTTTAAATGGCCCTGAAAAGATCCTCCGCTTTCTTTGATTTATATTATAAACTAACTGCAACAGCTCATTAAAATTTCTTTTTTTTTTCAATAAAATTCCATCCGATAACGCTATAAATTCAATCGATGCGCGAGACTTCGCGATAAACAAACAATCGTACAGTATTGCCAAAACGCGATTACAAATAACGTCTTTTTTGCGTGCCACGTAAGAGAATTAAATATATAGATTGTAACTTTCAGCTCGTTCGCTGTTCAGAGGTTTATAGCTCCGCACCTGGCGCTGTGCACGTAGTTTACTCTTTAAAATGCTAAATATTTACGACAGAGCCATTGAATGACGAAACAGGACAAATACAGAATATTTTTTCTGTTCCTGTTTTCCTTCTTATTTTATACCTATAGCAATTTTAATTATTTAAACATTTTTTAATGTGTGTGTTTGATGCTCTCTCTATATATAATTCTCTTGCGTGGCACGCAAAAAAAGACGTTATTTGTTATCGAGATTTGGCAACATTGTACGATTGTTTGTTTACCAGGAAGCCTCGCGCTTCAATTGAATTTATAGCGTTATCGGATAAAATTTTATTGAAAAAAAAAAGACTTTTAGTCGAGCTGTTGCAGTTTATAATTATAAATCAAAGAAAGCGGAGGATCATTTCAGGGCCATTTAAAAAACGATCCTTTTCAGGGTCAACAATTATAGTTCAACAAGACGCTAGCACTATCACTTTCGACAACAAACTGAATAAAAAAGTATGGGTGGCTAGAGAGTGCTTTGTGGAAATGTACACACAAACAACATGCTGGGTATTCAATTTTCAAAGCAGCGATCACATATCGACTCAAAATTTGCCCAAAGTCTTCGTTTGAATTCTGATTCCAGGGTACTGTTTAGGATATTTTTTTGGAATATTATATTTTGTATACAATTCTTTCTGCTAGGACACATGTCTTCATTGATTCCAGCGGAGCGAGCATATGTTCGCGCAGCGAACCAATAAGGATTGCTAAGCAATCCTACGGAGGTTGGCGAGCTTTAGCGAGCAGGGGGCTGGCCCCCTAGTTTTAAAAATTTCAAGTACAAAAAAAATACATTTTAATTTATATGAATTCAAAAAAAAAATTACTGAGTAGTACAGAAAAGAACACTAAATGTGAAAATTTGGACAAAGGATTGAGGAAGCTTAAACTAAAGGATAGAATGTAATCTTATTATAGAATCTCATTACTAAAGATAGAATATAATTAGTTGGAAAATGATTTTGTTAAAATCAAACAAGTGAGTGGCGGAACGGAATATATGCAGGATTGGGGCATTCTCTATACAAGAAATAATTTTTCAATTTTGCATTGAAATGCTTTTAATAAAAAACTTCATAAGCAATGCAAAAACAAAATATAATGAGCTAATGATTTAAGTAAGGATATTTATATCCAAATGTTCAGTAAACCATACAGTTAATTTACACTGTGTGATGGGAATCAAGTCCTGAAAGATATATATTTGAAGGTTATACTTTCTTCTGACTAGAATATGAGAGTTCAAGTAGAAAAATTGGAACTAAGATTATTTTTAAAGCTATTTGTTGTTCCAATGTAAAGTTATTATGACAAGACATTAAATTGTTCCACGAGCAAAAAGTATGTAACAATTTTTTCAGAAATAGTAGAATTTTATATATATATATATATATATATATATATATATATATAACGTTCAACGTTATTTGTGTATCGTCGTATGGCAACAATCAGCGTAAATAAAATAACCCAGATTTTTTGAATGCTTGCTGTTTTCAATTAGCCGAGTTCAATTTCTATACAAAATTTGTATCATATAAAAATACCATGCAAATATTTATCTGTAGCCAGCTACTAATGGCTTACCTATACATAGACTAAAACATAGATTAAGCCTTTTCATTCACGAATGAGCAAATGTCTTGAATATTCGTGTTTTATTCAGTTTTTATAGCTATTACAAATAGGGATTGCAATCCGGTAAGATTTTCAATCCGGCCGGATTGACACTAATCTGGCTGGATCCGACCGGATCCAGCCGAATTGGTACTTTGTTAAAAAGTTTATCTAACCAGTAAGTATTTTTCCAAAATCGGCCGAGTGAAAGTAGGTAAGAAGGATATTATTCCAAATTGACGAACAAAACGTTTATTTTAGCATTAGAAAATCAACTTAATTAATAATTATCCATAGGTAATGGTAATGGTAATGGTAATTTTCGTTAACGTCGTACTAGAGCAACACAACGGGCTATTGACGACGTTCCGGAATCAGTCCCTTAAGGGAAAGATTCGAGGACAACACCTCGTAATTTTGAACCACGGTCAGATGACGAAGCAACACCTGAGCTGGCACCCCACTCTCCAAACTTCCACGCCAACCCAACGTGAGGACTTTCGGCCACGACAGATTTAAGGTGCACCAGCCGCCTCTACACCATACGTTTACAAACATCCATGCCTGGACCCGGATTCGAACCAGGAACCTTCCGATCTAGAGGATAACACCTTAACCACTATACCGGTTGGTCGGCAATTATCCATAGGTAAGGAAATCAATCACCAACAATAAATTTAACTACTAGTACTACTGGTAGTAAGTATTAAACGAATTGATGATAATCAGTATTACTAGTTTCCACACAAAAAACATCAGTTTGTTTTATACGTAGCACTTTTCTATTTATCTAAAATTAAGCAGTCTCTATCTCTAATGTCGTTGAGCAAATGACAGATAAATTGTACCTAACCTTCTCTCATACTAGCATAAAAATTTAATTTTTGGCAGTTTTTGGTCAACATAACACACAAGGAAACTCTTCTTAATTGCTTAAATAGAAGTTATATAGTAATGAAAATCACTTTTGAGTTTTAACTATCTAAGGAAAGATATCATATTAATTGTGTCATCCCCCAACCTACTTCTCAATGAACTGCAAATATAAAAAGTGGCCGAGAACTCCCTCTCAGCCTCGACACTAGTTGGTTCAACCGTCATTAAGTAGTCGTACATAAGAGACAAATATTTTCCTTTGACTCCATTTCATATGAAGTCATTTGTTTCTTCAATATTTTCTCCAAATCTGTTTCTTTTCTAAAGTTTGTCTTTTTGCAAGTCTTCATTTTCTTGCAGAATTTGATTTTCTAATTCCTCTTTATTGAAAAAATATTATTGATAGTATAATTTATTATTTTTGCTAAAATTCTCCAAACTGATTAGTGAAAAATATAAAATCGATTGTATAATAAACGATTTTGCGACTTTAAAGTTGAGTTTGAATAATCGATTATTAAACTTTTTAAAAAATTGAGTTTTTCGGATCCGGACCGGATTTGATAGATGTTGCTGGATCCGGTAGGTAGCCAAATGATGCCGGATCCTCCGGATCGGATTACAATCCCTAATTACAAACCGCCGAGCGCAAGCCGGCGCAGCCCGGGTAGTTTATTGAAAATAGCAATCTTGAAATTCTTATACAACAATATGTAGTTCTCTAATGAGGGGATTCAATTATAGCAATTACGTTGTTAAATTAATTTAATAATACCTAGCATTTGCTATTAATTATCAGAAATTCGTGTAATATTTTAACATTCATTTCTGACAACAAACCTTGTAAAGAAAAGTACGCTTTATATGATTCGGTGCAGTTATGGGAAATATGTTTACTCCTAATTCAGATAAAAGACAGAATACGATAAACTAAGTATAAATGACATCATAACTACTATTATCTTATCTGTCACACAACCATTTTAACAAAAGAAACCTATTTGTATAGCTGGAGACACAAAGTAAAAGGAAATGTAACAATAAAGAGAAAATATGTTTTTACAAAAGAGTACATTAACAATTAAACCTTAGAACCAGATGAATATAAAAGACACCTATTCACATAACATTTAAAATGAATGTAACAATTTCAGTCTCTTTAAAAAGTGTATTTTCCAAAGATTTCTTATCCACCGTGGCGAGCGTATTTTTCCTCTACTGATAAGTTATAAAACATAAAAATTATTTATATACAGTTTTTATACATTCCCTATCAATTCAGTGAACATTGTATCCACTATATGAGTCACTAGCAGAAATACCCGGCTTTGCTCGGGTTGAATTAATAATACGTTGATTGAAAATTCATCACCAATTATTTTTCATAAAAGAATGTTAGCATCATTTAAGTGTGCGGGAAAAATTTAATACCAATTTAACTACTCCGTCGCTTCTACAATTTGCTTTGGACGCAAATATGCATATATATGTTGCATCCAACCATATAATCCATTTCATATTCGTCACACTTCTGCTGAAGTTGATTTTAAGTTTTCGAGTGACTACGAATATTTTCGTGCATTCAATTTCAGTAAAACTGGCGAATTTACGGTTGATAGTCTTGCACTTAGTTTTCCTATGAATATGTTTTCATTGTGCCATTCTTTCACCTACTAAGCGATATTTTCGAATTTCATCATCAATATGAGAAGATGGTAAGTTAAATTGTTACAACATTCGTTACTAATTTAATTTGAAGGAAACGCAATCTTTCTTGAAAATTCCACTCCGGGGCAAGTGGAATAACGGAATTTTGGTCAGATATATAAAGCAGAGTTGACGTTTGTCTGTTCTCTACACTAATCCACCTTTTGACCAATCCGCACATTTGGAACACTTATATTTTAGAACCTTGCGGATATGATAGGCTACATATTAACCCGTGTTCTATTTGTCTAAGAGGGATAAAAATTTACTGCATTCGTGACTAATTTAATTTGAAGCAAACGCACTTTTTCCAGAAAATTCAATTCAGTGGCATGTGGAATGACAGAGCTTTTGTTAGAAATACATGTCATCAGAGTAGACATATTAAACCCAATCGATAACAATTTTTTAACAAACAGAAGGTTGATTTTACAGCGCTTTTACAAAAAGAAAATCATTTTAACGAACGGTTCACATGCATCTAAGTTGCGTAAGAACAGCTTCAATAAATAGAGTAAGCAACCTCGACTTTCTGCCTCTTAACACATAAAATTTAAATTTTTCAAAATTACTTAGTATGATATTATTCAAAGATCAACGAAGTCTTGTTAAATATTCCCTTTCCTCCAACCCACATACAGTTTTAAATTGAACCCCTATGGTACTTTTAAGATCAGAAATTTGGTTTCTAAATGGAAAGCACGTATCTATTTAGAATGATAGATGTAGTTACTTGACTATTGAGTACAGATTTCAATAACACCCATGAAACATGAAAAACAAATTAAATTAAATTTATTATAATCGTCCTTCAATGAAAAGCTATATCAAAATTTTTAAATATATTTTGAACAACAAAGTATGACTACCAGTTTTAACTTAACGTAACCCATCTTATTTTAAAGTTATTTTTGAAATTTTTCATGTCATTTTAAAATTATAAATTACACTTAAAAAATAATTTGATTTGTAAATTTTATTTAATTTTTTATCTACACACTATTACGTATTCAATTAAAGATTAATGAAAGTTGGTGGAAATATACATATACCACCACGAAAGTACCCATGTTTAATGATATTTTGCAGGAAATAAATAAATAAAATCCCACTTCTAAATAATATTTCTGGAATAGGTAATATACCGTAACACAGAAGCAAATAGAAACAAAATTCCAATCCTTAAAAAAGGCAGAATTCTGAAGGAAAAAAAATCTGTTCTAGCATGTTGAATTTCGACTTCCTGAATATATTCTGAAGGAAAACAATTCGACAAAAAACTTGAACAATATTAATAAAGACAATGATTTATAAGCAAAAAGAACACATATTTATAATACTTGGGAATCCCCAAATATGACCACAGGCATCTCGTTTTCAATTCAAGTACCCCAAAACGAATTATAAAACAAACTAAAAAATTAAACATTAATTGTGAGGTTGCCAGATAAAGAGTAGCAAAATTACGCTTTTATGATCAATGAGTTTATCGTTTGGGCTTTTCGTGCTCCATTATAAAATTTAAGTAATTATAAAATTAAATGTTCTAAATATTCTTTCATCATCAATCAAATATTTATAAATATTATTTTCATCATGGGATGAAGTAAAAATTCAGTTCAAACATGAACATTATAATTTAATTTGTTTTAAGAGAATTGTTTTTCGATCAACACTGGTAAAGGAATCTGAGATGCGTATAGCAATCGTTTTACACTCAATGTTATTTCTATGGCGTTTTCAAATTGCTTTTAGGTCAAATGTAGGCCGCTTAGGATTCGAATTTTTCAAAATCCTTTCTTAGTGCACCCCTACGGTATAAGAAGAATCACCCTGCAAAATTTCAGCTTCCTAGGACTTGTAGTTCTTGAGATACAGTGATGAGTCAGTCAGTCAGTGAGTGAGTGGTATTTGAATTTTATATATATAGATTCCATGTCAAGCAGCAGTCAACAACCCAACCAACTCCTATTTTTTTTCAATCTCGGCTAATTTGTTTTCCAGTCATATTCAAGAAACTGGAAATTTTTAGCTTTCTACTTGCAATAATCCTTTTTATGTATATTGTTTTTTTTTTCAAGTAAGAAAAATTAGGCAATTTTTATGATTTTACAATCATAAGTATTCTGTACCTCTAGTCCTAACTATCGAATCATACTGAATGAAAACTTATTTCGTAGAAAAATGTATCTTGTTAAATGGCGTATCATGTGATATTTTAAGAGACCTTTTAAATTCCAAGGCCATTCAATTTGACCTTTGACCTACAATTACAAAACAAAGTGTATTTTTATTTTTTCTAAAAAATATTTGTTAAAGGTACACTACTTACCTTTGCTTTCTCAAAGTTTCATTGTGGGACACGAGTGGGTTCATGGTTGAAAAATATTTAAAGTAAATAGAAGTATGTAACCAGTACCCACAAACACCTGTATCTTTTGACTAGTTTGTCCAACCGAAATGGAAAAACAAGATTATTTTATAGAAAACAGTACTACCATTCTGGTGACATATTGTATGATGTATTTGTACTATGAGTTACCTTTCTTATTTTAAGATCACTCTTAGTATCATCTCTACTATTATAAAAGGAAATGTTTCTCTGTCTCTGTACTCAGTGTCCAGACGATTCTACGGCAGTTAAAATAATGACATTTGTCACACAAGTAGTCCTAATTTTTTGCAATTTTTGTGTACCAGTCGAATTTAAAATTTAACATTTTTTAATTAATTTATTACTTTTTTCACCTTTTGTCCTTATTTACCTCGAATAGAGAAGTTAAGTAGCGTATTTTGCGATTTTCGACCTCTGACGTTATAAATGTTTTTCATCCTATTTCCTTTGGAACCGTGCAACGTTTTCCGATTCTAGCGTGTTTTTATTTACGTTGTTGATAGTAGCCTCCACGGCGTTGCTTGTGGAGCTCGTTTGCGAAGCAAACCAAATGGGAATACGTAGCAATCCCCGAGGGTTGGCGAGCGTCGGGAAGCAGTGGTCACACCTGACCCCACGAAAAGAACTGTCACGGGCAACGCCGTGCTGGTCTCGCAGTGGCAAGTGTAATAAATCAGAACTAGGGGGCCTGCCCCCTGCTCGCTAACGCTCGCCAACCCCCGGAGGATTGCTTCGCAATCCTCATTGGTTCACTATGCTCGCTTCGCTCGCCTCAATGAAGACACTTGTCCTAGCAGAAGGGATTGTTTACAAAATATGTAACCAAAAAAATGTTTTTCAAATCTAAATTTGCTGTATTACAGAAAAAATATATACAGTATCTCTAAAATCAGAATTCAAATGGAAACTTTGTGCAAATTTTGACTCGAAATGTGAGCGTTGCTTTGGAAATTGAATACCCAGCATGTTGTTTATGTGTACATTTTCCCAACACTCAAACGACCCACACTTTTTCATTGAGTTTGTTGCCGTGAAAGCGTCTTGTTGAACTATAATTGTTGGCCCTGAAAAGGACCGTTTTTTAAATGGCCCTGAAAAGATCCTCCGCTTTCTTTGATTTCTATTATAAACTAACTGCAACAGCTCATTAAAATTTCCTTTTTTTTTCCCAATAAAATTTCATCCGATAACGCTATAAATTCAATCGATGCGCGAGACTTCGCGATAAACAAACAATCGTGCAGTGTTGCCAAAACGCGATTACAAATAACGTCTTTTTTGCGTGCCACGTAAGAGAATTATATATATAGAAGGTTACTTTGAAGGTTTTGAAATTCAAGGCATCGGCATTGAGTTTTAAACAAGTATTTTATTATTTTTCCCTAAAATATATCATTATGTAATATATCCTCAAAAAGGTTATACGTTTTTCTATTAAATAAGCCCTCTTTCAACTCGATTGTGTAAACAGGTCAAAAGATACAGATGGTTTTGGGTACGGATTACAAACTTCTATTTACTTCGAATATTTTTTAACTATGAATCCCTGTGTGTCCCTTTTATGAAACCGTCATCTGACCGTCGTTCAAAATTACGTGGTCTTGTTCTCGTATCTTTTACTTAGGAATTTATCCAGGACCGTCGTCAATAGATCGTTGTGCTGCTCCAGTAAGTTTACTTAAAATACCTACCTACCTACCAACCAACTATGACACTATCAGACAGCAAAGATAAATAGTGTACCTTTAACATATGTATTTTTAAAAAGAAATAAAAAATATACTTTTTGTAATTGTAAGTAAAATTGAAGGACCTTGAAATGGAAAAGGTCACCTCAAACATCGTATGAAATGTCATGTGAAAGGTTGCATATATTTTTTACGAAATAAGCTTTCATTCAGTTTTATTGGATAATTATGTCTAAAGACAGGTTAATGAGTCTGAAAACGTAAAGAATTGCCCAAATTTTCAAAACTAATATTAATATTCATAAAAAAAATTTTGCCAGTTGTAATCTAAGACTTTCTAGAATCTAAATATATAAAAATCAAATACCACTCACTCACTCATTCATCACTATATCTCAAGAACTACAAGTCCTAGGAAGCTGAAATTTTGCATAATGATTCTTCTTATACCGTAGGGGTGCACTATGAAGGGGTTTTGAAAATTTCGACTCCTAAGATGCATAAAATTGACCTAAGGAGCCAAGCCAAAAGCAATTCGAAATCGCCTTAGAAATAACATTGAGCAAAAACGATTGTTATACGCAGCTCAGATTGCTTTACCAGTGTTGGTCAAAAAACAATGCAGTGCTTTTCGCTTTTTAAAAGTGCTGTAAAATGAACCTTTTTGTTTATTAAAAAATTGTTATCGATAGATTTTAATTTGTCTACACTGGTTTCATTTATTTCTATCACAAGCTCCATTATTCCACATGCCGCTGAATGGAATTTTCAAGAAAAATTGCTTCGGCTTCAAACTAAATTAGTCACGAATGCATTAACAAGTTAACTTACCATCCTCTCATATTGATGAGTAAATTCGAAAATATCGCATACTAGGTGCAAGAATGGCACAAGTGAAACATATTCATAAGAAAATTAAATGTAAAACGTTATTCTCATGATTTAGCTATATTTACTGAAAATGAATGCATGGGAATATTCGTAGTTAGTCGAAAACTCAAAATCTCCTTCTGCAGCAGTCACACTAGAAAAAAAAAACTTTCAGCAGAAGTGCGACGAATATGAAATGGATTATATGCATGGATACAACATGTATGTATATTTGCGTCCGAAGTAAATTGTAGAAACGATAGAGAAGTTAAAATTATGTTTAAAATTTTTTTTTTCAGTACACTTAGATGATGCTAACATCCCTTTATGAAAAATAATTGATGACTTTTCAATCAACGTATTATTAATTCAACCCGAGCAAAGCCGGGTATTTCTGCTAGTTTTTTATATACACATTCCATTCACATTAATGTGACCACCTCCTACTTTCGACGTCGTCGTGAAATAACCAATCACAAAAGCCAGGTGGTAGCATATTGCGGTGGAGTGTATATAAAGGATGTCCAAGGGCATCGGAAAGCATTTCAATCGTTGGCGTAATGCAGAAACGTAGCGATTTATCAGGCGATTAAGGCACTATCCAAAATCAGCGGCGTGGCACATGTGGTGCACCACAGTCTATAGATGACAGAGGCGAACGAAGGCTACGGAGATGCGTTCGGGTGAATAGACGTGCAACTGTTGAGCAACTGACCGCCCAGATGAACCAAGGGGCTACCAAGAGTGTATCCTCAACAACGGTTCAGCGAACGTTGCTGCGCATGGGCCTCCGCGGAAGACGCCTGGTTAATACACCTATGATGACTGTTGTTCATCGGCGACGAAGGCTGGAATTTGCACGCCAGTACCGCAACTGGACGTCCACAGAGTGGCGACAGGTGGCTTTTTTCGATGAATCACGTTTTATGCTCCATCTGACTGATGAACGTTGGCGTATACGGAGTGAAACGTCGGAAAACAAAGACCCTGCAACAATTGCCGGAAGGATCCAGGCTGGAGGAGGGAGGTAATCTAGCGCAACTGGTCACGGCACTGGAGTCGGCATGGCTCAACATCCCAGTGAACACCTTCAGAAACCTAATCGACTCTCTTCCTTCACGTCTCGCAGCGGTCCGCTCTGCCAAAGGTGGTTATTCTGGCTTTTGACAGGTGGTCACATTAATGTGACTGGACTGTGTATGACAAGGAAACAAATTAGCCGAGTTTTTAAAAAAAATCGGAGTGGGTAAGGTCGAAAATCACCCTTTTGTGTCTGGTTTCACTTGGAAACACCCCCCCCCCCCCAATATCTCTAGCACATTCTAAATCCACATTTTTTTATCGATGCTATAATTAACTACGCTTAAGATTTTACTGTATCTGTTGGTCTTTTCAGAAGTAATTGTGCAAATTATTTTTGTTTCGATTTAAATTTAGTACGATTACATAAATAATTTGAATCGAGTAGTTTAATTAGGTAGGTACTTAATTAACGTCGCACAGGATCAATTAAACGGGCTATTGATGACTGTCCGGGATCAATCCGAGTAGTTGAGGATACTATATATCATAGCTGATGCATCACGGATATACATCTCGGTGTATATTTTAATTTTTGATTATAGTGTCGAACACATTAAAAATTAATCGTTTTCAAATTTTACGCAGTCAACATTATTTATGAATGTTACATTACGATTTTAGAACTTACTAAACTAGAAAAACGTGCTTTTAAACTCAATTTTATATGAAGTCTAGTAATGATTTCAATGCTAACGTTTTATTTCGCTCTTTAAGGTATCATATGCTTAATATTTTCTAGAAACGTTTACTCTATGCATCATAAAAATTTCATATCAAAATTCATGACGAAATTTCATATCAAAATTCTTTTATGAATAGATACTGGTCTAATATCGACAAGAAATATATGAATTTCTTAGAACTATTCATAGCGATTTTAAAGTGAATGTCAACTAAAATAACACTCGATGTGTGCGTCAATCAAAAGTTTTTACACAAAATGATGATACTTAAATGTGAAATAAATTTGCTTCTAACTAAAATCATAACTAGAATTCATATTGCACCAACTTATATAAGGGAAAATAGAAAGAGGCAGTATTCTTCATTTCTATCTTTTGATAGATAAAAGGAATATAAAACAGTGTTTTTTTTTTTTTAGTTTTTGTGTATTTCTTATATTTTATTTACTACATTGTAATTATTTGTAAAAAGTTGAATCTTGAGTAGTGTTCTGGAAAAAATGCTATAAACAAGGATAATTTTCAAAATAACCACTGTATTAAAAATAAGTATAAAGATTATATTATATATATAGTAGAGTTACACGATAGATTTCAAAACGGAACCTATAATTTAAAAACGCAATCAGGATCTTTTAAATATTGAAGTGACAAATATGTAACACTGAAGTACGTTACAAAGAGTTGAGTGAGAAATAGAAAGAGAAGGGAGGCTAAAGAAAAGTGCGTTTTGCTTTAGAGTAGTGTGAGACAAGCTCCACAATGAAAAGTAATGAAGACGTTTATCTATCTTAACTGTAATTCATGGCATTTACTCTTGAAAGTAAATGTGTTTAGCCTGCATTTGCTAACATTTTCAGCACAAGTTATTTGTCTATGAAGTACAATCATACTTTTCTAAATTTTAAACATAATCTTGAAAACTCAAGCAGTCACAAAATCCAAGTATATAACTTCTGGTAATAGATAGTCAAAACTTTCTGTGTATCTAGTGTTAACTCTATTCTGCTTACATCTTCCATAAATTGTTTTATGTAAGGCTAATTGTTAACATATTCATTTAAGGTAATAAGTTCAATTTGTTAAGAACACAATCCAAAATAAAAGCACTGATTAATTATTACAATAACAATTTTAAACATATCGCTTTCATAGAACAAAATTGAATCCGTACATTAAAATAACTCTATTTTCTTTCTAAAGTTAAAATAACATCTCTTATTGAGCATAGTTGGTGTACAGCTGACGCACAATATCAAAATTTTCAAGATATGATTTGTTTTACTAGAGCATAATGTGATGATCCTTACACTAGTGAAGTCCTATACGTCATTTTTCTTTGTATGAGAGCTAGATTTCTTCTAGAGAAAGACGCTTTTAGCTTACTAATTAGAATTATTTCTTTTTAATTTGTCTCTAATACATTTTCTGACATAGTACGTTTCACTAGTAAACCGAAGATGTATTGAATGTTTGTTTTCCAGATAAAATTTGTCAGTGAAACTGAAACGTAGATAAATTTCTTTCTGGTTATTTTTTATTATTCCATTCATAGAAAATATTTGAAATGCTCTTCGATAGATGATCAAAGACAAGAAAGTTTCGCAACTATAAACCAATGGGTAGTAATTTTACTACCTGGAACAATCTAGGAGGTACTTATAAATAGATGTGGTGACAGTGCATTTTAGTTCAAAAATTCTCTATGTATTGATATACGAATGCACAATTTTTAATTACTTTGTTTATTTATGAATATCGAAAATAAAAAATTTTGTATTTTACTTTGCGCCTATTCTTGTACCACAATTAACACGTTGAATTTTCATGCATTATGATATTTAATTTGCATAATACATAATATTTTTTTATATTTCCAATGGCAAGGCTGGGTACAGATTGCAAAGACAAATACAATACATATAATACAATACAGAAATACAATACAGCACAGAATTGACCGAAGTCATTGTAGCCTTATACAAGGCCAGAAGTGATGAAGTACTTCTTGTTCAGACTTGTGAAGGGGCACCCAGTGGGTGGACCATCATTGTCCCTAACAAAGGACAGTACAATTTACATCCATGCCCTGACCCGGATTCGAACCAGGAGCATTCCGATCCAGAGGCCAACACCTTGACCACTAGACCGGTTGGTCGGCATAATGAATAATATAAATACTTTTATATCATTCAAATTACCTTGAAATTTATATGCATGATTTTTACAGAACAGCGCTATCATATTTAAGAACGTACGTGAACCCTAAATCGATTTTGTTTGTTAAGAATAAACGATTGTTGTACGCATCTCAAATTGTTTTACCAATATTGATCTAAAAACAATTTTTCTTAAACGATTTAAATTATAATATTTAAGTTTGAACTGACTTTCATTTCTTCCCTTGATGTAAGTAATTTATAAATACTTGATAGAAGAAATAATATTTAAAACGTTTAATTTTGCATAGCTTACATTTTTGTAATGGAACATGAAATGCACCAAAGAAAAACTCATTGATCATAAAAGCTTAATTTTGCTACTCTGTGTCTGGCAATGTCAGAGTTAATGTTTACTTTTTTGAATTTGATTTAGAATTCTGTGTGTTGGGTATTTGAGTTGACTGCGATATGTTGCGGTCGTATTTGAGGATTCCCAAGTAATATAAATATGTGTTATTTTGTTAATAAATCATTATTGTCTTTATCAATATCGTTTTAAAGTGTTTTGTCGAATTATTCTATTTCACTATATATTCAGAAAGTCGAAGTTGAACACGTTTGAATAGATACGTATATGTTTTTTCCAGAATTCTGCATTTTTTCAAGGATTGGAATTTTACATTTATATGTTCCGGTATATTACCTATTGCAGAAATATTATTTAGGAGTTTTAATGATTTGTCTATTTCCTGCATAATGTCACTAGGCATGGGTAATTTCGTAGCGGTACACGTATATTTCGACCAACTTTCTCTAAATATTTGATTGAATGCGTAATTATTTGTAGACTTATGTGATGGATATTTTTGATCATTTATATTTGTTTATCAATGTGCTATGTGACAACGATGTAAAATGTTGATTCGCTTCCTTGAGCTTTGTATATATGATATGGTTGTTGCATAGCGAGATAATCTTTTATCTCAAATTTATTTAACCAAGTATGTTTTAATTATTTCATTTGCATAAATAAACAAGAATTTATCATGCCATACTTTCTTTAAAATGGTAGCAGAGCGTGGTTGAACTTTTGTTGACGATTTAAATAATCTATAAAGAAGCACGAGTAAAGCATAACCGCAGACCGCGAAGGAAAAATGGATCATAGTAGTTCAGCTAGAATAGAGCTGCAAAATGAAAATAATTATGCAATTTGGAGCATGAAAATCGAAGCATTACTGGATGTTAAGGATTTGTTTTAAGAAGTAATCCTTAATGAAGAACCGGTTAAAGGTGAAAATAATCCAGACAGTGTGAAGAATCATAAAGCTTGGTTAAAGAAAAATAAGGAAACTTTGGGAATAATTGTTCTTAGACTAACAGTTGAACAAGCGATCGTATATAAAGGAATAAAGAAAGAAAAAGAGATTTGGGAAGTAATTAAAACACGATTTGAAGGTGCGGTAGAAGATAAATGAACAGATTTACTGTTGGATTTAACTCGATTGAAGAAGATGGGAAACGAAAGCATCGATGAATATCTTACAAGATCGCAGGGTCTCTTACAACAAATAAACGAACTAGGTAAACAGGTAACAGAAGGAGAATTGGTTTGGTTTATTGTAGAAGGCTTACCAGAGAGGTATGAACTGTTAGCACTGTCAGCTAATCGAGGAATCAAGTTTGTGGATTTAAGACAAACATTATTACATTTTGAGAAGAAAGAGCAAGACAAAAAGGGTGAACTTAGAGCTTACAGAACTCACTCAACTCATCAAGCCAAAGCCGAAATCCTGTGGTACAGCTACACTCTACGTTTATGAGTGATGGTAACGGCTTGGCGATTTTTTTTTGACGCACTTCTAGTAGCGAGTTACGATAAATTAAGGCAAATCATCTGTCGTTACCGTTGTTGTGGTTTTCATGGCAACCTCGGCAAACGGAAACTTTCAATTTTCATTTTTGAATATTCTAGAAAGTTCTTCCAAATCCGTTAAAGTCGTTTGATTTCATTGATTCGTTTGAAATGTTTTCTTTCCTACCATTTGTTATTTTGTTTTTGAAATATCCTTTGATTGCATTGGTCCTTTTAAATCGTTTTCTGTGATACCATTGGTCCATTTATTTTTATTTTGACAGTTGTGGAAATTATATATTTTATTATAATAGTTTTCACGAAAAGATTTCGAGTTTTGTTTTTTTGCCATTTTCGTCTTGATTATTTTTTTCACGCAAGAGTTCTGACGTTATCAGGTTGTATTATTTCTTGCTTTTTTTCTTTTATAAATCTTTTTCTTTTTCAACATGCCCACTGTATTTAGTGTAATTGATAAGTTTCAGGGTATATATATATATATTCTTACCCAACATTCGAAGTTTAGTTCTGCTGGAACACAATTGTGTTTTGTAATGTATTTACTTTTTGGGAAATTAAAAAAAAAATATGTATTTTCAAAACGTTTTCAAATGTGTTTTCAAGCTTTCATTTTCCGTTAAAAAAGAAAAATATTTTTAAAAGAAAAAGTTTTTTTAAATAATTCTTTTTTTTGGCGAATTTATATATATATAGAAGTGCGCCAAAAAAATCGCAAAGATCGCTACCAAGAGGCAAGCGAAGGAATACGCGTTTTTCCCGCAAGTGAATACGAAGAACGAGACCAAGAACGGATACAGGCTTTCTTCGACGCCTAGAAGAGGCTCGCTAAAAAACTAACTCCTCGCAGTTTGCCTTCATGAAAATAAAATGTTGTTCTAAAGAAAAACGCTTATGTAAATATTCTCCATTAAGACCCGGTGCACACGTCCGGTTTTTCAACGTTCGTCGCCACTGCGACACCGAAGCCCAACTATGCACACATAACCGTGAAATGACGCATGAACTCATTTCGCGCCATTTGCGATAAATATTCTATCGAGAAAACGTGTTTGTTTCGCATACTTGGTGTAAAAAAAGTATATTTTGAAACAAACTAGACGTTACTGGATATAACCAATTATTAATTATTATTTATATTCCATTTGTTAATGAAAACAAGGTACTTCAGAACGGAGACGCATGTGGGGAGTTGCGGTACAAATTGCACGCAAGTTGGACGTGCGTCGCGCGGCGCTGGAGACATGTGTGCACAGTTTCATTGGATCTATTGGATCTCAGACCGTACTTGGGTTGCGGAAGCGGCGTCACACGTTGAAAAACCGGGTGTGTACACCGGACCTTAAGTTTTAGTGTAATGAAATGGTGTCATCCTGGAAACATGTTTCATGCCTGCTACATATTTAACCAACTCATGTAACCGAGCGGCCCAACAGAAGTATTAATTTTCGTCAAATTATTATATAAACTTTGCATCGAATTTTACTTTTCCATCAACCCTCCTGGTGGTTGAATCGACGAGATATCTCGTCATTAGCAAATTTAACCAGGCATCTCATCATTAGAAGAAAATTAACCAGATTTGATGTCATCATAGTAAAATATTGGCAACATCTTGGTGATGATATACAACTGTGATCAAAAAGTATCCGGAATGCTTCTTTTAAAATACATATATCGTCTGCAAAATTTTATCAAATATGTTTACGACTTACATAAATATGTGGCAACAATCAGGGATTTATTTAATTTTATCGTCTGAAAATAAATTTGTTTTTAATAAGAGAAGAATTTTCACTTCGTTAATTTTCCAAAATGTCGAATGTAATTGAGCAAAAAACATGCATTACATTTTGTTTCAGCAATGCAATTTCTGCTATAAATGCATTTGAAATGTTGAAAAAAGCTTTCAAAGACGACTGTTTATCAAAAATAACATTGATTGGTATAAAAAGTTTAAAGATGGTAGAGAGAATCCGTCGTAGTTGATTCGCGATCTGGTAGACTATCCACTGCGACTAATGATCAACATGTCAATCAGGTCAGATAATTGGTGCTTAGGGATCGTCGTTTAACAATAAGAGACATTATTGAACAAGTTCCTTTACCATTCGTCGAAAACGACCTGAATTTTGGCGAGATAACTTATGGGTTTTGCATCACGCTAATGCGCATTCTCACAATGCCATTATTATTCGTGATTTTTTGACAAAGCATTCAACAAATACGGCTCCATAAGCTCCGTTTTCACCTGATATGTTATGGTATGACTTTTTCTTATTTCCACGGGTGAAACTCCCTCTTCGTGGTCACCGTTTTGAATCCATTGATGCAATAAAAGAAAATTCTATACAAACCCTGAAGGGGTTTTACAAAAACGACTTAAAGGCATGTTTTCAGGATTGGAAAAGTGAATTGAAGTTGGATGAGATTACTTTGAAGGAGATGTAATGAATTTTTACCCATAAGTTGATATATTTTGTTTTATGACAGCATTCCGTGTACTTTTTGAACACAAGTATTATACTGTAATAAGAAAAATTGATTAGATCTAGATGGATTCTTTGAAACCCCTTGGAGGGTTTAGTGCACATTAAATGGCATACAATCTGCTATAAAATAATCGTTACACATTTAAATATTATTATTTTAGGTAAAAACCTATGATTGACGTATTAAGTTTTGTCAATTTTTTTTTTATCGTAACAAATTGTTTTAAAGTAAAATAGCCTACAAAAATTTCATTTCAGTCTGCTAAAAATACGAATTAAGTATGTGGTATGAATGCGAACTAATCAAAATGATCAGATCATGTTTAAGCATGGAAATTCTCTATCAAATAAGCTCCATTAAAAATTAATCCAAAGGTTTTAATTTTGTAGGAAAATAGCATTGGAAAATAAACCATAAGGGAATCATTAGTGTATTTAAAAAATGTTTTATTGCATTTCGGAAAACTTCGCAATATCAAGGTAAGCTATACAAGATAAAATAAAGAAATTTCCACTAAACTAAAATAAATATTTGTTTGTAAACTAATACCAAAATTGAAGATTGTATCTTAGTCTAATATTTATAGCACAAATATAAATTCTAAATACAGACCTCTGAGGAGTACGCATATATCCTTTTTGAAAACGTCATTCTTTCATGCATGACTTCTAACTAGTTTTGACTATAGTCCAAACGAAAATTTCCAGGCATTCTTTCAACCAATTGATTTGGTAATTTAGTCATTAAGAGTGCTGTGGGAGAAAAACAATAGTACACTTCTCTGAAATATCGCGACACTCGAAAGGTTAAAAAATTTCTCTAATTTATAGAATACTAGCAAAATACCCGACCTTACTCGGTTTGAATTGGTTTACTCTAGATTGAAGAGATAATCAAAATATATAATGACTTACGTTTTTTGTAGAATAAAAATTTATTTTAACATCTTTCGCCATCTTTATATTTTCTACAAATTACTTTGGACACAAATCCTACACATGCATATCCATTCATGTAATACATTTCACATACATCGCACAATTGCTGTATGATAAAGCTACAAAATGACGAAAGGTGATACTAAGGTTACTACTATAAAAGACGATTTATAGGAAGATATATAGATTTGGAATTCCCTTTCTTAAGTTCTTTTCATGTTCAACTCAATTAATTAAAATTACGATTTACGGCGAGTGCTCTCGCACTCATAGTCAACGAAACAATATTTTTTTACTTGTGGCACTCTTGCCTCCGGTATGCGACATTGTGAAATTTTGCAATCTTCTCCTGGCATTATTACAACGAATTTTTTAATGTTGGAAAAAGTTCCAGTTTGGATTAAAAAACATTATTATTCTTTCAATAACGGCATTATTCTTTAAATAACGGCATTATTCTTTAAATAACGGAATTATTCTTTAAATAACGGAATTATTCTTTAAATAACGGAATTATTCTTTCAATAATGGCATAACTACACTTAAAATTTACTGAAAATTTATACTGACTTACCTAACATTTTAAAGTTTAATACTTTGTAGTGCTGTTGCGTGTGATGAGAAGGAAACACAATTATTAAAATAATAAATATTAAAAACAGGAAACAGCAAAGTAAAACAAAATAAAAGAAGTCGCAAAAAATTGTTCTAAAGATATTAATTTGTGATTCAATTTTATCTCTTGATCTCGCACCGTTGCCACAACTTACAACTAAAAGTGCACAAAATTTAGAAATGTGAAATTAATTCAGAGCGAAAGAACTTGAAAAAATATCACTGCTCCCGCGATCTTGTTCAATCTCGTTTCATTGAAAAATATCGTCTGTCCCAAATATTCGGAAATCGTTTTCATTGCGCAAAGAATAAAAATAAGACTCGAAATAAATGAAATATCAGAGATGAAATTCCATAAAAAAAAATAATTTTTTGAAGAATAATTACTTTTTCAGCAGTACTGGTAAAGCAATCGAAGTAATCGTAATATTCAATAGACAATCCAATTTTTCCAAAACTACCAAATTATGGTTGATTTAAGTATACTTACTCAGGTGTTTTAACATGAAACTCAACTAAATATAACAATAAAAAAATGTTTAATATTGCGTTCACTAAACTAATAGATAATGTATAAAATAAAATACAATGCAATCAAATATCTGGAATACAATTCATGTGATGTCTACACAAACACACAAACACAAAATCGAGCATAGAACAGAAAGACGGACAGACAGACTTTCGCAACCAATGCCACTCACTAAATTAAGATAAGTACTCACTGTATGCAAATTTTCATGAAAATATCTTAAACCGCGTGGACGTGTATAGGGCACAACATACAGACAGACAGACAGACAGACAGACGGACAGACAGACAGACAGACAGACACCAAACGAGAAAAAGGCGGATTCGGCATCAGAAGGGTCCAAAACGGATAGAAAACTTGAAATGGGTCGAAAATATTGAATGTACAAACAAACACTCCATTCTTATTTATATAGAGGAGAAATCATACGAAATTATAATAAACTAGCAAAATACCCGACCTTACTCGGTTTGAATTGGTTTACTATAGATTGAAGAGATAATCAAAATATATAATGACTTACGTTTTTTGTAGAAAAAAAATGTATTTTAACACCTTTCGCCATCTTTATATTTTCTACAACTTACTTTGGACACAAATCCTACACATACATATCCATTCATGTAATACATTTCACATACATCGCACAATTGCTGTATGACAATGCTACAAAATGACGAAATGTGTAACTAAGGTTACTACTATAAAAGACGATTTATAGGAAGATTTGGAATTCCCTTTCTTAAGTTATTTTCATGTTCAACTCAATTAATTAAAATTACGATTTACGGCGAGTGCTCTCGCACTCATAGTCAACAAAACAATATTTTTTTACTTGTGGCACTCTTGCTTCCGGTATGCGACATTGTGAAATTTTGCAATCTTCTCCTGTCATTATGACAACGAATTTTTTAATGTTGGAAAAAGTTCTAGTTTGGATTTTTAAACATTACTATTCTTTCAATAACGGCATTATTCTTTAAATAACGGCATTATTCTTTAAATAACGGCATTATTCTTTAAATAACGGCATTATTCTTTCAATAATGGCATTACACTTAAAATTTACTGAAAATTTATACTGACACCTAACATTTTTAAGTCTAATACTTTGTGGTGCAGTTGCGTGTGATGAGAAGGAAAACATATTTATTAAAATAATAAATATTTAAAACAGGAAACAGCGAAATAAAACAAAATAAAAGATGTCGCAAAAAATTGTTCTAAAGATATTAATTTGTGATTCAATTTTATCTCTTGATCTCGCACAGTTGCCACAACTTACAACTAAAAGTGCACAAAATTTAGAAATGTGAAATTAATTCAGAGCGAAAGAACCAGAATAAATATCACTGCTCGGGCGATCTTGTTCATTCTCGTTTCGTTGAAAAATATCGTCTGTCCCAAATATTCGGAAATCGTTTTCATTGCGCAAAGAATAAAAATAAGACTCGAAATAAATAAAGTATCAGAGCTAAAATTTCACCATAAAATTTTTTTTTGAAAAATAATTGGTTTTCAGCATTACTGGTAAAGCAAATGAAAGTAATCGTAATACTCAAACTGCATTCCAATTTTTCGAAAACTATCAAATTGTGGCTGATTTAAGTATACTTACTCAGGTGTTTTAGCATGAAACTCTTCTAAATATAACAATAAAAAAATGTTTAATATTGTATTCACTAAACTATTAAATAATGTATAAAATAAAACACTATGCAATCAAATATATGGAATACAATTCATGTGATGTTTACACAAACACACAAACACAAAATCGAGCATAGAACAGAAAGACGGACAGACAGACTTTCGCAACCAATGCCACTCACTAAATGAAGATAAGTACTCACTGTATGCAAATTTTCATGAAAATATCTTAAACCGCGTGGACGTGTATAGGGCACAACATACAGACAGACAGACAGACAGACAGACACCAAACGAGAAAAAGGCGGATTCGGCATCAGAAGGGTCCAAAACGGATAGAAAACTTGAAATGGGTCGAAAATATTGAATGTACAAACAAACACTCCATTCTTATTTATATAGATGCACTAGAATATATTAAATCACGCAATTAGGAAACATTTAGATGCATTCAAGGATTACTTTTACACCTATCACTGTTGTTTTTACGTAATGCTCAACGTTTTTCAAAATAAATTGTTGCCCAAATTAACAAATGCTAGGTAAAATATTTAATTACGATAAAGATAAAACTCGAATGTCGCAGAGGTTTGTGAGTTGTTTGGTCATTTTTCGACGGTTTGGCAGTCATAAAATAATGCTGCATGCATAAAAAAGTATTTGTTATCCTGAGGGGGGGGGGTGAGAGACGCATTTTGATCAAAAGTAGTCCACAAACTAGTTTTACACATTTCCCTTAACTTTTTAGTGGTGAGTTCGAAGACAAGTGTTTAGGATGAGAAGAGTACGAATGCTGTCAATTAAGAAATAAATTGGGAAGAATGATATCTTCTATATATATAAGTATAAAAAAGTTGCGTATTTTCTCTATGTTAATCTAGACCGTTTTACCAAACCACAACAAATCTGGTACACTTATAATTTAGAACACTGCGGAAAACATAGGCTATTTATTTCCTGTCTTCAAACCAATCTGTAGCCATGAAAATTGGTCCACAGGTTGTCCTAAAACTGCCCTAGAAGCCCCGATTTTAATATCTAAAGTTTGTTTTCGTGTAATGAATGAACATGAACAAAGAAACATGTTCTACGGGGTTAGTGTATTTGAGTTAACACAGGGAAATGTCGTGGTCATATTTTAGCTGTCGCGGTTACATTTGAAATTCGAGCAACGCTGGGTTATTCATCTGAGCAGCTACAAAAATCCACTGAAACTAGGTTACGGTTAAGATAAAAAAAAGTACATTTTGTATTTTAATTTATTTGTGTAAACTCTAAATTGTACTTATAGCTTCAGTATTGACATGAACTAGCATATCTTTGTAGTTTTTAAATATTGAAACGGAATTAGTGTGAAAGTTATGCTGAACAAAACAAGATGTTAATAGGAAACGCGATCACGAGTATGCGTTTAAAAATCACATTTATAGAATTTTAAGATATCTTTGTACAGTAATATTGAAGGTTTGAATTATGTAATTCAAATTAATGTTAAAGGAGATGCTAGTTCATATCAATACTGATGCATTAAGTACAATTTCGAGTTTACACAATTTAACAACATTTAAAATTACACATTAATTTTACATTAAGTATAAAATTACACATTGATTTTACATTAATTTTGCATTAATTAAAATTATACATTAAGTTTACTTTAATTAAAATTATACATTAAGTTTACATTAATTAAAATTACACATTAATTTTGCATTAATTAAAATTATACATTATTTTTGCATTAATTAAAATTACACATTAATTTTGCATTAATTAAAATTACACATAAATTTTATATTAATTAAAATTGTAAATTATTTTTGCAATAATTAAAATTGCACATTCTTTTTGCATTAATTAAAATTACTCATTAATTTTACATTACTTAAAATTACACATTAATTTTACATTACTTAAAATTACACATTAATTTTACATTAATTAAAATGACACATTAATTTTTCATTAATTTAAGTTACATACTTCTAACATTCAATATTACTGTACAAGGATGTCTTAAAATTCTATACATGTAAATTTTAAATGCATACTCGGGTAATTTATTGCTGTCATCACGTTACATTAACATATCTTGTTCTGTTCAGCAATGTTTTGTAACTACAATGTTACAGAAGAAAAACTTTCTCAAATACGATAGTCATTTTCAATGCAATCTGAAGTAATTTATTGCAGTCAAGTTACAATATCATATTGTTTTGTTCAGTGTACTTTAACACCCATTTCGTTTTAATGCTGTAAGTCTGCAATTACTGAAAGCAAAATTCTTAAGATAATGTCATTTTCAATGCAAACGAAAGAAATTTATTACTATCATCGAGTTGCATTATCATCTTACTTTGTTCAACATACCTTTAATCTTATTTCGTATGAATACTGCAAGTTCGAAGTTACTGTAAAAAAACATTCCTAAGATACGATGCATGTCGTTTTTACTGCAAACTGAAGTAATTTATTGCTATGACCAAGTTACATTATAATCCTGTTTTGTTCAGACATAGACTTCACTTTTTTGAGAAAAGGATGTAAGCAACCGTAAAAACTCTAACTAAGGAAAAAAACTCTCCTCCTAAAAGAGAAAGATGGCCTCTTACTATTGTTCTTAGTGCATATATCTTTAACGTAAAAGGAAATAAATTTGCAGGATACAAAGTCTTGAAAAAAACGGAGTGGGAGGAAAAACACATTCCATCACTCCTTTCCCGAAAGAGTCGAATTAAGTACCACCTAAAAAAGCGTGAAATGCATTAAAGCATTTACTTCAATCGTAAATGAAATATCGTACAATTATTTCGTAAAACAACACGTTTCCTTGAGATGCAGGAGTCATTCTAAACTTGTACTTGCTGTTTAGTATTCTGCAGTGAGTGTCGACGCCACATGTAGGGGTTGTCTAAACATTGCTATTTGCATAAAACTTAGTTTACAGTTCAGAACATCGCATTAAAATGTATTTATCTCGTTTGTCATTCGGAACTGTGGTCATAATAAAATTTGAATTTCCAGCTCAAAACGAAAGAAAATAGGGTAAATATTGATTATTTTTATTCATCTAAGAAATCTCTTAAAATACATCTTTTTAGTTTTTGAGGGATTTCACTACTTTTCGTCGTCAAAAATACTTTCTGGATCAGATGATCATTTTTGAATGACGTCCCAAACAATTTATCCAAACTCGTTAAAAGTTCCGAGTTTGCTATCGTTCTACCATTATCCTCGGCGAAGGATCTACGTGAGTTCCAGATGAAGGAGTTTGCTTTTCACAAAGTTTATGTGTAATTTGAAATCTTGAAAGTTTTGAACAAAAGAAGGAAGAGGAAGACTGGGATAATAGTATTGAAAGGGTCTGTTTTCGGGAAGCTATTTGAGATAGGTGACTTGATAGCGTCATACTTGGGACTGATTACAGCTATTTAAGAATGTTTTAATTTATTAGTACACATATCCTTCACTCGTGACAAGGATTAAATTGTTCATTCATGTGTTTAAAAAAAGTTTAATATTAGTAAAACAAATTATATTTTTGGATGCAAAATAAGTTTTGTATTTTTCATTCGATATTACATATCGATATTACATATCGATACTAGACAATTTGAAAGTGGACTGATATTCAGAAACTTCATATTTTCTATCATATGTACCACAACTGGTAAGAGATCATTCTGTAACCTGTACTAAAAATGTACAATAGCTTTTTTTATAAAGTCACTATTCGTCTTCTTTAAATCTCAATAGCAGTGTTAAGATTTCAATACGTTATATGTTAGTAAATTATTCGATAACAAGCAGATCGTTTCAACTAGTCTTAATATTATATCTATGGGTCATTCTGAAATTAAGTGGAAATTTGACAGTCAAAACTTTTGAAAAATAAAATTAAAGTTTTATTATTTATTTTATGTATTTAGTGTTCTGTTAGGGCAAATGAAGTTGTACAACCATCAAACAGAGGTCAAGGAAGCATTTTAAGGGGTTAAGTACCTTTTAAATGTCAAAATATGCAAAAAAATCACTACATTTCGAATTTTAATACCTCCATGAATAAATTATTTACATATATGAAATTTTGTATGCAGATTTTAACTACCTTTATCTTTTGTAAACTATGTTTAAAAAAATTTCTACCCCTTAAATATATTGTAAATTGGACCAAAATGAAATGCATTGTTTTTGTTGTTAGAATATTATATGGTGCATTGCGCGCAGAATTCTGGACAAAATAATTATTATTCTGAGCTGAATTTTTTTATATACTTAAAAATATATAGTATACTTACAATGACGAACTATTGTATTTTTCTTTTAAATATTTCTTACAAAAAATGTTTTTAATAAAAAAAAATTGAAATTTTTTCTTTTTTTCAACACAAAATTAACTTTTTTTCAAAAACTTTCAACAGGATAGACAAAAAAGTTGGTCATTTTATACATATATATGGTTTACATAATCAATTAAAATTTCATGTAATTCTAACCAACCATTCCAGAGAAATCCTGCGCGCAAGTGGTAAAATCACAGTTTTGAGATATCGTCGTTTTAAAACAATTTTATTATTAAAATGCTCCAGGAGCATATGTTTCTTCTAATATCTCCATGAATAAATTATTAACATAAATGAAATTTTGTATGCAGATTTTAACTACCTTTATCTTTTGTAAACTATGTTTAAAAAAATTTCTACCCCTTA
Organism: Metellina segmentata; assembly: GCA_947359465.1. Taxonomy (NCBI): domain Eukaryota; kingdom Metazoa; phylum Arthropoda; class Arachnida; order Araneae; family Tetragnathidae; genus Metellina; species Metellina segmentata. The sequence continues at coordinate 44,526,890 of OX375878.1, forward strand.
AATATATTGTAAATTGGACCAAAATGAAATGCATTGTTTTTGTTGTTAGAATATTATATGGTGCATTTCGCGCAGTATTCTGGGCCAAATAATTATTATTCTGAGCTGATTTTTTTTATATACTTAAAAATATATAGTATAATTACAATGATGAACTATTGTATTTTTTTTTAAAGATTTCTCACAAAAAATTTTTAATAATAAAAAAAAAACTGAAATGTTTTCTTTTTTTCAACACAAAATTAACCTTTTTTCAAAAACTGTCAACAGGATAGACAATAAAGTTGATCATTTTAAACATATGTATGGTTTGCATAATCTATTAAAATTTCATGTAATTCTATCCAACCATTTCTGAGAAATCTTGCGCGTAAGTGGTAAAATCACAGTTTTGAAATATCGTCGTTTAAAAAAAAAAAAATTTTATTATTAAAATGCTCCAGGAGCATATGTTTCTCCTTCTTGCAGAAGAAAATTTTCTGCAACAACTTTTTGCTTTCTTTTTTTGCTCTTTCGAGCCTCTTTCGTGCTCTGAAGAAAGCGTAAATTGCAAATGTCTATTCTTTCAATATCTAAATTGACTAGACATTCTCGAGCAGAAGAACCAGTTATCAGACCGAATTCTTCCATCACTTTTATTCGACCTTTGTTACCCTCATTAAATAAGATTACTGCCTCATTGGTTGCAATTTCTACAACTCTCCTTCCAGCATTCTGGGTTTTAGGACACAGCTTCCATATCAATGAATTTAACGACTCGTTATTGTTCTGTGTCTTTCCTCCCAGACACCTCTGAAGTAATTTTGGCTGTGTCAAATCATTAAAAGTTGGTTTGATTACTTCCATGACGCATATAGGTAAAGTTTTTTTATGAACATAGTCATTCACAGTACCACCAATAAGAGCTCTCTGATAACTACACCACGAATTAGATCCTGACGGGCAGAAACTGTGCAACGACTCTGAGTCGGTGGATCGAGTGTGAAAGTATACAGCCCACACTGCCTTGCGCATTTCACTCAAATTATTGTTGTGTTGTCGTATTGCATTTCCGTAATACACTGTAAGTTTATCAATTACACTATCAGTGAGGCGACCTTTCCCACCGATTGATTTGCCGTCACTGTATGCTGCCTTCATTTGTTTTAACTTTCGAAGTCTGGTCCCCATTCTTTTCTGAATGTGACCAACGCATTCAATTTTTGATACGGTTTCCTCACCATAAGGGTTGGCTTCTGTTATTGCCTGGAACGTTCTTGTATCACCATCCCCTATGTATCCAACGTATTTTGTATTTCGCGTTTCTTCAGAACGTTGGAAAATGCGGACCATGCCAACCATTTCCATCTTCCCTGCAGATCCAATATGATTGACAAGGCATTTATTTCCATGCGTTGTTTTCCAAGCATCATATTCTTCAGTCCCTTTTCTGGTTTTAAAGTAATCGCATGACTTGCAATACGTAGACAAAACCTCAGTATCTAATACTTTCCCAGATTTGTCACCGATGATAGTGCACACACCAATACGAGAAGAATGCCCCCTCGTTTTCCATGTGCCATCACCGCTAATATTAACACTGGGTGAACCGGTCATTTCAATTTCCTCAGTAGCTGCAGAGTTCATAGATTGCTGAGCCACTGTATTTGTACATGTTTGCAAGTTTTTCACTGCTGCGTTGTAGGATTTTCTGGAAACTGGGTGGGGAAGATCCATAATACCACAGAAAACTTTCATGGCTGCATATCCCATTCCAACAGCACGCATTGAATATAAATATCTCCTATTAATTTCAGGAATATTCTTTTTCGCACCTATCATTGGGGAATTCCTAAACGAGCATAACTCATCACAGTTTTTGCATTCGACTGAAATTTTTGATGACAGTCCACACATAATTTCTTCTTTGAATGTCACATTATTGCCACACATTTTGCAGTTCAAACTGTTTTCTAGAGAAGAAAACAATAAGTTAATGTCGATAATGCGATAACCTTTAAATGTACAGTTGGTTTCACTAGTATTGGAAACACCAGAGTCAGCGCAAAGTTTTCTTTCAGAAGCACTTTCATTCAGTGCATTTTTTGATTCACATGCTCTCCTTGAATACATGTTTCCTGTGAACTTACGTTTCTTACTTCTTTTACCAGAAGCTCTCTTTTTCACTCGAATATCTACTGCAGAATTCATAATACAATATTTAAAAAAGAACTATTTATAATCAAAGATCAACAAAAGAAAGATTGGATTCAGAACAGTTTGCAAAAAGACTTTAGCTTGTGAAATTCTTTCACAGTAAAGAAAGAAAACAAATAAAACTAAAAGTAGAAGTCAAAGTACCTTGTTCCCAGATAAAAAATAAAATTAAGAAAACAATGTACATGGATATGGCTTTAGCAATATAGAGCGTAGTCAAAATACATTTTTGTGATCGCTAATATCGACGAAGTACAAAATGTAAACAAACCATCTGGCTCTAAATGTTTGAGTAAGGGCTTCACTCTTTTAACCATAACTTTCGTTCTAGAGTGAAATTTTGCACCAGGTTTGTTTTAAAACGTTGCTAAGAAACAGGACATTAAAATTAGATCATAATATTTTTTAAAATTTTTTTGAAAATTTAAAAGGTACCTAACCCCTTAAGCAAATTAAAGCCAATTTTTTATTTCCTTAAAACATGGAGGTGACATATAGTCCCATGGAGGTGACATTCATGGGAATGGAGCTACAAGTGTTTGCATGGAGGTGACAAAATGTTTCAGTTTCATTTAACACAGTGTAATGTCTTCAGGTATTTCATAAAAAATGAACTGTTCATGAGTGTTCATTGTCAGTTGTTTTAAAATGGCCACAACCTCATCTTGCACTGTTGCTTCACATTCTTTTGGTGTCATGTTGCTTCACAATTTGTTTTTGGTGTCATGTCATCTTGACATGAAGCGGATCTGGTAAGAAGCTTCAAAACATTCTGAGACATTTGCTACATAATAGCAAACACTTTCTACCAAATGCTTTGACAATTATATATTCATTAAATGGGGCACTTAAGTCAGGTCGTAAAGATTCAAACAATGAGCAGAACATTAAGTTTTTCACTGTTTTCAATTTCCCTACCTATGTAATGTGATTTGGTCATCTGAACCTCTGAAATGCACACTTTGTATCTCTTGGTGTACTTACATTAATAATTTTTGTTGAAATCAACATGTATCAGTATCTTATCTGTTCCGGGGTTATTTTTTAGGTTGAAAATTGACCTGTATTGGACTATTTGCAAACATGCTTCATGAAATGAGGAAGCATATGATTGAATTTATTAACTAGTTCTTTGACTTTTATTTCTACTTTTGATTTAACCACTTTCTTAGCTGACTTTTTTATTCCTTTAACTAAACTTTACTTATTTCCTCTACCATTGCTCAACGCATGTAATTACATTTTCAAAATCATTTGTCTCAACGTGTGTGTTAATTCACTTCTTACATCTCCTTTCCAGACATTCTTCTTTACTTTTTACTACATCCTGACAGCAGAGATTTAACCTTCTGGTCTAAATCATTGTAATTAAAAACTTTGAGGCTTTTTAATTTTTCAAAAATTAAAAACATTTTCATGCTTTTCACATGCACATGTTTTTTACATCAGGTTGCAATACCTAAAATGGTAAAAAAACAGAACGTTGAGTATGGAATATTATAGCCAGATTCTATTTCAATTTTTTATGGAGATTTTAAGATTTCCCATTAGGGTTCTCTTTTGTTTTTAGTATTAGTCCTTAATGCCTGGTTCCATACGGCTGACATCTTACTCAAAAAAACCTTCGCGATGTCAGATCTTATTCTCATTTTATTTTTTGTTTGGTATGTGCTTGTCTCTTTAATTACTTCAACAATGTTTTTCTCACTATATTTTATTCAATTTTTCCCATTATGGACTAAAGTGGGATCTTCTGCAAACTTTGATACTTTATAGTTATTTTCCCAGATCGTACCAAACTAAATGCTTTTTGACCTTTCCTTTATTTTGTATTGTAATTTTTCTCTATCTGGCTAGTTAACGCAGCTCAAAATTTAAGATTTTTTTCTCTAAGAGAAACTTTTACTCAACGTAAAAGATTTTTGACCTTCTACTGTGGACTGTTCATATTTTTAAACTTCTCTTTCAAACAATAGTTCCTCTTATAGTTCTCCTATTTTAGTTCTCCTTATTTGTATTGAGCTTCATTCTTTCTTTATTTCATTTTTCAAGTTGCTTAATCTTAATCGTTCAGTAGGACTTTGATTTGTTTCTTTTAGCTAGCCTTTTTCTGCCTCGTTCCCTGTTGCTTACTACTCTCCCAATAACAGCTACACTTTGAAGGCCTACACCAACAGCTTCTACTAGGTCAACTAGTTCACTGTTTGGTGGAATATTAATTTCCTTTTTTTCTTCAAATCAAGATTTTCTTGTTTTTTGAACCCATTTTTTTTTTTACTGAGCTCTCTTTTTTGTTGGAAAGTACTGATGAAATATCTTTTATTTTTCCTTCTTCTTTTCTTCTATAATATCTCTCCAACTCCTTCCTTTTAAATTCTACATACAGTTCTGAATCATTTTAAATTCTATTTATTTATTGCTCAGACTCTTTCCTGATTTTACTAAATTTTATTATATCAGATTTCTTATACATGGTACCAAATAGGCAGATTGACCTCGTATCATGTCAGAAACTTCAAAGAGAATTTCACTCATGAGGAAACTTAAATTATCTCCCGACTCTCAATGCCATATTTTTAAAGAAAAATTAAAGATTCTATTAACATACATAATCAGACTCGAAGTTACAAGTGTTCAAACATTGTAGATAAAATAAAACTGGTAGCTAACACTACAGGTTCAAATCAGAATCAATTGGCAGGTTAAATCAGTACAGGTTAGAGAAAAAACAATTGGACTCCTTATTTGTTTACCCAAGATTGTTCTTACTGTAATAAATAACCATTTAGAATCAATTTTTAACCATATGTCACTGTAAAATTTCTCATAAGACGTATTTGTTCACCTCCATGTATGCCTGTCACCTCCATGTTGGAACTTAGCCATGGAGATGACATCCATGGAGGTGACATTTCAATGGTTAAACCACATTTTAGCCTAACATAAAAGAATCCCAGCCACGTGCTTTGATTTCCAGATTATTTTATACAATTCCTAACCATCTGTTGAAAAAAGTTCAGCAATAAATGCAAGAACATACAATTAAAAAATGCCATGGAGGTGACATTGTAAAAAGAACTCATGAATTTTCAAATATAAAGATAAGAAACAGACAAAATAATACTTACTATTGAGTCTAAGATATCTTACAGTAAAGATAGCTGATTAGAGCTTCTTTTAATTACACTTTCAGACATGTGCTGCTTGCTAGTAGACTTTTTTAAAGGTTATTTACATTTTATGCAGAGCTGACAAAAATAGCAGGGACAAAGGAATTTACTGATTTTTCAATATTAAATTTAATTAAAAATATAATAATTTCAAGTGCATTGTGTAACAATAAGACTCTTAACACTAAATAGAGCTACTAAATAAAGGAATTTCTTACACTGTTTAAGTTTCAACTATATCTAAACCTAGAAACAGGGCTATTGACGGCCATGGAGGTGACATTTTCCATGGTTAATTTACTTTTTCAATTATAAATATGAAAATATTTATTATTTTAACACTATTTGATGAAAATATACCTTAATTAAGATATATTACTACTGTATAAAAATAAATTAATGCATAAAATTCATAAAAAAAATGCAGGTGACTCAAATTTCCACTTAATTTCAGAATGACCCCTATACATATAAGGCAGAGTGGACGTCTGTCTACCTGTCTGTACTCAAATCTATACAGTTTGACCAATCCACGACAAATTATGTACATTTATTCTATACAACACTACAGGTAACAGGCTATATATTAACCCAGTTCTATTGGTCCTACTTGTACAGAGAATGCTAAATACAATTCGAAATCCCACAAAAATAACCTTGAATGTGATTATTACTAGTATAAGCAATTCAGATTATTTTACCAATTTTTCTGGGAATTTTTTTTTTCCTAAACATATTTAAAGTATTTTCTCATGATTATTGTCAAAAGTATTGTCTTCAAAGGAGGGAACAAGTACCAATGGCGATGTCTCGGGCTTCCTCACGTACCAAGAGCTAGCCATCATAAGAAAAATTGCTTTCAGCAACGACTGGAAAGCACCTCCATCCCATGACTGGTACCATGCAGACTATCCAGGGGCTGCCCTGGAGGTTGATGGAGATAGAGCAATGCAGACTGCCATTATTACTTATTAGTGGCCACATTAAGTCTCTCTAATGTGACCAGGGACGTAAGACTTTTTTTCCGTGTAGAAAATGCAGTTTGGCTCCGGTCTCCCCCAGTCACCTTTTTGCTTGTATGGGGATGGTCAAGACTGATTTGAAAGTGAATCCTGTCCAAGTTATGGATTTTTTTAGGGTGTACGATCTTTTGGACTTGATCTAGTTAATCTAGACAAGGGAGAATTAGTAACAACAACACAACAACAAAGTATTTTTATTTTAATACTTTTGTCTGAACTAATTTTTCTATTTCCTTCCAAAATATCAATAGTTAAAAAATTGTTAACTAATGACATAATATAATGAAAAACATTTCATTTTTTATAACTTACACTTTTTCAAGGAAACGAGTTCGTCATGCGAAAAGCGCAGGCAAAAATTCCACTAATAGTTAAACTGTTATTTTTCTAATTGGTATCTAAGAACGTCTGATAAAAATTGTTTCCTTTTCTAATTTCATAACGAATAAGTGTGTTTAAAAAAAGTTGTTATAGTGTGAAACAGTTGAAGCGCAGGACACATGTCCCTTATTTGCTAGCAAAATCATGAGAAAAGATTTTCTTGACTATTAAATATATTTAATTACATTGATTATGGGAAACCATTTACAGACTATTCACTTTTATTCACTCTCACATTACTTCTTTTTTTGGCTTCTCTTTGAGATCTAACTCGTTGGACGGTGTGTTTCGATCTCTATACCGTCATCCAGGTGCTTTATCACTTCCTGTACCACAGGAAATGGCAATTGTTGTGATCTCTAATATTATAAAAGGAATTGTTTGTTTGTCTGTCTGTTTGTTTGTCTCGAGGCCACAAAATCCTGACTATCTATGGCACTTACAGCAAAGAGATTTGGCACACGGGTAGTCCAAATTTTTTGCAATATTTGGCTCCCGGCGAAATTTTAAAATTTAATCTAGAAGATTTTTGAATGAATTTAATAGTTTTATTCTCTACCTGGTTCTTCAACGCCTGTCTTCCGCGAAAGAAAAATAGCCCCAATCTTGACTTTTCTTCCCACGTGACCTTGCAGCCAGCCTTGGAACCATGCTAAGTTTTTTTCATCACCCAGGAGAACACTCAGAAAATTAATTTTTACGTTTCTGCTTTCATTTTGCACGAGGACAAAACTATTTTTTTTCGTTTCCGCTTTGATTTTGCGCGGAGGAATGTTTTTCCAGCCATACGATAAATCTTTTAGCTATAGTCACAGTTCTTTTTTCTATCTCCTAGACAGTTAAATAACAATAAAAATTTCAACGGATTTGAAATCTGCGGAAAATTTCAGTTTAGATTGATACCTAAAAATAAGATTTTCTTTAAATAAATAATTTTTAAATTGAATATATCTTCAACGGATTTGAAATGTGCGGTAAATTTCACACCAGATTAATACCTTACATCACGGCGTTGCCCGTGATGTTGGTTTTCTCACGGGCACGGTCAACGCCGGGCTAACCACGCAGTGGCTACTATTTTATACCCAGACACGCACATGCATAACTATCTAACAGGGAACTTCTGGCTTAGAAACAATGATAGAAAAGTTTTTGACAAACAAGTATCATGATAAATTAAAACAGTTCTGCCATCTACAACAATATGGTGCTGGGCCCCTTGTGCGAAAAAAAATCGAAAGCCACATAAAACTGATACAGATTCTGTAGTGTAATAAAATTACACACAGCACAATACAAAGAATCTGTCCTGTGATACATACACTATCTACCAATAAGTATTTGGACACCCATGCAAATGACGATATCTGCGGTCCTGATATACGTCACGCCCTCCGCCGTTAAATATCGGGTCGGAAACAACATTGGCATTATGCCACTAAGTGCAACAGAGTTATCTGATTTCCAGAAAGATGTAATCGTCGGGTGTCACAGAAATGGCCTTAATTCAGAAATGGCACATGTCTAGCCAGCTGAATTTCCCAAAATTGACAGTGGCCTATGTGATTCAGACGTGGAAGGTGAGCAGTGATTAACGGAATGTACTCCGAGTCGGCAGACCCCCGAAACTGGGAGATAGAGACCGACAGGTGCTGTCCAGAGAAATTCGGAAGAACAGCACCCAACCGATGGCCCACATACTCCAGGAGTTTCAACAGGCATCCGGGAGTGTTGTTTTGATTAATACCATCTATAAGGAAGCACAGATGCTTTGTTTTCATGGTCGTGCTGCCTCCCATAAGCCTTTGATCACAAATTCAAACCGTTCTGCTCGGTTAAAGTGGACCGTAGATCAGTGGAAACGGGTTCTCTGGAGCGACGAATCACGGTTCACCCTCTACCGTTCGGATGGAAGGGTCTAGTTCTGGATTCTGCTTGGAGAACGCCTCCTGACAGAATGCATTGTGCCCACAGTAAAGTTCGGTGGAGGTTGGATTAAGGTCTGGAGGCGTTTCTTCTGGTATGGACTGGGACCCTTGTTCCAAATTCATGGTAAGCTCAATGCCGAGGCCTACTGCACTATTTTGGATGACAGGGTGCTTCCTACATTGTGGCAGTTTTACCGGTTGGATCCAAGTTACTTCCAGGACGACAACGCCAGCTGTCATGTTGCGAGGTCCACCATGGATGGGTATGGTGACAATGGGGTTAACCGAATTGACTGACCTGCTCAGCGCACAGACCTGAACCCTATCGAGAGTCTCTGGGTCGAGTTGGATCGCCGAATTGAGGGGTGCAACAACCGCCCAAAATTGGTGAAGGAACTTACATGTCTTCTCCAAGCCCAGTGGAAGAAAATACTGCATCTCGTGGAGATTCTACCAACTATTGAATATGAATAAATTTTGTTTTCTTTTTTATCACAGGTGTCCAAATACTTCTTGGTTGACAGTGTATAATCACTACACAACATTACAAAACATTGCCGAATCTGGATGAATTGGAAAGGATGCAGCATAAGCTGCTGATATCATCACAAAAATAGTATCAATATTTCTTTAGAGTGTTCAGAAAACTGAAATTCAGAAAGCTACTTTTCAATACACAACTTTCTAATTTTATTAAAATCTAAAGTGAAATTTCTGTCATGAATTTCCCTATATTTTATTTAAAATATATATTAAAGTCATGAGAATTGTATCGGTCATTAAAGAGTTCCTTTAAGAGATCTCTTCAGTTCATAGATTTTCTGGAGTGAAGATCAATATTCTTAGGTTTATATTTCTTCCTCAAAAGCACATTGAGTATCTAGCGTTTCCATGTCAGCCTTTTCACAACAGAGAGTATCAACCAACAAATTTGGTCACTTTTTCTTTTATAAGCCAAATAAAATTAAAATTAAACGCTATTTTTAAAATATGTGTTCAGTTTTAGAATAGAAGTAAATAAAATTGCGATACACTTATAAAACAAAGAGTAGAGTGAAATAGTTGGCCTCACAATGTGTCTCCTACTTTTTGTATCTAATACAGACCAACAATTTAGTTTTCGAACATATTTTGTAATGCATGCTTCTAGAGTTGCATATTAGTGTTTCGTGACTTGTATGTATTATTTTGTCTCATTAAATATCAAAATCACCCCGATGATTTGTTATTTGAGTCATATTGCGCTATAAATTAGCGCCCAACTGTCCTATATGTTTCGTTTTCGATTCGGGGTTATGCTGATCTAATTCACAGGTGCACAACCGTATACACTTGTGTCGGAGAAATCACCGAAGGATCTTGCTTCCAACATAATTTTTTAGATAAGTTCTTTTGTTTAGTGTTGATATTTTCGATCTTGAAAATTATTAGTTGCATTGTTTTGTTTTTGATAACAATTCAAAAGTAGCAGTCATCCAGACTAAATTGTGTCAAAACAAATCACAATGATTTCATTAATTTGTGAAATTAATTTTCGTTAATTTTTAAAATTTGTATCCACATTTTGTAAAGGTAGTTAACGTTGTACCGAAGGAACACAACGGGCTATTGACGATGGTCCGAGATCAGTCCATTAAGGGAAAGATCCGAGGACAACACCTCGTAATTTTGAACCACGTTCAGATGACGAAGCAACACCTGAGCTGGCACCCCACTCTTCAAACTTAAACACCAACCCAACGTGAGGACTTTCGGCCACGACAGATTTAAGGTGCACCAGCCGCCTCTACACCATACGCTTACAAACACCCATGCCCGGACCCGGATTCGAACCAGGAACCTTCCGATCTAGAAGCTAACACCTTAACCACTATACTGGTTGGTCGGCAGAAATAAAGGATATTGTCGGACAGAAACAGGACCATAGTGAGGTATGTGGATCAGAAAATAAAAATGAGTCCAAAATACGCACCTGGCGATCATGTATAAGTAACCTAACACCCTCATAGCAATAAGATCAAGAAGAGAACAACCAAATTTGCACCTCGTCGAGTTGAACCTTTTGTCATACTCACCCAACGTTTCCCAACGAGCTTTGAAATAGCCAACCTTGCTACTCCAAACGTTTCTCAAGGAGCTTATCATACGTAAGCCCTGTGTCCTTGCCATGAAGCCCCACAAACGAAAAATGTGCCAATTAATCCTACCAGAAAAACAGGTCGACCATCAAAGATTTCCACGTCAAATAAACCTACCAATAACTGTGATCAACAATCCAAAATTTCTACTTTCTTCTCGCCGAGACGTCTTTGCAGCCAGAGGGGGAGCCTGTAACACTCTCCTAACCTTACATCACTCCTAACGCCACTTATCGGAGTTATGGAAATTCATGATTAGTAGAAATACATCAGTCTAACCCTTGCACTCGAACAATGAACATGTCCGGCTTCGTTATCCCCCCCAGAGATTAATCTGTTTACCTTGTAATTGTTTCTTTTGTGGAGTTTCGTGACTTGTATGTAATATTTTGTCGCACTGAATATCAAAATTCACCCGATGATTAGTTATTTGAGTCATGTTGCGCTACAATATATTATTTGTGAAAATACGTTGAGTAGAAGTATTTTAAATAATTTTTTTTTAAATACCTGTACGTATATCTGAAGGTCAATTTTATGCTTTAGACTTCGATATCTCAAAATGTGTACTTTTTCCATTAAATGAACATTTTTTAAAGTATATTAAGGCTAATATAAAAGTGTTTAATTTACTATTTAAACTTATTAATTTACTATAAAAATTACAAACTTAAAATGTGAAGTTAAAAGATTTTTTTCCCTTTAGCTCAATTTTTTTTTAAATGATCAATTTTCTTTTTTTTTAACAATTGAAATAAGATTTTAACCCTGTTTTAAAATGTTAAAAATTTGTCTTCATAACCTATATAAAAAAATTCAATTCAATACACATAAAAGATTCTGAGAAAAATGTTCCTTAAAATTTGTATATTTTAACATTACGGAGATAGGACTGCACTGGCCCGGTGCACACAACAGGTTTTTCTATGTGCGAAGCTGCGTCCGCAAGTGCGGTCTGAGATACATTAGATCCAGTGCACACATGCCTCCGGCTCCGCTGCGGCGATGCACGTCCAACTTTGTTGCAATTTGCACCGCAGTTCCCCACGGCGTCGCAGCTCGCCGCAAACGCTTCTCCGTTCTGAACTACCTTGTTTTCATATATATATGGAATATAAATAATAATTAATAAATGGTTGTATCCAATAACATCTATTTTGTTACAAAATATTCTTTTTTTAACACCAATTAAGCGAAATAAACACGTTTTCTTCGATAGAATATTTATCGCAAATGGCGCGAAATGAGAATTCGCGTCTAGGGATTGCAATCAGATCCGGTAATCCGACGGATCCGGCATCGTTTGGATACCTACCGGATCCAGCAATATCTATCAAATCCGGACAGGATCCGATAAACCCGAATTTTTTAAATTAAATAACCGATTATTCAAACCCAACTTTAAAGTAGCAAAATCGTTTATTGAGCAATTGATTGTGAATTAATCGATTTTATATATTTCAATCATCAATTTGGAGAATTTTTGCTAAAATAACAAATTAAATTATAAATAATATTTTTTTGCGAAGGAAGGAAATTTACTGAAAGGAAAGAAACGTACATAGGTTTAAAAGTACATTTAGAAACAAAATACAATTAAATTGGCAGTGGAGGCTCTATACAGAAGATATGCGACTCTTTGTACTGCTGAAACAACATTAAAATTCATTTGAGAAAAGCTGGGAAAACAAGACACTATCTTAAGCGCTGAATTATCTGAGGCACTACGTGTAAGGGTAAAAGAACGTCGTTGCACGATGATAACAGGAATATTACTTTATTTAAAGAATCCAAAAAAAAGCATTATTCTTCCAATAAAAGCATAATTACAAGTACAATTTGCTTTATTCTGACTTACCTGCCACTTTAAGTTAAATACTTCGTGGTGGTTTTGCTTGTGATGAAAATGAAACATAATTTATTAAAATAATAAATATTTAAAACAGAAGACTAAAGAAAACAAAATAAAAGACGTCGGGAAAAAGCTGTTCTAAAGTGAAGGAGAAAAAGTAAATTAAGAAAGAAAGTAAATTTGTGATTCATTTTCGCCTCTTGATCTCACAGTTGCCACAACTTACAACTAAAAAGTGCACAAAATTTTGAAATGCAAAATTAATTCCGAGCAAAAAAAAATAGAAAATATTACTGCACGTGATCAATTGTCACGAGTTTTCGTTTCATTCCCGTTCGTTGAAAAATATCGTCTGCCCCAAACATTCGGAAATCGTTTACATTGCGCGAAGAACAAACATAAGAAACGAAATAAATGAAGTATCAAAGCTGAAATTCAATAAAAAAGAATAATTTGTTGAAAATAATTGCTTTTTCAGCAGTGCTGGTAAATCAATCAAAGTAATCGTAATACTCACTATGCATTCCATTTTTTCCAAAACTACCAAATTATGGTTCATTTAAGTATACTTACTCAGGTGTTTTAGCATGAAACTCATCTAAATATACCAATAAAGAAATGTTTAATATTTCATGAATTAAACTAATAGATAATTTATAAAATGAAAGACATTGCAATCAAATATCTGGAATAAAATGCATGTGATGCCTGCACAAACAAACACAAAATCGAACATAGAACATAAAGACGTACAGACAGACATTAGCAAACGGTTTCACTCGCTAAATGCAGATAAGTACTCACTGTATGCAAATTTCCATGAAAATATATAAACCGTACGTACAGACAAACAGACAGACACCAAACGCGTAAGAGTCATATTTGGCAACAAAAGGGTTCAAAACGGAGAGTATACTTGAAATGAATCGAAAATATTCAATGTACAAACAAACACTCCATTCTTATTTATATAGATTAAACGCTTTTTAAAGGTGAATATGTTTTTCTTGAAAATTCCATTTTGTGGATATTTCCAATATTAAACAAACCTGTTTTATAGTTGAATGTATTCAGTACATACAAAGCAAAGGTAACCAATTTTAAGAAATGGCATATTGATTGGACAGTGTTTTTTTATGGAAAATCTTTGTTTCCACAAAAAATGTAACATGTTTAATAAACTACTGAATGTTTCTTCATCTTGTGAAATAAGCCACCTTGACGTCCTGCACAACGACAAAGAATTTTTAATATTTCAAAAGTCTCTTACCTCGGATTTATTTAACGTTAACATTTTATCAAGAAGTGCAAAAACCCTCTTAAAATTTGCTTTATTTTAACTTAAATACGGCTTGAAATCCAATCTTTTTTATGTTGGGTGTGATGAAAAGGAATTAACAATGTACTCGATAAACAAATATTTAATAAAGTTATAGTACAAAACATCGAAACAAAACTAAAACCAAGTTGGAGAAAAACGTTGTTCTGAAGATATTATTTCGTGATTCGTTTTTATCTCATGATCCCGCATAATTGCCTCAACTTACTACTAAAAATGGGACCAAATTTTAAAATACGAAATTAATTCCAATTGGAAAAAAAAGAACTCAGCACATGGTCAAGGAACAAAAACTTCCGTTTCGTTTCGGGTCGTTACAAAATATAGTCGTAGCCATTTAATCTGTGGAAGTCCCAATTATTCAGAAATAGTTTTTACTTCCCAAAGAAAAAAGAATTCACGAAATAAAGTATCAGAGTTCAATTTCGGAAAAAAATTGCTTTTCAGCAGTACTCTCTACTATTATAAAGTAAAGTTTTTTTTTTTGTGTGTGTGTCATGAAGTTGTGCCCTGACGAATTTATGGCATTCACACTAATTAAATTTGGCACACATGTAGTACGAATTTTTTTGCGATTTTATAGACCAGCCCGATTTTTAAAATTTAATCTTAAAAATTTTAAAATTAATTTAATGCGATGTTCTATTATTATTATCTTTCTTCCGAATGGCAACAGTCATGAATCGGTATTGAATGAATCCGTATTTACTGCGCGTGTGTATCCGTTGCCGTGTAGCCGCCCGATTGCTGCATATCCTTTCAAAAATGTATTGCTTTTTTTAAAGCATGTTAACTTTTAGTTAGCGTTGACTTTTAATCTTTTATATAAGTATCTTTTTATTATGCTTACTTCATTTTTGAAACTGGATAACGGTTGTGCTATACGTTTGTTATTGTTTCTTTTTAAGACTACAATACTTTGGATTTTGATTTTTAAAGCATATTAACTTTTAGTTCGGATATTTTTTTCAAAGTTTAGCGATATTTAATTTTGATCATTTGTGCAATTTCTGGTTTGTTGCATTTATGCAATCTTTTGTTTGTTTCTGTATAGTACTTTGGTTTTCGTATAGTTAATTTTTATCATTTTTGTTGTTGTACACACGACTAAATCAGATGACTCAAGAGTGGAACAGTATGCACATTTGACGCATCTCATTCAGATGCGTTGATGAACGATGGAAATGTTGCTGTACAAAAACTGAAGTACACAGAAATTGCTAAACTTCCAAAAAGATATAAAAACCAAAAGTAACAGGCGATGCTTTTGTAAATTTTTATATTGCATAAATTATCAAAATTGAATATTGCTATTCTTTCCAAAAGACACTCAAACACAGAAACAAACAAAAAAGTTCATTAAATAATAACAAAATTATGGCATTTTGCTATAACGGCCTCTTTTCACGTACGCCCCACAATGTTTTGTTATACGACTAAAACAAATGCTGTTTTTATGCTTTTGTTTAGTAACGGCTTCTCCCTTTAGATTACACTGCTATATTTTGCCTCACGAAAATATCAGTCATGTTTGCATAACATTGTCGTCATTTTACTGCGTTGTTGCTTTAATGTAGTTAGACCAACACCGACTTTATACAAATATTTTCATTTTTAAAGCATGTTAACTTTTAGTTTGGATATTTTTTTCAAAGTTTAGTGATATTTAATTTTGATCTTTTGTGCAATTTCTGGTTTGTTTCATTTATGCAATCTTTTGTTTGTTTCTGTATAGTACTTTGGTTTTCGTATAGTTAATTTTTATCATTTTTGTTGTTGTACATATACGACTAAATCAGGTCACTCAAGAGTGGAACAGTATGCACATTTGACGCATCTGATTCAGATGCGTTGATGAACGATGGAAATGTTGCTGTACGAAAACTGAAGTACACAGAAATCGCTAAACTTCCAAAAAGGTATAAAAACCAAAAGTAACAGGTGATGCTTTTGTAAATTTTTATATTGCATAAATTATCAAAATTACATATTCCTATTCTTTCCATCAGTGGTATGTACCACACCTTCTCCGATTCAATCTCGGAATACATAGCGACAATAAATGAATGAAACAGGTCTCTGCTATTGAAAAAGATATCCAAATAATCCAAACGAAAAGTTACTATGCTTTAAAAATTATAATACAAACTATCGTACTCTCAAACAGAAACAATAACAAACAACGTATTGCACAACTGTGATCCAGTTCCAAAAATGGAGGAAACACAAAAATATATATACTTATGTTATACATTATGATAATCCAAACTAATAGTTAATATGCTTTTAAAAATGCAATACATTTTTATAAGGGATATCCTGTAATCGGTCAGCTACATACGCACAGTAAATACGTATTTAGTCAATGCCAATTGAAGACTTGCTATTCGGAGGAACACAATAATAATTAAATATCTCATTACATTACTTTTAAAATGTTCTGTATTAAATTTTAAAACTCGTGGATGACTATAAAATTTTAAAATATTCACACTACTTATGTGCCAAATTTCATTATTGGAAGTACTATAGATTCGTCAGGACATGACGAACATACAACACACGTAGTACTTCATTTTATAATTGTCTAGACTTGCTGCCAAAAGTTAAGGACATTGTGGAATATGTTAATTTCTGTAAGCTAATCTAAATTTTCAATTTGCTGCAGAGTTAGATGGAACTATGCAAATGTGTTATGTAACAACCAATCACAGTTTCGTGCCGACAAATATAAAAAGGCAGTCGTATAAGAAGCCAGCACTGTCAAGAATTAGAGGAGTTGCATGTAAGTGCTATAAAAAGTGTTTGCAACTTTTGTAGGATTAGTTTTCAAAACGGACGTGTTTCTGTCACTTCCACAACACAAATAGCAAATAGTGAGCGCTGCCGTTCTGTGGGATGCCTTCAAGTTCGGCAATCAATCACTCATATTGCTCTTTTCTTTGCCGTTCATTCCGTCATTTTATGATTATGCAAACAAGCCAAACAGTTGTGCAAACACCTGTGCCCCCATGCCAAAAGGTTACAACCCCTGTGGTTCATCGATATATTGCTGTTGTAGCAAACCACTCATCATACAGGGCTGTGCCAAAGGGCAAATCTTTCCCAATTAAATAAACATGTCAATGCCATCAAAAAGCAACTCTTGCGAGAATTGCTCCGTAGTTTTTCAATTTACAAATCTATACACATTACGCGTCACACAAATGAGGCCTTAAAACACACGACACAGTTTTTTAACATATTGGAACCATCTAGACTACTCTCGCACATATTGGAGCACCGATTATGTTTCTCACAAACACACGACACAGTTTTTTAATATATTGGAACCATTTGGACTACTCTCGCACATATTGGAGCACTGATTATGCGTCTCACAAATATCAATCCACCTTCACTGTTCAATGGCACAACACTCTGTCAAGAAACTCATGCGAAATATTATTGAAGCCACCATCGTGACTCGACATGCTGCAAGTTTAAACGTATTCATTCGTTAAATACCAATCATCACTTCTGATATCCCATTCCAATTTAAAAAACTTCAGTTCCCAGTTCGTTTAACATTCACTGTCAGCATCAACAAGGCACAATCACCCTTAAAGTCGTACAACTCTGTCTCATTCAACCGTGTTTCTCCCACGCTCAAGTGTTTGAGATTATTTAATACCTTTTTACTTTTTATAAAGAGATATCACTTAAATTTCTTGCCACATATGGTTATTTTAATAAGTGTACATGTATACTCTCTCGGGGAAAAATAATCAAGTAAAAAATTCACATTTTTAAAATTTGTTTTCCTTTTGCACATGGCACAGACTTATTTCATTTCATTTAATTGTTTCTAAAGTTACATTTCACATCTACAAACGTTGCTAATTTTAAAAATTCAGGTAAGCAAAAAAATAATTCTCTTTGTACTCAACAAAATAAAAATAAAAAATACATTTTATTTTGGTCTATTAATCTATTTTATTCAAAATTACCTCAACTTACAAAAATATTTCTAATTTTTCTGTCTCCCTATTATTTAAGTAATTTGGGGTTAAAATATACTATGTTGCCCAAATCAACACATTTCATTGTTGTGTTCAAAATAAGATACACATTTCAGTTGTAAAATTTAAAAAATAATAGACTCATTTATTCGGTTTTCAGAAAAAAAAAGCATGTTTCTCACTCCTTTCACCATTCAATTTTCTCAACTGCCCTATTCAAAAACTTAAATCTCTTTAATTCTTAGAAAATACAATTTTTGCCATTGTAGTAATATATGCATGTGTATAAGATCGATTTTAAAAATAATACAACAATAAACACAAATTGTGTGCAAGTTTTTATTACAAATTTCAACCAATTTTAAATTTGAAGAAATTTGTAATTTTTAATTAACATCACACAAAGGCAACACAATTGCCTATTAACGAGGGTCTGGTATCTATTCCCTAATTGAGACATCCGAGGTAATTTTTTATTATCGTCGTACTATAGCAACGCAACGTGCTATTTACAACGGTCCGGTATCAATCCCTAAGTAAAAGATCCGATACCAACTCAACGGGCGTTTGACTACGGGCGTTGTGTGTGTGTGTGTGTGTGTGTGGTGTGTGGTGTGTGTGTGTGCGTGCGTGTGTGTGTGTGTGTGTGTGTGTGGTGTGTGGTGTGTGCGTGTGCGTGTGTGTGTGCATGGAAGCCCGTAGCCTTTGAATTTTGTTTTTGTCCCATTGCTTTTGAGTTTGTGGAATATTTTGGACGAGTAAAAATGTTTCTATTAGGTTTTTGAATCACTGTGTGTGTGTGTGTGTGTGTGTGTGTGTGTGTGTTTGGATAAGATAATGTTTTCATTTGTTTATTACTATTCATTAGTAGGTTCCAGTTTTATTTGAACAAGTGTTTAAGTTAGAAGGCTGTTCTGAATTCTGTGGATATTCTAAGATCTGTTGGGTTATCACATTATATGCCATGTTACTATTATTATAGCTACAGATAGAGAAAAGCTAATTTTGACATGTTTATTTTTCAATTTTTATACTACCCTCTTTTCTTTTGCAATTTGGTTTAGACATTTTTATTTTAAAATATTAGTTAGTGTTGCCAATTATTGATACTTTGTTGCTTTCCTTTTTAGGTTTAACAAGTTAAATTTAATTTTAATAAAACTTGCATTTCTATCTTTCTAAACGACTTCCAAAACAAACTTTTGCAGTTATCTGATTATTGTAGAATTTGGAGACCATTTTCTTTTAAAAGGCCTACATGTAAATTTTGACAAAAATATTGAGCTGTCCAGAAGATTTTACATAAAATTTTGATAAATTAGCAAAAATTGATAGGTCCCTTGTATATTAATTTTCCATGTATTGCCTATATTTAAATTCACTTAATAGTCTGTACTTACATAGATCAAATGAACTCCATTTGATAAATGTATCGTTCAGTAGTAACGCAAAAACAAAATGTGTTCTAGAACACTTGCAAATTTACAAAACAGCTAAGCAACATTCTAAACCAGAATTTCAAAGTTCCGAAGACTAAATTTTTAATTTAAATATTCTAACAGAGACCCCACGGATTATAACGAAAATTTTTACCGAAAATCAATTTAAGCAACTTGAGCTGTATTTCAAAAAACATTTCAAAATCAGGAAGAATGTCGAAAAATCTAAATAGGAGAAAAACGCTTTTGTATGTCGTATACGCAAATCCATTGTAAAGTATTACAAATAAAAACTTGTTTTTGCTATAAACAGAGTTTGGTGTCAAATAATTTCACTGTTAAAATTAAAAACTGTTTTTGAAAGAGTCTTTAAGGTGTATGTATGCACTTGAGAATTTTCTTTTAGATTTTACTTTAAAAATCCATTTTTGTTACATTTAGGTCATTGGTTTGCATTTAAACTCTTTTTAGTGTGAAAAATTTAGATTAAATTAATTATAATAATTAATTGAGATATAATTAGCTAATTAGCATGTTTTTTTATAGTGATATCTCAAATTCTAATTTGTTTGGAGAAACCATTTCTGTTGGAAATTATTCCTAAAATTTTCCTTTACGTTTTAAATCTCCATCAGGTTGCTAGAGAATAATTTTTATTTAACAACTTTTTTCACCAAGGAACTTTAAAAAATCAAATTTTTTAAAAGAGTTTCAACACTTAAAAATCGACCAAAAATTGATTTCTTAACCAATAACTTTGATTAGAGTTCAAAACGTCAGCTGTATTATATAGATTGTTATGACACAAAGATAATTATATTCGATCAGTTCATTGTTGAGTTATCACTGCTTGAACAAAACATCCCTATTGTAAAAACACAGTTCGTACAAAATCGAGTTTAAAGTTTTGAAAACATGTCTGGACATGGTGACAGTATCTAACAAAAACACTTGTAACTAAAAAAATCTTGAATATACTAACAAAAAATCTCCACACCAAGAAGGATTTGTCGAGGAGTTGTGCCGGGCTCAATCAACTTGGATCAACTGGGGACATATAGTCTATAGTGAAAAGTCCCGTTTCCAACTGTGTCCTGACAATAACCGCAGACGTATCAGGAGACGTCCAGGGCAGCGTGGGATCCTGCTCTTACTATTGCACATGCTCACAACAGGGTGTTATGGTCTGGAGTGCCATGCCCTTTGCTAGTCATTTCATGCACACTTACAGCACAGCAGTACGTAGACGACATTATACGACTGGTCGTGTAATGATCCTTTTGCGACACCCTAGACTCACTTTTGAACAAAATAATGCCGCACACGGCTTTGCATTGCTATGAATTGTCATCAGGCTTTCTCAACACTTCCTTGGCTAGCTAGGTGATCTCTCTCCCATAGAGCACATTTGGGACGTTACGGAAAGGCGATTGCAACAATCCCGGAATATTGACCATTTAGCCCGACAGTTGGAGACCATTTGACTAGAAATTCCGCTGGACACCATCCGGGAACTTTAACAGTTTATGCCACGCCGGGTGACAGCTTGCATCCTGGCCAGAGGTGGACCAAAGCCTTATTGACTTCCTCAATTTGTAATGGTCAAACTCTAAAATTCAATTGTTTTGAAGTATACTTTTCTATGTATGTTTTTCACATCCACTAATTTGTATATCAATCAGACAACTCCTTGGTGCCTCGTTTTTTTTATAGTGTACTTACCTGATATTGGCATGGTTTGAAAGCTAAGGAGTTGGAAAATATTTTGAATTAATAAAACAATTATCAATATCCTGGTCAAATTTTGCAATTTTTAGTGTACACATACAGTTTAGAAACTCTTGAACGACAATGTACGAAATCGTTAGTTATTACTGAACTAAATTCCAATTAAAAATGTTTATTTCAGATGCTGCTTTCTACTATTTGGACGCTGCAGTGGTGCAAGGTACCTGTGGTGACGTGCCTTTGCCCTACACTAAAAGCCTAGAACTACTCACCATATCTCAAACCAGTGACGTCGCGATGGTCGTCAAAAAAGTCCCAAATGTGCAATAATCTTTGCAAACTGTACAAATCATGGGAAAAAATTATATTATTAATTAATAATTTTTATTTAATTTTGAATATTTTTTATTAGGTGTCCCGATCTTCTGTATTTACCGGTGAAGAATTACTGCCAACTTTAATCGGACACTTTTTTTGTGAACCTGTTGCTGTTTGAGTCGAATTTTATTCGCGTGTAGAAATATCGATAGGTTAGTTTATCAATTTTGCAATCATATTTATTTACAATCCTCTTTGTATACATATCTTGCCTTCCGAGCACTAGTATTTTTATTTGATGTTGCCCACTTTTTCCATAAAATAGAATGGTTTATACTTTACTTATTAAAGTATGTATATTGCTTTTTTACTCAATTACTTACCCTCACATACCCTCTTTGCTGTTTTTTAACTGGTATATACTCAAATTTCATACCTGATTTTAATCCTTTTATAATGAATATAACGATCTACAGAGACATTTCTTGTGTAACACGGAAGTAAAATTGGTCAAAATATGAAACAGCATGTTTATATTTTTCAAATCTACTCTTACTGACGCTAATTCAATCCAGTGAAGTGCGTGACGAAAAGTTCTCATTTCTAATACTGCTTTCTCGTTTAATTTGTTTTATTTCATTCGAAATTAAAGTATCAATACGAAAGATGCCAAGTTTAATATTACTAGTAGACCAGTGCGACCCTATGCGATTAAGTCTATATCCATTTACAATGAAAATAAATGTCGCTATGCAGATTTTACGCATCCAAATGAAATGAAATTTGTCAAAAATATAAAACGGCATAGTTTGTATTCTTCAAAGGTAGTCTTACTGGTGTTAATTTTCATTTTCCACAAAATACATGTAAAAAGTTCACACCTCTGACATGTTACCACAGTAAGTTTGTGCACGTCCACTTCAATTGCATTTCATTCTCTGGTTCTAAAGCTATTTGATAATTTTGACCTATAAACTTATTTTCGGTTTTGCTCAGGTTTTTTGTTCCAATTTCTACCTTTTAAGATTTCTTACTGACTTCTGTAAACAGACTGCTAAAATTTTTTATCTGGATGGTTTCTGTGTAGTTTTAACAAATATTATGCAGCTTCTAGCAAAAATTATGCATATTTGAAGTTTATGAATAATCTCTCTCTTAGCGTTCAATTTTAAATGCTTTATTGTCATGCTAATATACAAAATAACGCAGATTTCGACATTGCCTCTCTTCTCTACTATTATAAAAGGGAGCGTTTGTCTGTTATGTGTACGTTCCTGACAAATCTAGGGCACTTACAGTAATGGGATTCGGCATACTGGCAGTACAAATTTTTTGTACGAAGCCCAAATTTTAAAGTTTAATCTGGAACATATAAAAATTAATTTAATAACATTAAATTATTGTTTTCCTTAGAATGGCAACAGCATAAAAGATCACAGATTCTAAATTAATTTTTTTCGTTTAAACGCTTTCAGCTTAAGAACAAAACAAATAAAAAGTTTTAACTGGAGTTTTGTAGTTCTGTTTTCTATCTTCTAGATCGTTAAGATAGAGTAAAAATATGATTTTCTTTCAATAAATCATTTTTAAAGTGAAACTTTTATATTTTTACCTATACGAACGCAACACAGTGTCATTTACGCAATCTAGGTGGACAAAATTATTGCTTCAAAAATACACTGATTTTGGGTAATTTTAAGTGTCTTTGAGTGATAAAATACTGATTTGGTATCTATTCTACGTTTTTTAGTTACTATTTGGATGCAGAAATATGCTACATTTAAAGAAATTTATGAATTTTGCTCCATATATTAAATATGCTTCGATTAATTATTAACTGTATATTTTGCAATTTTATATTAATATACACCTCAACAGTGGTCAGATGTACCCATAACAGTTCCATTTAAATATAAAGAATAATAGAAAATCTATAGGGGAAAATATTACAAAATTATATACTTGGAATCTCAACTACCTAAATAGTCTACTGTGATGTATTGAAGGGAAAGTTCTAAAAATTTCAACCTTTGGAAACATTTGGCTGTGTTTAGTTTTAGACCTTACTCGTAAACTTACAATTAGTGGATTAGAGGTAATGACATCTATTCGTATCAGTTCTTGACATTTTTAGAGAAAACATTTATCGCCTAATGTGTTTATTCCTTGTCTTGCGCTTTTAAGAAGCGGACCAATTACCAATTGGAAGAATACAAGAAGTGAAATAATATTTCCATAGACCAGTATTTTATGTATAGTTTACGGGAATTGGAGAACCAAGGATACTTTCTGAGGTATATACATCTTGCACTTGCTTTGTGCTCAGAAAACTTATCAGTTTATCGGGAAATTAGAATTTAAACATTGTAAGAACTTGGTAGAGCTAGATAACAATATCAGTTATTTAAGCAGACTTATCAGCATTTCTAACAATCTACCAGTGGTGTTTCTATCTTTAGTATTCCCTGTTTGATCACATCTATCAAAATAACAAAGTAACCTTGCACATTAACTTCCCTTGAAGTTAAATCTAATTATTTGGCAAAAACAAATTTGATGGAACGACAAGGTCTAGTTGAGATTTTTCCAAATACTTTTTTTACTCTCATTAGTACAAGCAAAGGTACCAAAGAAATGCCAAACACACTTTGTTTATAATGATATTTTTTGAAAAAAAATTGCTGGAAAATTTTCTGTTCAGTGCCATTACATCCCCTCATTGTATTTCTATTATAACCTTTAACAAGATCAGAATGAAGGATTGTTCATAAATTACACATAACCGTTTAACAAAACAGTTGATAAGTGACTAGCTGTGAGTTGGGGTACAGCTGAAGTTTTCGTGATAATCATCGCAAACCAAATGGGAATTCGTAGCAATCCCCGCGGGTTAGCATCGCCGTGGCTAGTATGGGATATAATAGTTAGCATTTCAAAAGCCTGTGTCCATGCAACTGGTTGTGAGAAAAGGTTTTATGAATCGTTACTTTTTAAATGATTTTATAAAAATAATGTCTATGGTGATAAGATGAGTCTAAACTAACATGACAAACTTCAGGGGATGATAGAACACAACGAAACAAACTTTTCACAATAGAATGTTTGGTCACAAGTGCAGCGATTAGCCGATATAGAGAGCGCAGTCAAACGCTTGTAAAAAAGCGGAGGTTTTTGCACCAAATGTCAGTCGGCGACTGGAAGGGGCTGAATATTCGAAAGCAGACATGCATTTTGTTTACTGGCAAAACGTGTGCCGGGAAATCCTCCTCCACTCTGATGCAGGAATCAGCTGAGCGCACGCAGGATGATCTGTACTTGTACACGCCGCACAAGATATGGATGTAAACCTGCGTGTAGGACCACTGCCTCCTAGGTGGCTGTGGTAAAACTCGACACTCCGTTCTTCGTGATACACCTGTGTGACTACCTACAACTCGAGTGCTAATGTCATGCTGCTGTTCTACCTGATGGATGATTGTTTCTGACATGCCCGGCGTTCGAACTCTTCTGGAATTACCTGTGTCGCGCATGTCAGGGTGGCCCCTTTCCGAGATGTGTCGGTACAAACGCGCAAAATTCTTGTAATAGGGGCATGCGCCTGTTAGGAAAGCAATCTCGGTAAAGGCGTTGTGCATGCCAGCCATTACCATCGGCAAAACCATAAACAAAATGGATGTGCTTTAAGTGAATGCGAATATTCAGCCATTTCCAGTCGCGACTGACGTTTGGTTCGAAAACCTCCGCTTTTTTTACCAGCGTTTGACTGCGCTCTCTAGCGGATAACCGCTGCACTTGCGAGTATACATTCTATGGCGAAAAGTGTTTGTTTCGTTGTATTCTATCAGAACCCCTGAAGTTTGTCGTATTAGTGTAGACTCGCCCTGTATATATGTTCTAATAAAACAAGACATCTTATTTAAATTGAAAAATATTGGCGATGCCGTTTATGTATAAACGGATTGGCCCTATTATTTTAGGAACTGAACAATGCATATTTACAGAATTCGAAACTAGATCCAACTACATGCCGTCGTGTACGCGGGGGCTGATGCACTTTGAATCTGTCGTGCCCGAATGTCTACGTTGACGTGGTGTGGAAGTTTAGAGAGTGGGGGTTCCTGCTCTAGCTGAAAGGTATTGGAAGCACATAAAAAAGACCCTAGAGCGACAAATTAAAGTTGTACCAGTATAAGAGAGCCGAGGGGCTTGTGGTATACCTCTCCTGTATTTAGGATTCGAATCCCTGCATGTACATTCAAAATTACGCGGAGTCGTCCTCGATCTTTCACACAAGGTTTGATCCCGGACCGTCACCACTAGCAAGTTGGGTTGCTCCAGTACGGGATCAATCCCCTCCGAAAGTAAAGATTCGAAGACAACACCCCGTAATTTAGAATCATGGACAGATGACGCATTTCACGAGAACAGTCAACACCAGCTCGTGGAACGCATTGAGGTGAAAATAGTCTGGCCACGTACAGAAAGGTCTTAGTTTGGATCGTGTCGTGAAATTGCAACACTACGGTTGCTACGATATGGATTAGGGGTAATTTTAGTTAACGTCGTACTAGAGCAACACAACGGGCTATTGACGACGGTCGTCCGGGATCAGTCCCTCAAGGGAAAGATCCGAGGACAACACCTCGTAATTTTGAGCCACGGTCAGATGACGAAGCAACACCTGAGCTGGCACCCCACTTTTCAAACTTCTACACCAACCCAACGTGAGGACTTTCGGCCACGACAGATTTAAGGTGCACCAGTCGCCTCTACACCATACGTTTACAAACATCCATGCCCGTATTCGAACCAGAAACCTTCCGATCTAGAGGCTAACACCTTAACCCGGCACGATATGGATTCAACACCACCATTCCTCTTCAGATAAATAATTCCTGTCTGCATCTCAATGGGCAAAATGTGTTTTCATTATTTTCTCGATATATCTCGTAAAAATTAACAAATGTTTACTTCAAATTTCCGTAATAATTTGGTAATTTTTAATTAACGTCGTACTAGAGTAACACGAAGAGATATTGACGACCCAATTTCCAAACCCTCAGATCTTTAAAGCCTCCAATATTCCACGTACCAATATCAAAACTTTTGAATTTCTATAATAATTTCAGAGTAAAATTGTAATTTTTATGATTTCATGGGATTTTTCCCCAAGAGAAATTTTGTTGATTCGAAACTAGGTTTTTTTTTTTAAACAATTAACTTACAACTATGTGCTCTGTTTTTCCGCAACAAAAGAAAAATTTGAACAATGACTAAACAATGAACTTGTATTATTGAATCCTTGCAGAGCAGTGAAATTCTTCAGTTTAAAAACTTTTTCCAAGCCGTTAGCATCGCGTTCAATTTCGTCTGATAAAAATTGAAAATTCGCCTTTCCAATTCAGTTTTAAGATCGACTCAAGTGCTAAAAAACTTCGGAAACCTATCCTGTGTTAGTGGCTGCTTCAACTTCAGTGCAAAGCCTCATCTTAGCGATATTTCTTCCCTGACGATTTATTAAGAACCTGGAAGACATTCGGCGGATTGGATAGCAGGTTGTGAGTAATAATTTATTTTATTTACTGTAAGTAAGAAATTATTTATCGATACATGCACCGATGATTACGAAAGCGGTCTAAGTCATATAATTTCATTTCGAGGTATTAAATTTTTTAATTTGGATAGATTAAAAAAATATTAACAAAATATTTCAGAAAATATTTGTTTAATCTAAAAAGTTCTTTAATTATTTTTGGTTACTAACAACTTTGGCAAGTGCTATACGAATTAATCAAAATTGAACTAACTGTTTTTAAATTTCCACTTTCATAATCACCGGTATAAAAACGAAATATCACTCACTGATCACTATCAACAACAAGGCCTAGGAAGATGAAATTTTTCAGCGTTATTCTTGTACTGGAGGTGTACTAAGAACGGAGGCCTAAAATTGACCTTAGGCCTAAGACAAACACAATTCGAAATCGCCACATAAAAAAAATAACATCAGGTATAAAACGATTACTGTACGCAGCTGAGATTGTTTTACCAATATTGATCGAACAACAATTTTTTTAAACAAATTAAATTGTAATATTTATGGTTTGAACTAACTTTTAATTATGATGATTATAACTTATATTATAAATACCTGTGATGTAAATAATTTATAAATATTTGATTGACGAAGAAAGAGTATTTAAAACATTTAATTTTGCAAAGCATACATTTTGTAATTGAACACGAAAAGTTTAAAAGAACTCATTGATAATAAAAGCGCAATCTTGCTACTTGGTATCTGGCACCATTATAATAAATGTTTAATCTTTTTTATTTGATTTAGTATTATGTGTTTGGGTATTTAAGTTGACTACGAGATGTAACGGTTATATCTGAGGATTCCCCAAGTATTATAAATGTGTTCTTTTTGTTAATAAATCGTTACTGTCTTCATCAATATTGTTCAAAAGTCTTTTGTAGAATTGTGCTACATATTTCAGTATATTCAGTAAGTCGAAATTCTACACGTTTAAACATAATTTTTTTTTACAATTATGCATTTTTTCAAAGATTGAAATTTTGTTTCTGTTTACATTTACGTGTTCCGGTATATTACCTATTGCAGAAATGTTATTTAGGAGTTTGGTTTTAATGATTTATGTATTTTCAACAAAATATCATCTGGAGGTATATGAATATTTCGATCAATTTTCTTTAAATATTTGAATGAATACGTTATGATTTTTTTAATTATGTTTCATAAAAACAAATAAAATATACAAATGAAAACACTTTTAACTAAGGTGTGTAATTTCGGGTGGTATGTACCTAGTATCCGATACGTTACAACTTATGGCGATTTATAGCCAAATGTGGTAATTTTCCAGTTTTCGAGCTTTCATCGATTTCAAGGCAACTCTTTATATTTCTGCCATTTTTTTTTTACATTAGTTGTGTCTGGTTGTTCATTCTGTTACTCTCGAAGTTTTAGTTGATTCTTTCATGTAAATTGCACTTTTATTTTGCTTTAATAGGGTTAACCCCTCGCAAATTTTGCGTTTTAAATCGTAAAATATGAAATATATAAATAGGATTAATTTGTAAAAAACGAAAAAATAATTTTACAAATACAATGGAACAAATTTTAACTGCAAATCTTCTAATTTTTCTGTGTCGTATTTTCTCAAACCTTTACGTTTTTTTCCGTTGTTCCATCAATTAAATCCAGGTTCAACTCCTTAATTTTTAAAAATTAAAAATTGAGAAAAAAAACGCTGGTTAGCAAAACGTCCGGAAATTTGGAAAACTCCGGATTTCGGACTTTTTACTGTGTAACTAATCGTATCAATTCTTATTTTTTTTGCACAAATGTTTGATGATAGTATACACTTGGAACCTGTAAACATGTATTGCAGTAATATATATTAAAAACTGTGTGGATGGTCTTTGTATAGGAAATTCTCAAAATGTACAACGCGGCGGAACATAAAAGTGGTTATATGCATGGAGCCAATGGTGATTATGTCTCGCTGGTAGACGGGGGTCTTCCGTTATACGCTGTTACTTATCCACAAAAAATTTCCTTGCGTTTTTGAGTGTTTTATACGCATACGAAGCCAGCGATGATTGTGTTTCACAGGCAGGCACGGGTCGTATGTTATACACATTGACTTAACTACACAACAAATTCCTCCTGGTACAGTGGTTTATACGCATAGTAGCAAACGGTGAAAGTTCTCGTCGTCCCCGGAGGTGCGGCGAATAATAGTCTGGCGGGGATTGCGTGTTATACGCTGTGACACCTACAAAAAATTCCTCACGGTATATACGCATGGAAGCCAACAGTGAAAGGTTCTAGCTGGCAGGCAGGGGTCGCACGTTATACGCTGTGACTTGCATACAAAAATATTCCTCCTGGTCCTGCCGACCAACAGGTATAGTGGTTAAGGTGTTAGCCTCTAGATCGGATGGTTCCTGGTTCGAATCCGGGTTCGGGCATGGATGTTTGTAAACGTATGGTGTAGAGGCGGCTGGTGCACCTTAAATCTGTCGTGGCCGAAAGTCCTCACGTTGGGTTGGCGTGGAAGTTTGGAGAGTGGGGTGCCAGCTCAGGTGTTGCTTCGTCATCTGACCGTGGTTCAAAATTACGAGGTGTTGTCCTCGGATCTTTCCCTTAAGGGACTGATCCCGGACCGTCGTCAATAGCCCGTTGTGTTGCTCTAGTACGACGTTAACTAAAAATTACCATTCCTCCTGGTCCTGTGGTTACAAAAAAAATTCCGTGGTTACAAAAAAAATCTTCATCTTTGACCAAGAATATCCCCATCGAGTTGCCTACATAATGCTAAGTAAATTGCTAGAAGAATTCTAAAATGTGAAATTCCGTCTCAATTAGAGATAGAACAAACCTCAAGGTGGTAGCAGAACCGGGAAATCAGGGAATTCTCAGGGAACTTTTTAATTCTGGAAATATCAGGGAATTCTCAGGGAACTTTTTAATTCTGGAAATATCAGGGAATTCTCAGGGAACTTTTTAATCCTGGAAATATCAGGGAATTCTCAGGGAAAATTTCCAAAATTCACAAAAACTCAGGGTAAATGTTTTTTTATTATAACTTTTATGAAAACTAACTATTCTCGTTTATAGCCTATTTAGAGATGCGCAATTACAAGTACTTTTGAGAATCGAATAAATCGTTTTTGCCGAAATTGTAATTCGAATAAAGAACACTGGCGTCGTAATTTTCGAACCCAGCGAAAACCGCCGCCTTATTTATCGCTGCCGGAGCGTCTCGTCGCCGTGAGGCCAGCGATACAATTTGTGGTATACACTTTTAAATTTGTGTAACTAATGATGTTGGTTTTTTTTTGTGCATTAAATTAATATTTTTTGCTTGCAATTACATTTTTGTAGAATTTATTGGTAAAGCTTCAGTCTACGTTTATAGCGGTGTAACGGTCTTGGCGCACTTCTAAATTCGCCTAGGGAGGAATTATTACAAATGAACCAATGAAATCAACCGACACTTCAACGAATTTTGAAAGAACTTTAAAGAATACT
The DNA here is from genome assembly GCA_947359465.1 of Metellina segmentata. Classification (NCBI taxonomy): domain Eukaryota; kingdom Metazoa; phylum Arthropoda; class Arachnida; order Araneae; family Tetragnathidae; genus Metellina; species Metellina segmentata. The sequence continues at coordinate 44,557,463 of OX375878.1, forward strand.
AGCCACTGCGTTGCCCGTGAAAGTTCTTTTCGTGGGGTCAGGTGCTAACTAACCAGGTGCTGCTCACTAACCCCCGGTGATTGCTACGGATATGATTTGAGAAACAAACCAAATGAGAATTCGTAGCCTATTGGATAACAGCCATCATTGCGTTGCCCGTGGTGTTGGTTTGCTTCGCAAACCAAATGGAAATTCGTAGCCTGTAGGAATGAATTCCCTGCGTATTTCCATTTGGTTTGCAAAACAAACCAAATTATGAATATTGTGAACTATAATTTGCTTTGCAAATTGGATAACAGCCATAACGGAGTTGCCCGTAGTATTTGTTGGTTTGCTTCGCAAACCAAATGGGAATTCGGTGTGACGTCACAATCTACTGTCAAAATATAAATATTTAGTTGAAAAATGATTTATTAAAAGAAAATCAAACGTATAAGGTATCTATCTGGTGACAAATTTCAAATCTGTTGAAATTTTCAGTCTATCTTTAACTACCGCGATTTTACAAAAAAGAACTAAACAATGCCAGCCAAAATGTTTTTCCTTTTCCTCTTTCTCTGAAAATCTCTCTAAACGTCACAATCTCTTGCGATAATTTTAAAGATATTCAAGTAAAATTTTTTATTTATTTAAAAAAAAAACATATTTTTAGGTATTGTTCGAATGTGAAATTTTCTGCAGATTTCAAATCCGTTGAAATTTTTACTCTATCTTTAACGGTCTAGTAGATAGAAAAAATAACTAAATAACTCCAGCTAAAAGTTTATTTGTTTTTTATCGTCTGCTTGAAAATCATTCCTCTGCGCCAAATGATCACAGAAACGAAAAAAATAAATTTAAAATCTGTGATTTTCTATGTTGTTGCATTCAATAATAATTATATTTCATTAAATTCATTTTAAAATGTTCTAGATTGAATTTTAAAATTCGGCGCGACCCAAAAATTGAAAAACATTTGAACTACCTGTGATGTAATTTCCATAGATTCGTCAGGACTTTGCGTGCAGGAAACAAACAGACTGACTGACAAACACTTCCGTTTATAAAATTAGAGATTCAAAATGAAAATTTAACCTTTTGACTACGACTATCGATATAACATCCTCGATTCTTATAACTTTCAATGCACAACTTCTGTACCGGCCGTAGTCTAAGGCCCGGTGCACTCATCCGATATTTCAACGTGCGACGCCGTTGCGGTACCGTAGCCCAACTATGCACACATAACCGTGAAATGACGCAACTACTTATTTCACGCCATTTGCGATAAATATTTTATCGAAAACGTGTTTATTTTGCTAATTTAGTGTAAAAAAAAGTATATTTTGAAACAAAGTAGGCGTTACTGGATCAACCATTTATTAATTACTTCAGACAGGAGAAGCGTGCGCGGCGAGCTGCTGCGCCGTGGGGAACTGCGGTACAAATTGCACGCAAGGTAGACTCGTACATCGCCGCAGCGGCGCCGGAGGCATGTGTGCACTACTCCATTGGATCTGATGTATCTCATGGAAAAGGGATTCGCCCCAATCCAAATCATCGTGTAAATAGTATATTAATTGTAAATAAGTGTTACTTATATCTAATAGCTATCTCTAGTACCTCATACAGTCCACTATTTGATACCTAAGGAATTTTCCAGCGACCAGGTCCCCAATCACGTAGGCGGGACTTAGCAGCCTGGCAATTTGGCCCCTCATCTTTTGTTCCAGTGAGCCGGAGCTCATTTGACGGACATTATATGAATTTGATTGAAATTTCTTGGATTGAATTGTTCTTGAAGCAGCCCTCGTTATGGCTCAAACCCGAGTCTTTTGTTTGAATAGGCAAGAGGATGCGATTAAATTAGAAACATTTGTTTCTGCTATTGAAGAATATTCAGGAAGTCTAATTAAACTGAATGTGCAGCTGGACACCAAGAAGGATGTACAAAATAGTGTGAATAAACTCCATGCGCGGAATTACAGACTCCACAAAGAAGTGAACCTTACCGAAACCAACGAGACCCTAGATGAAATGGATAGCAGACTTACACAAATTGAGGTAAGCCTGAAAGTCCATAGAACACCACATCAAGAGGCAGTAGCTTATGACTCGTGTGTGGAAGCAATCCCATTATCCAGGTTCGTCATCTTACCCTCTACCCAATTCGCCATCTTAACCGACTTCGCCATATTTATTTAAACAAAACCATTGAAGTCGACATTGACATCACAAACACATCAGAAAAAATTAGAAGGATACATCATTCAACGCGTTTTGATTAGCACTTTAAGAATATCACATGAATAAATCAGAAATACTTCGTAAACGCTATCCCTTACCAAGCAGCAACCAAAAATTACATCGGAAACACATTCTCGCGTACTGTGAATCACACAAATGACGGGGTAAAGGTAATTTTAGTTAACGTCGTACGAGAGCTACACAACGAGCTATTGACAACGGTCCGGGATCAGTCCCTTAAGGGAAAGATCCGAGGACAACACCTCGTAATTTTGAACCACGATCGGATGACGAAGCAACACCTGAGCTGGCACCCCACTCTCCAAACTTCCACACCAACCCAACGTGAGGACTTTCGGCCACGACAGATTTAATGTGCACCAGCCGCCTCTACACCATAGGCTTACAAACATCCATGGCCGAATTCGAACCAGGAACCTTCCGATCTAGAGGCTAACACCTTAACCACTATACCACACAAATGACGGGATATAATCTTTTGGCGTGACACGGATAGCTGGTCGCTAGAGGTCTGATGATACAAGATCGGGGTTGTCACCTAGCGTAATTTTCGTGAAAAATCCAATTCGTCAGCTTACCGCCACTGTCCATCTTACCCGACTTTCCTCTAATTATACTTTATGAATTAAAGAAGCTGTGGCGGATCAAGTCAAGTGGGGGCCCCAAGCTCAAGTTAGAAAAAAAAGTTTCAAGAAAACTCTCCTTAAGGAATAAACAAAAAAGAAAAGTAATCAAAATATTTTCATACCATAGCCCATTAAATAAATTTATTAAAAAAAACCATTTTTTATGAATTTCCGCTATTCTTGCAAATTTGTCAATTATTTTGAAAGTTCGGTTTACGATTCCTTGCTCTATATACAGAATGGCCATATTAATTAATCTTTTTTTCTCCCATAGAACTCCTTAAATTATTTTTTACACGCTTTAAAACAGGAAACAACCTTTCTCCTGTAGCAATAGACAAAAAAATTGTTAAAAAAATTGTGTGCACAATTTCACACACCAGTGTACACAATTTTTGGTGTTAACGTTGCCAGTTAAGGTGAAATGCGCCTCGTCTGTCAATAATATGCGAAGAGGCCAGTCGTTATCGCCATCATATCGGATAAGGAATTCATTTTCAAAGTCGATACGTTGTTGATGGTTTAACGCGTGCAACATTTGGACGCGCTGGTACCGGTATGGAAACAAGCGGAGTACAGAGCGCAGTAGCTTTAGGACCGTTGTTTTCGGCATATCCAATACACGAGCTGTACCTCTTGCTGTTTGCAAATGCTCTGAAGTCACTGTGTGATGCACTTCCGTAACAGCGTCCTCAGGAACAGTTGGTCTTCCGGATCGCTGTCTATCACAGGTGCAGCCAGTTTCTTCGAATTTCTTTGCTAAATCACGCAGAGCTTTCGGGCTACATGGGCCACGTATTTGGCGATGGTTTCGACGGTAAATACGTAAGGCTTCAGCGGCATTCATCCCATTTTGATAATAGAGTTTTATCAAATCCCCACGAACTTTCGCTGACAGAGTCATTTCGTTGGCATGTGCGAGCTCCCGACTGAAGATCTGGCTGAATATCTGGCGAAAGGCGTTCTGTGGTTTGTGTCTTGTCCTTGTCAGATGCAAATTTCCTCCGTGAGCCTCGAACGAGGTTTTGTTGGCCGTTCGCAGAGCTGTTTTTTGTGCGGGCATAACGCGTTCGTTTTTTGTGATACACGTACCGTTCCAACGCTCTTTAGGGTTTTCGTATGCGCTGAGCATTTTGAGACGGGAAAAAGTGAGCGTTGCCATTCGAAAATTTCGAGTTTCTCTACCTATAACCGTAACTGTGAGTGCCACTTTGTTGTCGTTCACAGAATCCCGAGCTCATACCTCTGAATAACTATATCTGAAATCTCATCTCGATCGGTTGAACGGAACGGCCGCTAGAGGTCCATATATTGGCCAAGTTTCTTTATGACCACCCTGTATATTTGAAAGCATTTGTTTGAGCGTTAGAAATAATGCTAGTCCTTATTTTTGAAAAGTTCTTTAGATTTCAATGTGGGCCAGTGAAACTATAAAAATTTGTTGTAAGGATTAATGTGCGAGGATATATCAAAAATGATCCACACTTTCGCTGAATCCCACATCTTTAGGTTTGTCACAATGCCTTCTGCACATGCGTGCTTAGAGTTGGTATTACTTTGGCCTCGTTACCGAAGTTTGCCTTGGGATTGATCCCGGACCGTCTTCAATAGCCCGTTGTGTTGCTCGAGTACGAAGCTAAATAAAAATACCATATCGAAATTTGATCTGGATTGATTCATTTTTCTTGCTTCTGAATCAGTGTAAGCATTGCCGCTTCGCTAGCTATCTGCACCAAGAAGGAAGAAAGAGCAGTGATCCGATTCTACAGGTAAGGTAGGAGGGTGTGCCAGAGACTGAAATACATCGCATGCTTCCAACACAATACGGGGATAGTGGTCTACCACGTCAAAATCTGCATGAGTGGATCTAGAAGCATAAAAGAGGCCTGACAAACATGATGTAAGGAAGGAGCAAGAAACTTGTCAATCTCCTCCACTGACGAGAAGATTCAGCAAGCTCGAAAAATTGGCATTGGCAAACCGGCGAGTTGATGTAACGTGTTCTCTTCAGATTAGACAGGGACAAAGAAGTGGGGGAAGCGATGCATAAATGGTTGGGCGCCCAACCGAAAATCTTCTTCTTGGAGGGAATATACAAACTTGTGGACCACTGGACCAATTGCATCGAAAAGGAAGGAGATTGTAGAAAAATAACGATCTTGTTTAACTCCTATATTTGTAAACACAATCTATAACAAAAAAATAACTGACGCACCAAGAAGGAGTTGTCCAATTGCGATAAAAATGGGTGGATGTGAAGAACAAACATTGAAAAATAACCAATTAAAATTTCAGAGCAATTGAATGATTTATTTCAGAGTTTGACCGTAACAAATTGAGGAGGTGTCAATAAGGCGTTGATCCACCTCTGGCCTGGATGCATGCTGTCATCCGCCGTGGCATAGGCTGAAAAAGTTCCAGGAATTTCTTGCGAAATTGTTTGTCTCCAACTGTCGGACTAAAGGGTCAACATTCCGTGATGGTTGCATTCCCATAACATTCCAAATCTGCTCTATGGTAGAGAGATCAGGAGACAGCTGTCCAAGGAAGTGTTGGGAAAGCTTGAGGACAATTTATAGCAACACGTTCCGTGTGCGGCCGGGCATTATCTTGTTGAGAAATAAGTCCGGTATGTCGCAAAAGTAACGGTATCACAACCGGTCGTAGAATGTCGTCTACGTCAAAATTTCTCTTCACAGTTAGATTTTTTTACCAGTCTTTAGCCTCACCATATAGTTGTATCGAGAGCTCTGTCGTCCACCATTTGTTCTAGTGGCTTCTGTGTCTTGTCTCTGTCCGTTTTTCGGGGGAATCCGCCTCCCTTTTGGAATGTCGATTGGGTGTTTTCCCAATGACACCTGCAACATAAAAGGAGTGTCAATTCCAGACGTGCGAGAGCAGGTGCCAGGTGCAAGAAGCCGGGGTGCAAAAAGTCGGATGCCGACTCTGTTGTGTTGTTGTTTTACTTATTCCACCAAATATCCAATCTAGAATATATTCTAGACCCGGTCCACGAAATCATTCACCTTCAGGAAGTCCGTCACCAAGGCAGGAGCCCTCTCAAGATCATCACGACTCAGTCCCAAGAAAATCAGAATATGCTCAGGTGAAGCCGATTCTTGCTCACATTTCGAGCACAAAGCGAATGTCTTACATCCCCTGTCGTAAGAGAGTGACCTAATATGTCCGCTGCTGAATCTTGTTAGGACTGTTCATTTCTTTCTCCCGGTGCACACATCCGATTTTTTAACGTGCGGCGCCGCTGACGCAACGCAAGTGCGGTTTGAGATACATTAGATCCAATGGAGTAGTGCACACATGCCTCCGACGCCGTTGCGGCGACGCACGTCTAACTTGTGTGCAATTTGTACCGCAGTTCCCCACAGTGCCGCAGCTCGCCGCACACGCTTCTCCGGTCTCAAGTACCTTGTTTTCATAAATACATGGAATATAAATAATAATTAAACAATGATCGTGTCCAGTAATCGTCTAAGTTGTTTCAAAATATACTTTTTTACACCAAATAAGCGAAATAAGCACGTTTTCTTCGATAGAATATCTATCGCAAATGGCGCGAAATGAGTACTTGCGTCATTTTACGGTTATGTGAGCTGAACAAAATAGGTATCACACAACAACAATTTTCAGAAGAACATCAATCTGACCAAAGTTTATTTAGTATTTCTATGGTACCTTTACAAATATTTGCATGTACAAACGAAGGTAAAAAAATTATTTGGCAAAATCCTGCACCCTCTTCGACCAGACACTGTCGTCCGATGAAATTTATTTTTTCCAAGGAATCGATGGATTTGGTAACTATGGAAGTAAATAATGCCGAAAATCAAATTGCTATGCTTTCACCAACGAAAGTGTCTTAATGAGATGGAAGTGCTTGTAAAGGCTACATAAATTTGTTGCATGGTAGATACTAAAGTATGTAATGCTGTATCATCATGTAAATCAATCCAAACATGTTATTTGTGTGGAGCAAAACCAAGCGAAATAAACAACCTGAATATTGTTTCACAAAAAAGTCGTAGACAAAAACTTTCTTTCTATTGGATTATCACCCTTGCATTCGTGGATACGTTTCTTTGAATGCGTACTCCACATCGCATACAGGCTTGAAATTAAATCGTGGCAAGTTCTGGGATTAGAAAATAAGAACAAAGTGGCCTAAAAGAAGAAGCAAGTGCAAGATAAGTTTAAAGCTGAGTTTGATATGTTGGTAGATATGCCCATACAGCAAGCTGGGAATACTAACAATAGAAATGCCGCTCGTAAATTCTTAAGAAATGCTGAGAGGTCTGACGAAATAACTGGGGTCGATGTGGAATTAATCAAGTGCTTCCATGTCATATTAGAATGTTTACACTCTGGTTTTCCGATAAACGTAGATAAGTTTGCTGAGTATACAAAACAAGTACTGTATATTTACCTCAGAGAGCATTCTTGGTACCCAATGCCCGTAACTGTACACAAAATACTGATACATGGAAAGGATATTATTGCATCTCATATTCTTCCGATTCCTCAGAAGAAGTGCAAGCAAGAAATGAACATAATATATATAGGCAATACAGAGAACTATTCACTAGAAAAACTTCAAGAACTGATACGAATACACATCTGATGAATAGCTTACTCATCACATCAGATCCGTTCATTACAAGTTTACGATCTAAGCCTAAAACTAGAATCAATCAAATATCTCCAGAAGTGTTGAATTTGTTCGAAGAACCCTCACTTGATTTAAACCCAACAGTAAGCTACTCAGAGAGTAGTGATTCCGAGTAAATGTTTCCCTTTGAGTTCTTCTTCTTACATGCATCTGCATATTCTACTACATACATCTGCTTTATTATAAGCAAAACAAATACTTTAAAGTATTCAGTATTATTCAAGAGTATATAAAAATAACATTTTTACTTTCTTATAAACGGAGCAAAATAAGTAAATTTCTTTAATTTTATCACATTTTTTATTTTAAATACTGACAAAAATTGTTAAACACATACACTCAAACTAATATATTTTTTCTTGATAACCCTTAAAATCGCTCAAAACCTGTGTATTTTTGACGCAATAATTTTGTCCACCTCGATTGCGAAAATGATACACTGCGACGCAGCGTTAAAGTTAAATGTGGATGCATCAACTATTTATTGTTATTTGAACAAATTCTATCAACTTGTCGATCCTTAAATGAATCGGGCCACGGTAGCCCGGTTGGAAGCGCATCGGATTAGCAACCGGAGGGTTCGCATCCAGCCAAAGACCGTCGTGTACAAAGGGGGCTGGTGCGCGTTAAAACCGTCGGGACCCCATGTTGGCGTGGTGGTGAAGTTTGGCGAGTGCCAGCTCAGGTGTTGCCTTGTCATCTGACCGTAGTTCAAAATGACGCGGTGTTGTCCTCGGATCTTTCCCTTTGAGATTGTGATCCCGGATCGTCGTCGCCGACCAACCGGTCTGGTGGTTAAGGTGTTAGCCTTTAGATCAGAAGGTACCTGGGTCAGTGCATGGATATTTGTAAGCTTAAGGTGTAGAGGCGGCTGGTGCACCTTAAATCTGTCGCGGCCGAAAGTCCTCACTTTGGGTTGGTGTGGAGAGTATGGTGACATCTGAGGTGTTGCCTCGTCTTCTGACAGTGATTAAAAATTACGTGGTGTTGTCCTCGGATCTTTCCGTTAGGGGAATGATCCTGGACCGTCGTCAATAACCCGTTATGTTGCTCTAGTACAGCGTTAATTAAAAATACCTTAAATTCATCATTCTCTGCGAAATTAGAAAATATGAAGTAAGGCTTCAAAGAGACAAAGGCAGTGTGAATGTCAAGAATAGAGATGTGAATACTTGCTTATGGCTATTTATCCTCATAAGCATTTGTCGAACACAACTTTTCTAATAGTGTTTCTCAACTTGTACCAAAATGCGTCACTTTAATGAAAATATATAGGATGTAAAGACTTAGCTTAAACTATAAAACGGTAAAAAGTGTAAATCTTCATTTAGAAAATGTTGAATTTCTATAACCTGGTTACGCTACAGGCCATGATACTGTGAAAGTATTCAGTTTTAGTGTAATATACGCGTTAAAATGAAACAGAGAATCTTCAATCCTTTTACTGAGTGTAACGATTCATGTTTTCGTCGCTTTTAGCGATTCACATTTTATTGATCTCTGTGCCCGTTAAGTTTGATAATTTGCATATTTGCTAAGTCAACGAAGTGACTGCTTTTTACCGAACATTTAGGATTTAAATTCTGTACTTTAGAATTTAAATTGTTGAATTTTTAATATTATATTCGTCAGTTTCTTAATTTGTTTTTGCCAACAGTCTCATCGTTAGTGAAAACTTACAACAATGTAAAACTGTATTCTTATAGTACTGCATTGTAACTGAAAAGATATCGCATTCAAATACATTGTTGCAAACCACCTTCATAACAATGGTTTTGTAATTATCGCTTAAAGTAAACGAAACTTTTATCATTTCAGCCGCCATCTTTGAAAGTTGTGGTACGTACCATGAATTCGTAAAGAGAAACATTGAAAACTTTGTTCAAGATGCTGTGAAGAAACCAGATAAGTGTCCTGATGAAGTCTGAAGTATAGAAGATGCTCAAAAGGTAAATACTTTCTGTTTTTGAAGACAAATCAATCTTAACTTAGCATTTGGAAATTTTATTTCGCATACCTCTTTTTATGTTCAATTTGTTTTTATATCTTTTCTTACGTTGTTTCTCGATTTAATGTCTCAAATTTTACGTACTTTGGAACATTTGTAAGTAATTACACGTTTCTGTTTAGTCCATTAGAAAGCTTTCAATATTCCTTGCTCGTTATTTCTACATGCAGCGGTGCATATTTCGACATTTCATTACTCATAATCCATGCATATGTAAGAACATATAGCAACGATAAAGATTACCGTTTTAATGTATACTATCATGGGGTGTGGCATTAATTTAGTCATGTGTTCCATAGAAGAAAAGCCGACCAACCGGTATAGCGGTTAAGGTGTTAGCCTCTAGATCGGAAGGTTCCTGGTTCGAATCCGGGTCCGGGCATGGATATTTGTAAACGTATGGTGTAGAGGCGGCTGGTGCACCTTCAATCTGTCGTGGCCGAAAGTCCTCACGTTGGGTTGGCGTGGAAGTTTGGAGAGTGGTGTGCCAGTTCAGGTGTCGCTTTGTCATCTGACCGTGGTTCAAAATTACGAGGTGTTGTCCTCGGATCTTTCCCTTAAGGGACTGATCCCGGACCGTCGTCAATAGCCCGTTGTGTCGCTCTAGTACGACGTTAACTAAAATTACCAAAAATTACCATAGAAGGAAAATTTTGAATAGTAAACAAGTAAAAATTAATAATAGCATAACTTGATAAAAAAAATAGAAGAACCATTGCGTTAAATTTTTACTTGTTTACTATTCAAAATTTTCCTTCTATGGAACACACGACTAAATTAACTGACCAGGTCTCCTTCAGATGTTCACTGTTGGATAAAAAAATATAAGAAAAGCAACATACCTCAAAGGAACAGACAGAAGCGATTGATTCAGTAAGCATCTTTATTTCCATATTTTGCATGAAAATGAAAGCTGTCCTGGGGTATTGCGGGAAGCGCTGACGGTATCATAAAAAAAAGGGGAAGAAACAAGCTTAGATGAAAGGGGCGGCATATTATGGTGTATCGCATCTCTGCTTGTATCTCGGGACTCTCTATCTTCGCGGTCTCATCAGGAGAAAAAGAGAGCAATGTGCGCAGCCTCCAACGAGTATCGTGTCTGCATCTGGACTGGACTGGAATATCACTTTCGGAGCACCCGCTGCAAAGCAGCTCATCCGAAAAAGAATTAACTAAAATTAAGGCTATTAAACATAAGGGTGGGTTTATTTAAATAAAAAAAAGTAGATCAAGGGTGCAGAAAAAAGTTAATTGCTAGAAGAACCGGATTGATTCGATCCCCTGTACTGCTCGCACAAAAGAGCGTTAGCTTGAAAGAAATAGAGAGGAGTAATTACGCTTGAGTAGAGAAATGATTAAAATTTAGCTTTAAAAAGTGATCCCGTCGAGTCCTTCAAAGCCCTTTGCTGCTGGTGTAGAGATGTAATGCAGAATGCGAATAAAATCAAATGTGCTGGGTCCAAACGGAACTCTCCGCATCGGCGTTTCGGAATATTATGAAAGTCCTTTATGAAAGTCCTTGTGCAGCACGAGGTCTTTTTGGAGAGCTGATGTTGGTAACGGTCTTAGAAACTGAAGAGCTTCGTTTGGCACCTGTGGAATTTTGAGGAAAAATTTTGAAGAGAGTTGCAGCAAATGAATGTCTGAATCTGCCCATTTATAATGTCTCTTTTGAGACGTGTTGATGTGTCTTCTTTCTTCTAAATGTGCTCCGAAACAATTTTTCCTGTCGGAGTTTAGACGCTCCCTCTTCCCTGCTTCAGAGGGGAAGAAGATGCGTGCAATGAGATTTTTATTGCTTTGTTTTGTAAACTGTCTAGCCCGTTTAGTCTCCTTACTACACCATCGCTGGGTTGGCTGTCTTGTAAATGTCTTTTGGGTGGGGTTATTAGCCCCTTGCAGACCCAAAGTGGTGGGGAAACTCAGACGCAAATCCCATCGGACATTTCCAAACTTACATGTATTAGTATTGTAAATAATATTATTAATATAAAATTAATGTGATTAATAGTGTAAATATTATTATCAATATTATAATTACTGTGATTAATATTGTAAATATTATTATTAATATTATAATTACTGCGATTAATAGTGTAAATATTATTATTAAAATTATAAATACTATTATTAATATAATAAATACTATTATTAATATAATAAATATTATTATTAATATAATAAATACTATTATTAATATTATAAATATTATTATTAATATTATAAATATTATTATTAATATTATATAAATATTATTGTTAATATTATATAAATATTATTAATAATATTATATAAATATTACTATAAATATTATATAAATATTATTATTAATATTATATAAATATTATTATTAATATTATATAAATATTATTATTATTATAAATATTTTTATTAATATTATATAAATATTATTATTATTATAAATATTTTTATTAATATTATAAATAGTTTTTATTACTATTATAAATATTATTAGAGGTTTAACTTAAGATACGAACTCTCGGAAGTAAGTTTAATGGTGCTAAGGACAAACATTTTCTCTTTACTTGCACCAGTTAACTCAAAAGTACTTCGTTTTTATCAGCACTTCTTTTGGAAACTTTTTAATATGCCTTTCCAGATATTCAGTATCAACCCAATTCAAGGCATGTTTACGAATGCTCTTACAAAATTAAAAGCAAAGATCGTAAAATGAATGCATTAAAAAGAAAGTTTGGTAGAGGGAAATTCAATATAGTGAACAATGATTGTCAATAAGCATATTTTATATTTTAACCCAACATTTATTTTTGCTCAAACGTTATGTTAACTGCAGATTTAGTCAAAATCCCTAATCTAAGTGACTTTTGTTGCAGTCTCCTTGCAGTTCTTGAATGCTCAAGGGATGCTGTTGAACTGCCACATCTCAATACACGGGACTGACGTCGAGGCTAGTAGAACGGGGGTAAGTTAGTAACTTCTCGAAAGTATTGATTAAGTGGTACAGCTGCATTCTCTGCACCGTTTGATGGCAACGCGCACGTTTTTGGCGCTCCTTTTATGTCGCCAAGCAAATAAAAAACGTATTTTTTCACAACGGAAAATAATAAGCTTTAATTAATAACTTAAGCTTCAAATTTCGCGAAAGAATAGGATGGTAGTACCAAATATCCCTACCCTTACTATTTTTCTGTATCTCAGCCTCCTGGGTCGGAAAATCAAGCAGAAAACTAAATGAATATCACTAGGAACTATTCTCCTTTGGTTTCCAGAGATCAGATACCTTCTTTACTTATGTCAGTTTACGTTTACTAGTAAAACTTCAAAAAGTTTCCCAAGAAAAATTTCAAGAGTGGGTTCCTAATATCGTCTACCCCTGTTCCCATTACCATCCACCAGCCGAAATAAGAAGGTACTATTAAAACCGAGTTGCTAGTAGAGCATACATACTACCTTTAGTAATAAATGTATTTTCAAGTCATATAAACGACATTATAGTTTGAAAACACTTACCTGGATATTTCTTGAATGCATTGGAGAATAAGTTGACTCTACTTCCGATGTAATAGTGTTGTGGATATAACTGATAGGAAACTTGCCGGTGGCGCTACGTGTGGCAAAACCCTAGACCGTCAAGGTAACTGCATAAACCCATAGTAAACACGAGTAGGCGATATTCAGCACAAGGACTATATTTGGAATACTTAACCCTACCATGAAATTTGACAACAACACTAAATACAGGCATTTTCAAACATAAAAAGGTCAGGATCTTCAAAAGAAAATAGCAAGAAACGATATAATTTGATGCTGAACGCTTGAATTCTTACAAATAAACATGAAACGGAAAAGAATTGTGGAAAAAAAATTTAACGAACCAATGAACTAAAATCAAAATAATTTTTAAAAAATGAAATCAAACGGAAAAGAATTGGGTGAAAATTTCATAGCACCAATGAAATCAAAGGATAGTTTAATGGATACGAAAAGAACTTTCTAGAATATTCAAAATGAAAATTTAAATTTTCCGCTTGTGCCGAGGTTGCCATAAAGATCGGAATAAGCGTAATACAGGTGGATTGCGTCCACCTAACATAACTCGCTATTTAAAATTTGCTAAGAAGGTCCCCAAACAGGGCAGAAAATGCAGCTGTGCGCATTAGAAAATTATGCTGCCCCAATAAAAAAGTACGGTTCAATTTATTTTTTGTTCAGTAATCTGCATAAATTGCACCATTGAATGAGCACTGAATGTGCATCTATGTACATATTTACATTTTAACTATCCTAACAAATATTTAAAACGTCGGGAATTTCATAACAAAAAAACTCAAAATAGCAGGAAATATTTCAGTTTCTGCAAACCTGAGATTTATTAACTTAACGAACTCAAAAGACATTTTCAGAATTAATGCCTCATTGGTGGTTTATATGTACATGAATTCATACGAATGTATCACACCTCCGAATAAATTACATGATAAATTTACTATCACTTTACGAGTTAATTTGACGTTATCTCAGTTTGCCTCAAAAAAACAAGCCAATCAGTAATGTTTCCATACAGTTTTTATAAGCCTAGAGTTTTAAGGATTTGTGGCATAAGATATTTAAAACGAAAGAGTGGTAATGCATAGCTTTGAAATAAGGATACTTTTTTAGCGCACCTTTTGTAGCCAGTTATGGCAGGTAATGACAAACAATCTTTATTAGGATATTTCCTTGTGTGTGCGATTACCTTTAAATTACAAGTTAGTCCAATCCTAAGAAGTCTCAAAAGGCAGAATTCTTAACCCAATAAAGGATTAAGAAGAACACACTTAGAACCAAATCAACACTCATTGCTTGTTAGAGACCAGATAAAGAACAGGAGTTGGAAGATATCAGGCTATTTTGCAGGCGGAAAAAAGGTAAGTCTTGTTCTAACAACAGTAATGAACAAATTTGTGAATGTAATAAACCAGAGAGCTAACTTTCACAATCCAGCAAATTTATCTTCTGTTTCCCTGCGTTGCATGTGACGAAACCAATAGTACACATGCGCAAGAGACTAGATGAAATCGGTTAATGACAATTCTGTACTTCTCCAATTTAAGCCTTAATGTATAGAAATAAAATTACTACAAATTTAAAAAAAGTAAAGGGAACTGTAAAAATTTTCAACAATGTTCTCATTCTAAAAACTTTGTCAGAAAAAAGTGAATATACAATGTTACACCATATATAATAACATCACCCCTTGAGCAATTATTTAAAAAATGATCTAAGATGTATCATGATAGAATACTTTGTCAAAAAAACTTAAAATTCTCGTTTGCTACAAAAATGCAGATACCAAATAATACACATAACACGCTTTATGAGGTGCAATTTCAAAGACAGAAAAAAACAAAGATTTCTATAACAATAGAATAGGAACCGGAAGTTAAAAACATAAAAATTGTAAAATTACTGCCCTTCGTAGCACAGCACTTCTAACTTTAAAATAAATATTTCAGATCAAATACTAACAAACAAATATATTTTCATTCCCTTAGAAACTACATTACCTTATAACTTCTTAGGGAGCTTTATATTCCACTGCTCACGCACTTTGTCGATCGACCCGTGTAACTTCTTTGGAAATACGTCAACCCCCAAACAATCTCTTTACACCTAAGTCAAAACGCCTTTTTATTCTCTAAAAATTAAATTGACTTAAAAGTTAAATCACTTGATTGAGAGCTTAACAAAACACCCTCCCCACATCTCAGTCAAATAAATACCTTTCATTCCCTTAGAAATTACATCGCCTGAGACCTTGGATTGGGAGCTTTGAAATGACATTGCTCCCACCCACCGCGCTCGGCAGCACGTTAATTTCTATGGGAATACTTCACACAAAACACCCACCCCACATCTCAGTCAAATAAATACCTTTCATTCCCTTAGAAATTACATCGCCTGAGACCTTGGATTGGGAGCTTTGAAATGACATTGCTCCCACCCACCGCGCTCGGCAGCACGTTAATTTCTATGGGAATACTTCACACAAAACACTCTTCCCACATCTCAGTCAAATAAATACCTTTCATTCCCTTAGAAATTACATCGCCTGAGAACTTGGATTGGGAGCTTTGAAATGACATTGCTCCCACCCACCGCGCTCGGCAGCACGTTAATTTCTATGGGAATACTTCACACAAAACACTCTCCCCACATCTCAGTCAAATAAATACCTTTGATTCCCTTAGAAATTACATCGCCTGAGAACTTAGATTGGGAGCTTTGAAATGACATTAATCCCACCCACCGCGCTCGGCAGCACGTTAATTTCCATGGGAATACTTCAAACAAAACACCCTCCCCACATCTCAGTCAAATAAATACCTTTCATTCCCTTAGAAATTACATCGCCTGAGACCTTGGATTGGGATCTTTGAAATGCCATTGATCCAACCCACCGCGCTCGGCAGCACGTTAATTTCTATGGGAATACTTCACACAAAACACCCTCCCCACATCTCAGTCAAATAAATACCTTTCATTCCCTTAGAAATTACATCGCCTGAGAACTTGGATTGGGAGCTTTGAAATGACATTGCTCCCACCCACCGCGCTCGGCAGCACGTTAATTTCTATGGGAATACTTCACACAAAACACTCTCCCCACATCTCAGTCAAATAAATACCTTTCATTCCCTTAGAAATTACATCGCCTGAGAACTTGGATTGGGAGCTTTGAAATAACATTGCTCCCACCCACCGCGCTCGGCAGCTGGTTAATTTCTATGGGAACACTTCAAACAAAACACTCTCCGCACATCTCAGTCAAATAAATACCTTTCATTCCCTTAGAAATTACATCGCCTGAGAACTTGGATTGGGAGCTTTGAAATGACATTGCTCCCACCCACCGCGCTCGGCAGCACGTTAATTTTTATGGGAATACTTCACACAAAACACCCTCCCCACATCTCAGTCAAATAAATACCTTTCATTCCCTTAGAAATTACATCGCCTGACAACTTAGATTGGGAGCTTTGAAATGACATTGCTCCCACCCAACGAGCTCGGCAGCACGTTAATTTCTATGGGAATACTTCACACAAAACACCCACCCCACATCTCAGTCAAATAAATACCTTTCATTCCCTTAGAAATTACATCGCCTGAGACCTTGGATTGGGAGCTTTGAAATGACATTGCTCCCACCCACCGCGCTCGGCAGCACGTTAATTTCTATGGGAATACTTCACACAAAACACCCACCCCACATCTCAGTCAAATAAATACCTTTCATTCCCTTAGAAATTACATCGCCTGAGAACTTGCATTGGGAGCTTTGAAATGACATTGCTCCCACCCACCGCGCTCGGCAGCACGTTAATTTCTATGGGAATACTTCACACAAAACACCCACCCCACATCTCAGTCAAATAAATACCTTTCATTCCCTTAGAAATTACATCGCCTGAGAACTTGGATTGGGAGCTTTGAAATGACATTGCTCCCACCCACCGCGCTCGGCAGCACGTTAATTTCTATGGGAATACTTCACACAAAACACCCTCCCCACATCTCAGTCAAATAAATACCTTTGATTCCCTTAGAAATTACATCGCCTGAGAACTTAGATTGGGAGCTTTGAAATGACATTGCTCCCACCCACCGCGCTCGGCAGCACGTTAATTTCCATGGGAATACTTCACACAAAACACCCTCCCCACATCTCAGTCAAATAAATACCTTTCATTCCCTTAGAAATTACATCGCCTGAGACCTTGGATTGGGATCTTTGAAATGCCATTGATCCAACCCACCGCGCTCGGCAGCACGTTAATTTCTATGGGAATACTTCACACAAAACACCCTCCCCACATCTCAGTCAAATAAATACCTTTCATTCCCTTAGAAATTACATCGCCTGAGAACTTGGATTGGGAGCTTTGAAATGACATTGCTCCCACCCACCGCGCTCGGCAGCACGTTAATTTCTATGGGAATACTTCACACAAAACACTCTCCCCACATCTCAGTCAAATAAATACCTTTCATTCCCTTAGAAATTACATCGCCTGAGAACTTGGATTGGGAGCTTTGAAATAACATTGCTCCCACCCACCGCGCTCGGCAGCTGGTTAATTTCTATGGGAACACTTCAAACAAAACACTCTCCGCACATCTCAGTCAAATAAATACCTTTCATTCCCTTAGAAATTACATCGCCTGACAACTTAGATTGGGAGCTTTGAAATGACATTGCTCCCACCCAACGAGCTCGGCAGCACGTTAATTTCTATGGGAATACTTCACACAAAACACCCTCCCCACATCTCAGTCAAATAAATACCTTTCATTCCCTTAGAAATTACATCGCCAGAGAACTTGGATTGGGAGCTTTGAAATGACATTGCTCCCACCCACCGCGCTCGGCAGCACGTTAATTTCTATGGGAATACTTCACACAAAACACCCACCCCACATCTCAGTCAAATAAATACCTTTCATTCCCTTAGAAATTACATCGCCTGACAACTTAGATTGGGAGCTTTGAAATGACATTGCTCCCACCCAACGAGCTCGGCAGCACGTTAATTTCTATGGGAATACTTCACACAAAACACCCTCCCCACATCTCAGTCAAATAAATACCTTTCATTCCCTTAGAAATTACATCGCCTGAAACCTTGGATTGGGAGCTTTGAAATGACATTGCTCCCACCCACCGCGCTCGGCAGCACGTTAATTTCTATGGGAATACTTCACACAAAACACTCTCCCCACATCTCAGTCAAATAAATACCTTTCATTCCCTTAGAAATTACATCGCCTGAGAACTTGGATTGGGAGCTTTGAAATAACATTGCCCCCACCCACCGCGCTCGGCAGCTGGTTAATTGCTATGGGAACACTTCAAACAAAACACTCTCCGCACATCTCAGTCAAATAAATACCTTTCATTCCCTTAGAAATTACATCGCCTGACAACTTAGATTGTTAGCTTTGAAATGACATTGCTCCCACCCAACGAGCTCGGCAGCACGTTAATTTCTATGGGAATACTTCACACAAAACACCCTCCCCACATCTCAGTCAAATAAATACCTTTCATTCCCTTAGAAATTACATCGCCAGAGAACTTGGATTGGGAGCTTTGAAATGACATTGCTCCCACCCACCGCTCTCGGCAGCACGTTAATTTCTATGGGAATACTTCACACAAAACACCCACCCCACATCTCAGTCAAATAAATACCTTTCATTCCCTTAGAAATTACATCGCCTGACAACTTAGATTGGGAGCTTTGAAATGACATTGCTCCCACCCAACGAGCTCGGCAGCACGTTAATTTCTATGGGAATACTTCACACAAAACACCCTCCCCACATCTCAGTCAAATAAATACCTTTCATTCCCTTAGAAATTACATCGCCAGAGAACTTGGATTGGGAGCTTTGAAATGACATTGCTCCCACCCACCGCGCTCGGCAGCACGTTAATTTCTATGGGAATACTTCACACAAAACACCCACCCCACATCTCAGTCAAATAAATACCTTTCATTCCCTTAGAAATTACATCGCCTGAGAACTTAGATTGGGAGCTTTGAAATGACATTGCTCCCACCCACCGCGCTCGGCAGCACGTTAATTTCTATGGGAATACTTCACACAAAACACTCTTCCCACATCTCAGTCAAATAAATACCTTTCATTCCCTTAGAAATTACATCGCCTGAGAACTTGGATTGGGAGCTTTGAAATGACATTGCTCCCACCCACCGCGCTCGGCAGCACGTTAATTTCTATGGCAATACTTCACACAAAACACCCACCCCACATCTCAGTCAAATAAATACCTTTCATTCCCTTAGAAATTACATCGCCTGAGAACTTGGATTGGGATCTTTGAAATGCCATTGATCCCACCCACCGCGCTCGGCAGCACGTTAATTTCTATGGGAATACTTCACACAAAACACTCTTCCCACATCTCAGTCAAATAAATACCTTTCATTCCCTTAGAAATTACATCGCCTGAGAACTTGGATTGGGAGCTTTGAAATGACATTGCTCCCACCCACCGCGCTCGGCATCACGTTAATTTCTATGGGAATACTTCACACAAAACACCCACCCCACATCTCAGTCAAATAAATACCTTTCATTCCCTTAGAAATTACATCGCCTGAGAACTTGGATTGGGAGCTTTGAAATGACATTGCTCCCACCCACCGCGCTCGGCAGCACGTTAATTTCTATGGGAATACTTCACACAAAACACCCTCCCCACATCTCAGTCAAATAAATACCTTTGATTCCCTTAGAAATTACTTCGCCTGAGAACTTAGATTGGGAGCTTTGAAATGACATTGCTCCCACCCACCGCGCTCGGCAGCACGTTAATTTCTATGGGAATACTTCACACAAAACACTCTTCCCACATCTCAGTCAAATAAATACCTTTCATTCCCTTAGAAATTACATCGCCTGAGAACTTGGATTGGGAGCTTTGAAATGACATTGCTCCCACCCACCGCGCTCGGCAGCACGTTAATTTCTATGGGAATACTTCACACAAAACACCCACCCCACATCTCAGTCAAATAAATACCTTTCATTCCCTTAGAAATTACATCGCCTGAAACCTTGGATTGGGAGCTTTGAAATGACATTGCTCCCACCCACCGCGCTCGGCAGCACGTTAATTTCTATGGGAATACTTCACACAAAACACTCTCCCCACATCTCAGTCAAATAAATACCTTTCATTCCCTTAGAAATTACATCGCCTGAGAACTTGGATTGGGAGCTTTGAAATAACATTGCCCCCACCCACCGCGCTCGGCAGCTGGTTAATTTCTATGGGAACACTTCAAACAAAACACTCTCCGCACATCTCAGTCAAATAAATACCTTTCATTCCCTTAGAAATTACATCGCCTGACAACTTAGATTGTTAGCTTTGAAATGACATTGCTCCCACCCAACGAGCTCGGCAGCACGTTAATTTCTATGGGAATACTTCACACAAAACACCCTCCCCACATCTCAGTCAAATAAATACCTTTCATTCCCTTAGAAATTACATCGCCAGAGAACTTGGATTGGGAGCTTTGAAATGACATTGCTCCCACCCACCGCTCTCGGCAGCACGTTAATTTCTATGGGAATACTTCACACAAAACACCCACCCCACATCTCAGTCAAATAAATACCTTTCATTCCCTTAGAAATTACATCGCCTGACAACTTAGATTGGGAGCTTTGAAATGACATTGCTCCCACCCAACGAGCTCGGCAGCACGTTAATTTCTATGGGAATACTTCACACAAAACACCCTCCCCACATCTCAGTCAAATAAATACCTTTCATTCCCTTAGAAATTACATCGCCAGAGAACTTGGATTGGGAGCTTTGAAATGACATTGCTCCCACCCACCGCGCTCGGCAGCACGTTAATTTCTATGGGAATACTTCACACAAAACACCCACCCCACATCTCAGTCAAATAAATACCTTTCATTCCCTTAGAAATTACATCGCCTGAGAACTTAGATTGGGAGCTTTGAAATGACATTGCTCCCACCCACCGCGCTCGGCAGCACGTTAATTTCTATGGGAATACTTCACACAAAACACTCTTCCCACATCTCAGTCAAATAAATACCTTTCATTCCCTTAGAAATTACATCGCCTGAGAACTTGGATTGGGAGCTTTGAAATGACATTGCTCCCACCCACCGCGCTCGGCAGCACGTTAATTTCTATGGCAATACTTCACACAAAACACCCACCCCACATCTCAGTCAAATAAATACCTTTCATTCCCTTAGAAATTACATCGCCTGAGAACTTGGATTGGGATCTTTGAAATGCCATTGATCCCACCCACCGCGCTCGGCAGCACGTTAATTTCTATGGGAATACTTCACACAAAACACTCTTCCCACATCTCAGTCAAATAAATACCTTTCATTCCCTTAGAAATTACATCGCCTGAGAACTTGGATTGGGAGCTTTGAAATGACATTGCTCCCACCCACCGCGCTCGGCATCACGTTAATTTCTATGGGAATACTTCACACAAAACACCCACCCCACATCTCAGTCAAATAAATACCTTTCATTCCCTTAGAAATTACATCGCCTGAGAACTTGGATTGGGAGCTTTGAAATGACATTGCTCCCACCCACCGCGCTCGGCAGCACGTTAATTTCTATGGGAATACTTCACACAAAACACCCTCCCCACATCTCAGTCAAATAAATACCTTTGATTCCCTTAGAAATTACTTCGCCTGAGAACTTAGATTGGGAGCTTTGAAATGACATTGCTCCCACCCACCGCGCTCGGCAGCACGTTAATTTCTATGGGAATACTTCACACAAAACACTCTTCCCACATCTCAGTCAAATAAATACCTTTCATTCCCTTAGAAATTACATCGCCTGAGAACTTGGATTGGGAGCTTTGAAATGACATTGCTCCCACCCACCGCGCTCGGCAGCACGTTAATTTCTATGGGAATACTTCAAACAAAACACCCACCCCACATCTCAGTCAAATAAATACCTTTCATTCCCTTAGAAATTACATCGCCTGAGAACTTGGATTGGGAGCTTTGAAATGACATTGCTCCCACCCACCGCGCTCGGCAGCACGTTAATTTCTATGGGAATACTTCACACAAAACACCCTCCCCACATCTCAGTCAAATAAATACCTTTCATTCCCTTAGAAATTACATCGCCTGAGACCTTGGATTGGGAGCTTTGAAATGACATTGCTCCCACCCACCGCGCTCGGCAGCACGTTAATTTCTATGGGAATACTTCACACAAAACACCCTCCCCACATCTCAGTCAAATAAATACCTTTCATTCCCTTAGAAATTACATCGCCTGAGAACTTGGATTGGGAGCTTTGAAATGACATTGCTCCCACCCACCGCGCTCGGCAGCTGGTTAATTTCTATGGGAACACTTCAAACAAAACACTCTCCGCACATCTCAGTCAAATAAATACCTTTCATTCCCTTAGAAATTACATCGCCTGACAACTTCGATTGGGAGCTTTGAAATGACATTGCTCCCACCCAACGAGCTTGGCAGCACGTTAATTTCTATGGGAATACTTCACATAAAACACCCACCCCACATCTCAGTCAAATAAATACCTTTCATTCCCTTAGAAATTACATCGCCTGAGACCTTGGATTGGGAGCTTTGAAATGACATTGCTCCCACCCACCGCGCTCGGCAGCACGTTAATTTCTATGGGAATACTTCACACAAAACACTCTCCCCACATCTCAGTCAAATAAATACCTTTCATTCCCTTAGAAATTACATCGCCTGAGAACTTGGATTGGGAGCTTTGAAATAACATTGCTCCCACCCACCGCGCTCGGCAGCTGGTTAATTTCTATGGGAACACTTCAAACAAAACACTCTCCGCACATCTCAGCCAAATAAATACCTTTCATTCCCTTAGAAATTACATCGCCTGACAACTTAGATTGGGAGCTTTGAAATGACATTGCTCCCACCCAACGAGCTCGGCAGCACGTTAATTTCTATGGGAATACTTCACACAAAACACCCTCCCCACATCTCAGTCAAATAAATACCTTTCATTCCCTTAGAAATTACATCGCCAGAGAACTTGGATTGGGAGCTTTGAAATGACATTGCTCCCACCCACCGCGCTCGGCAGCACGTTAATTTCTATGGGAATACTTCACACAAAACACCCACCCCACATCTCAGTCAAATAAATACCTTTCATTCCCTTAGAAATTACATCGCCTGAGAACTTAGATTGGGAGCTTTGAAATGACATTGCTCCCACCCACCGCGCTCGGCAGCACGTTAATTTCTATGGGAATACTTCACACAAAACACTCTTCCCACATCTCAGTCAAATAAATACCTTTCATTCCCTTAGAAATTACATCGCCTGAGAACTTGGATTGGGAGCTTTGAAATGACATTGCTCCCAACCACCGCGCTCGGCAGCACGTTAATTTCTATGGCAATACTTCACACAAAACACCCACCCCACATCTCAGTCAAATAAATACCTTTCATTCCCTTAGAAATTACATCGCCTGAGAACTTGGATTGGGATCTTTGAAATGCCATTGATCCCACCCACCGCGCTCGGCAGCACGTTAATTTCTATGGGAATACTTCACACAAAACACTCTTCCCACATCTCAGTCAAATAAATACCTTTCATTCCCTTAGAAATTACATCGCCTGAGAACTTGGATTGGGAGCTTTGAAATGACATTGCTCCCACCCACCGCGCTCGGCATCACGTTAATTTCTATGGGAATACTTCACACAAAACACCCACCCCACATCTCAGTCAAATAAATACCTTTCATTCCCTTAGAAATTACATCGCCTGAGAACTTGGATTGGGAGCTTTGAAATGACATTGCTCCCACCCACCGCGCTCGGCAGCACGTTAATTTTTATGGGAATACTTCACACAAAACACCCTCCCCACATCTCAGTCAAATAAATACCTTTGATTCCCTTAGAAATTACATCGCCTGAGAACTTAGATTGGGAGCTTTGAAATGACATTGCTCCCACCCACCGCGCTCGGCAGCACGTTAATTTCTATGGGAATACTTCACACAAAACACTCTTCCCACATCTCAGTCAAATAAATACCTTTCATTCCCTTAGAAATTACATCGCCTGAGAACTTGGATTGGGAGCTTTGAAATGACATTGCTCCCACCCACCGCGCTCGGCAGCACGTTAATTTCTATGGGAATACTTCAAACAAAAGACCCACCCCACATCTCAGTCAAATAAATACCTTTCATTCCCTTAGAAATTACATCGCCTGAGAACTTGGATTGGGAGCTTTGAAATGACATTGCTCCCACCCACCGCGCGCGGCAGCACGTTAATTTCTATGGGAATACTTCACACAAAACACCCTCCCCACATCTCAGTCAAATAAATACCTTTCATTCCCTTAGAAATTACATCGCCTGAGACCTTGGATTGGGAGCTTTGAAATGACATTGCTCCCACCCACCGCGCTCGGCAGCACGTTAATTTCTATGGGAATACTTCACACAAAACACCCTCCCCACATCTCAGTCAAATAAATACCTTTCATTCCCTCAGAAATTACATCGCCTGAGAACTTGGATTGGGAGCTTTGAAATGACATTGCTCCCACCCACCGCGCTCGGCAGCTGGTTAATTTCTATGGGAACACTTCAAACAAAACACTCTCCGCACATCTCAGTCAAATAAATACCTTTCATTCCCTTAGAAATTACATCGCCTGAGAACTTGGATTGGGAGCTTTGAAATGACATTGCTCCCACCCACCGCGCTCGGCATCACGTTAATTTCTATGGGAATACTTCACACAAAACACCCACCCCACATCTCAGTCAAATAAATACCTTTCATTCCCTTAGAAATTACATCGCCTGAGAACTTGGATTGGGAGCTTTGAAATGACATTGCTCCCACCCACCGCGCTCGGCAGCACGTTAATTTTTATGGGAATACTTCACACAAAACACCCTCCCCACATCTCAGTCAAATAAATACCTTTGATTCCCTTAGAAATTACATCGCCTGAGAACTTAGATTGGGAGCTTTGAAATGACATTGCTCCCACCCACCGCGCTCGGCAGCACGTTAATTTCTATGGGAATACTTCACACAAAACACTCTTCCCACATCTCAGTCAAATAAATACCTTTCATTCCCTTAGAAATTACATCGCCTGAGAACTTGGATTGGGAGCTTTGAAATGACATTGCTCCCACCCACCGCGCTCGGCAGCACGTTAATTTCTATGGGAATACTTCAAACAAAACACCCACCCCACATCTCAGTCAAATAAATACCTTTCATTCCCTTAGAAATTACATCGCCTGAGAACTTGGATTGGGAGCTTTGAAATGACATTGCTCCCACCCACCGCGCGCGGCAGCACGTTAATTTCTATGGGAATACTTCACACAAAACACCCTCCCCACATCTCAGTCAAATAAATACCTTTCATTCCCTTAGAAATTACATCACCTGAGACCTTGGATTGGGAGCTTTGAAATGACATTGCTCCCACCCACCGCGCTCGGCAGCACGTTAATTTCTATGGGAATACTTCACACAAAACACCCTCCCCACATCTCAGTCAAATAAATACCTTTCATTCCCTTAGAAATTACATCGCCTGAGAACTTGGACTGGGAGCTTTGAAATGACATTGCTCCCAACCACCGCGCTCGGCAGCTGGTTAATTTCTATGGGAACACTTCAAACAAAACACTCTCCGCACATCTCAGTCAAATAAATACCTTTCATTCCCTTAGAAATTACATCGCCTGACAACTTCGATTGGGAGCTTTGAAATGACATTGCTCCCACCCAACGAGCTCGGCAGCACGTTAATTTCTATGGGAATACTTCACATAAAACACCCACTCCACATCTCAGTCAAATAAATACCTTTCATTCCCTTAGAAATTACATCGCCTGAGACCTTGGATTGGGAGCTTTGAAATGACATTGCTCCCACCCACCGCGCTCGGCAGCACGTTAATTTCTATGGGAATACTTCACACAAAACACTCTTCCCACATCTCAGTCAAATAAATACCTTTCATTCCCTTAGAAATTACATCGCCTGAGAACTTGGATTGGGAGCTTTGAAATGACATTGCTCCCACCCACCGCGCTCGGCAGCTGGTTAATTTCTATGGGAATACTTCAAACAAAACACCCACCCCACATCTCAGTCAAATAAATACCTTTCATTCCCTTAGAAATTACATCGCCTGAGAACTTGGATTGGGAGCTTTGAAATGACATTGCTCCCACCCACCGCGCTCGGCAGCACGTTAATTTCTATGGGAATACTTCACACAAAACACCCTCCCCACATCTCAGTCAAATAAATACCTTTGATTCCCTTAGAAATTACATCGCCTGAGAACTTAGATTGGGAGCTTTGAAATGGCATTGCTCCCACCCACCGCGCTCGGCAGCACGTTAATTTCTATGGCAATACTTCACACAAAACACCCACCCCACATCTCAGTCAAATAAATACCTTTCATTCCCTTAGAAATTACATCGCCTGAGAACTTGGATTGGGAGCTTTGAAATGACATTGCTCCCACCCACCGCGCTCGGCAGCACGTTAATTTCTATGGGAATACTTCACACAAAACACCCTCCCCACATCTCAGTCAAATAAATACCTTTCATTCCCTTAGAAATTACATCGCCTGAGACCTTGGATTGGGATCTTTGAAATGCCATTGATCCCACCCACCGCGCTCGGCAGCACGTTAATTTCTATGGGAATACTTCACACAAAACACTCTCCCCACATCTCAGTCAAATAAATACCTTTGATTCCCTTAGAAATTACATCGCCTGAGAACTTAGATTGGGAGCTTTGAAATGACATTGCTCCCACCCACCGCGCTCGGCAGCACGTTAATTTCTATGGGAATACTTCACACAAAACACTCTCCCCACATCTCAGTCAAATAAATACCTTTGATTCCCTTAGAAATTACATCGCCTGAGAACTTAGATTGGGAGCTTTGAAATAACATTGCTCCCACCCACCGCGCTCGGCAGCTGGTTAATTTCTATGGGAACACTTCAAACAAAACACTCTCCGCACATCTCAGTCAAATAAATACCTTTCATTCCCTTAGAAATTACATCGCCTGACAACTTAGATTGGGAGCTTTGAAATGACATTGCTCCCACCCAACGAGCTCGGCAGCACGTTAATTTCTATGGGAATACTTCACACAAAACACCCTCCCCACATCTCAGTCAAATAAATACCTTTCATTCCCTTAGAAATTACATCGCCTGAGACCTTGGATTGGGATCTTTGAAATGCCATTGATCCCACCCACCGCGCTCGGCAGCACGTTAATTTCTATGGGAATACTTCACACAAAACACTCTCCCCACATCTCAGTCAAATAAATACCTTTGATTCCCTTAGAAATTACATCGCCTGAGAACTTAGATTGGGAGCTTTGAAATGACATTGCTCCCACCCACCGCGCTCGGCAGCACGTTAATTTCTATGGGAATACTTCACACAAAACACTCTCCCCACATCTCAGTCAAATAAATACCTTTGATTCCCTTAGAAATTACATCGCCTGAGAACTTAGATTGGGAGCTTTGAAATAACATTGCTCCCACCCACCGCGCTCGGCAGCTGGTTAATTTCTATGGGAACACTTCAAACAAAACACTCTCCGCACATCTCAGTCAAATAAATACCTTTCATTCCCTTAGAAATTACATCGCCTGACAACTTAGATTGGGAGCTTTGAAATGACATTGCTCCCACCCAACGAGCTCGGCAGCACGTTAATTTCTATGGGAATACTTCACACAAAACACCCTCCCCACATCTCAGTCAAATAAATACCTTTCATTCCCTTAGAAATTACATCGCCAGAGAACTTGGATTGGGAGCTTTGAAATGACATTGCTCCCACCCACCGCGCTCGGCAGCACGTTAATTTCTATGGGAATACTTCACACAAAACACCCACCCCACATCTCAGTCAAATAAATACCTTTCATTCCCTTAGAAATTACATTGCCTGAGAACTTAGATTGGGAGCTTTGAAATGACATTGCTCCCACCCACCGCGCTCGGCAGCACGTTAATTTCTATGGGAATACTTCACACAAAACACTCTTCCCACATCTCAGTCAAATAAATACCTTTCATTCCCTTAGAAATTACATCGCCTGAGAACTTGGATTGGGAGCTTTGAAATGACATTGCTCCCACCCACCGCGCTCGGCAGCACGTTAATTTCTATGGCAATACTTCACACAAAACACCCACCCCACATCTCAGTCAAATAAATACCTTTCATTCCCTTAGAAATTACATCGCCTGAGAACTTGGATTGGGATCTTTGAAATGCCATTGATCCCACCCACCGCGCTCGGCAGCACGTTAATTTCTATGGGAATACTTCACACAAAACACTCTTCCCACATCTCAGTCAAATAAATACCTTTCATTCCCTTAGAAATTACATCGCCTGAGAACTTGGATTGGGAGCTTTGAAATGACATTGCTCCCACCCACCGCGCTCGGCATCACGTTAATTTCTATGGGAATACTTCACACAAAACACCCACCCCACATCTCAGTCAAATAAATACCTTTCATTCCCTTAGAAATTACATCGCCTGAGAACTTGGATTGGGAGCTTTGAAATGACATTGCTCCCACCCACCGCGCTCGGCAGCACGTTAATTTCTATGGGAATACTTCACACAAAACACCCTCCCCACATCTCAGTCAAATAAATACCTTTGATTCCCTTAGAAATTACATCGCCTGAGAACTTAGATTGGGAGCTTTGAAATGACATTGCTCCCACCCACCGCGCTCGGCAGCACGTTAATTTCTATGGGAATACTTCACACAAAACACTCTTCCCACATCTCAGTCAAATAAATACCTTTCATTCCCTTAGAAATTACATCGCCTGAGAACTTGGATTGGGAGCTTTGAAATGACATTGCTCCCACCCACCGCGCTCGGCAGCACGTTAATTTCTATGGGAATACTTCAAACAAAACACCCTCCCCACATCTCAGTCAAATAAATACCTTTCATTCCCTTAGAAATTACATCGCCTGAGACCTTGGATTGGGAGCTTTGAAATGACATTGCTCCCACCCACCGCGCTCGGCAGCACGTTAATTTCTATGGGAATACTTCACACAAAACACCCTCCCCACATCTCAGTCAAATAAATACCTTTCATTCCCTTAGAAATTACATCGCCTGAGAACTTGGATTGGGAGCTTTGAAATGACATTGCTCCCACCCACCGCGCTCGGCAGCTGGTTAATTTCTATGGGAACACTTCAAACAAAACACTCTCCGCACATCTCAGTCAAATAAATACCTTTCATTCCCTTAGAAATTACATCGCCTGACAACTTCGATTGGGAGCTTTGAAATGACATTGCTCCCACCCAACGAGCTCGGCAGCACGTTAATTTCTATGGGAATACTTCACACAAAACACCCACCCCACATCTCAGTCAAATAAATACCTTTCATTCCCTTAGAAATTACATCGCCTGAGACCTTGGATTGGGAGCTTTGAAATGACATTGCTCCCACCCACCGCGCTCGGCAGCACGTTAATTTCTATGGGAATACTTCACACAAAACACTCTTCCCACATCTCAGTCAAATAAATACCTTTCATTCCCTTAGAAATTACATCGCCTGAGAACTTGGATTGGGAGCTTTGAAATGACATTGCTCCCACCCACCGCGCTCGGCAGCTGGTTAATTTCTATGGGAATACTTCAAACAAAACACCCACCCCACATCTCAGTCAAATAAATACCTTTCATTCCCTTAGAAATTACATCGCCTGAGAACTTGGATTGGGAGCTTTGAAATGACATTGCTCCCACCCACCGCGCTCGGCAGCACGTTAATTTCTATGGGAATACTTCACACAAAACACCCTCCCCACATCTCAGTCAAATAAATACCTTTGATTCCCTTAGAAATTACATCGCCTGAGAACTTAGATTGGGAGCTTTGAAATGACATTGCTCCCACCCACCGCGCTCGGCAGCACGTTAATTTCTATGGCAATACTTCACACAAAACACCCACCCCACATCTCAGTCAAATAAATACCTTTCATTCCCTTAGAAATTACATCGCCTGAGAACTTGGATTGGGAGCTTTGAAATGACATTGCTCCCACCCACCGCGCTCGGCAGCACGTTAATTTCTATGGGAATACTTCACACAAAACACCCTCCCCACATCTCAGTCAAATAAATACCTTTCATTCCCTTAGAAATTACATCGCCTGAGACCTTGGATTGGGATCTTTGAAATGCCATTGATCCCACCCACCGCGCTCGGCAGCACGTTAATTTCTATGGGAATACTTCACACAAAACACTCTCCCCACATCTCAGTCAAATAAATACCTTTGATTCCCTTAGAAATTACATCGCCTGAGAACTTAGATTGGGAGCTTTGAAATGACATTGCTCCCACCCACCGCGCTCGGCAGCACGTTAATTTCTATGGGAATACTTCACACAAAACACTCTCCCCACATCTCAGTCAAATAAATACCTTTGATTCCCTTAGAAATTACATCGCCTGAGAACTTAGATTGGGAGCTTTGAAATGACATTGCTCCCACCCACCGCGCTCGGCAGCACGTTAATTTCTATGGGAATACTTCACACAAAACACCCACCCCACATCTCAGTCAAATAAATACCTTTCATTCCCTTAGAAATTACATCGCCTGAGAACTTGGATTGGGAGCTTTGAAATGACATTGCTCCCACCCACCGCGCTCAGCAGCACGTTAATTTCTAAGGGAATACTTCACACAAAACACCCTCCCCACATCTCAGTCAAATAAATACCTTTCATTCCCTTAGAAATTACATCGCCTGAGACCTTGGATTGGGATCTTTGAAATGCCATTGATCCCACCCACCGCGCTCGGCAGCACGTTAATTTCTATGGGAATACTTCACACAAAACACTCTCCCCACATCTCAGTCAAATAAATACCTTTGATTCCCTTAGAAATTACATCGCCTGAGAACTTAGATTGGGAGCTTTGAAATGACATTGCTCCCACCCACCGCGCTCGGCAGCACGTTAATTTCTATGGGAATACTTCACACAAAACACTCTCCCCACATCTCAGTCAAATAAATACCTTTCATTCCCTTAGAAATTACATCGCCTGAGAACTTGGATTGGGAGCTTTGAAATGACATTGCTCCCACCCACCGCGCTCGGCAGCACGTTAATTTCTATGGGAATACTTCACACAAAACACCCTCCCCACATCTCAGTCAAATAAATACCTTTCATTCCCTTAGAAATTACATCGCCTGAGACCTTGGATTGGGATCTTTGAAATGCCATTGATCCCACCCACCGCGCTCGGCAGCACGTTAATTTCTATGGGAATACTTCACACAAAACACTCTCCCCACATCTCAGTCAAATAAATACCTTTCATTCCCTTAGAAATTACATCGCCTGAGAACTTGGATTGGGAGCTTTGAAATGACATTGCTCCCACCCACCGCGCTCGGCAGCACGTTAATTTCTATGGGAATACTTCACACAAAACACCCTCCCCACATCTCAGTCAAATAAATACCTTTGATTCCCTTAGAAATTACATCGCCTGAGAACTTAGATTGGGAGCTTTGAAATGACATTGCTCCCACCCACCGCGCTCGGCAGCACGTTAATTTCTATGGGAATACTTCACACAAAACACTCTTCCCACATCTCAGTCAAATAAATACCTTTCATTCCCTTAGAAATTACATCGCCTGAGAACTTGGATTGGGAGCTTTGAAATGACATTGCTCCCACCCACCGCGCTCGGCAGCACGTTAATTTCTATGGGAATACTTCAAACAAAACACCCTCCCCACATCTCAGTCAAATAAATACCTTTCATTCCCTTAGAAATTACATCGCCTGAGACCTTGGATTGGGAGCTTTGAAATGACATTGCTCCCACCCACCGCGCTCGGCAGCACGTTAATTTCTATGGGAATACTTCACACAAAACACCCTCCCCACATCTCAGTCAAATAAATACCTTTCATTCCCTTAGAAATTACATCGCCTGAGAACTTGGATTGGGAGCTTTGAAATGACATTGCTCCCACCCACCGCGCTCGGCAGCTGGTTAATTTCTATGGGAACACTTCAAACAAAACACTCTCCGCACATCTCAGTCAAATAAATACCTTTCATTCCCTTAGAAATTACATCGCCTGACAACTTCGATTGGGAGCTTTGAAATGACATTGCTCCCACCCAACGAGCTCGGCAGCACGTTAATTTCTATGGGAATACTTCACACAAAACACCCACCCCACATCTCAGTCAAATAAATACCTTTCATTCCCTTAGAAATTACATCGCCTGAGACCTTGGATTGGGAGCTTTGAAATGACATTGCTCCCACCCACCGCGCTCGGCAGCACGTTAATTTCTATGGGAATACTTCACACAAAACACTCTTCCCACATCTCAGTCAAATAAATACCTTTCATTCCCTTAGAAATTACATCGCCTGAGAACTTGGATTGGGAGCTTTGAAATGACATTGCTCCCACCCACCGCGCTCGGCAGCTGGTTAATTTCTATGGGAATACTTCAAACAAAACACCCACCCCACATCTCAGTCAAATAAATACCTTTCATTCCCTTAGAAATTACATCGCCTGAGAACTTGGATTGGGAGCTTTGAAATGACATTGCTCCCACCCACCGCGCTCGGCAGCACGTTAATTTCTATGGGAATACTTCACACAAAACACCCTCCCCACATCTCAGTCAAATAAATACCTTTGATTCCCTTAGAAATTACATCGCCTGAGAACTTAGATTGGGAGCTTTGAAATGACATTGCTCCCACCCACCGCGCTCGGCAGCACGTTAATTTCTATGGCAATACTTCACACAAAACACCCACCCCACATCTCAGTCAAATAAATACCTTTCATTCCCTTAGAAATTACATCGCCTGAGAACTTGGATTGGGAGCTTTGAAATGACATTGCTCCCACCCACCGCGCTCGGCAGCACGTTAATTTCTATGGGAATACTTCACACAAAACACCCTCCCCACATCTCAGTCAAATAAATACCTTTCATTCCCTTAGAAATTACATCGCCTGAGACCTTGGATTGGGATCTTTGAAATGCCATTGATCCCACCCACCGCGCTCGGCAGCACGTTAATTTCTATGGGAATACTTCACACAAAACACTCTCCCCACATCTCAGTCAAATAAATACCTTTGATTCCCTTAGAAATTACATCGCCTGAGAACTTAGATTGGGAGCTTTGAAATGACATTGCTCCCACCCACCGCGCTCGGCAGCACGTTAATTTCTATGGGAATACTTCACACAAAACACTCTCCCCACATCTCAGTCAAATAAATACCTTTGATTCCCTTAGAAATTACATCGCCTGAGAACTTAGATTGGGAGCTTTGAAATGACATTGCTCCCACCCACCGCGCTCGGCAGCACGTTAATTTCTATGGGAATACTTCACACAAAACACCCACCCCACATCTCAGTCAAATAAATACCTTTCATTCCCTTAGAAATTACATCGCCTGAGAACTTGGATTGGGAGCTTTGAAATGACATTGCTCCCACCCACCGCGCTCAGCAGCACGTTAATTTCTAAGGGAATACTTCACACAAAACACCCTCCCCACATCTCAGTCAAATAAATACCTTTCATTCCCTTAGAAATTACATCGCCTGAGACCTTGGATTGGGATCTTTGAAATGCCATTGATCCCACCCACCGCGCTCGGCAGCACGTTAATTTCTATGGGAATACTTCACACAAAACACTCTCCCCACATCTCAGTCAAATAAATACCTTTGATTCCCTTAGAAATTACATCGCCTGAGAACTTAGATTGGGAGCTTTGAAATGACATTGCTCCCACCCACCGCGCTCGGCAGCACGTTAATTTCTATGGGAATACTTCACACAAAACACTCTCCCCACATCTCAGTCAAATAAATACCTTTCATTCCCTTAGAAATTACATCGCCTGAGAACTTGGATTGGGAGCTTTGAAATGACATTGCTCCCACCCACCGCGCTCGGCAGCACGTTAATTTCTATGGGAATACTTCACACAAAACACCCTCCCCACATCTCAGTCAAATAAATACCTTTCATTCCCTTAGAAATTACATCGCCTGAGACCTTGGATTGGGATCTTTGAAATGCCATTGATCCCACCCACCGCGCTCGGCAGCACGTTAATTTCTATGGGAATACTTCACACAAAACACTCTCCCCACATCTCAGTCAAATAAATACCTTTGATTCCCTTAGAAATTACATCGCCTGAGAACTTAGATTGGGAGCTTTGAAATGACATTGCTCCCACCCACCGCGCTCGGCAGCACGTTAATTTCTATGGGAATACTTCACACAAAACACTCTCCCCACATATCAGTCAAATAAATACCTTTCATTCCCTTAGAAATTACATCGCCTGAGACCTTGGATTGGGATCTTTGAAATGCCATTGATCCCACCCATCGCGCTCGGCAGCACGTTAATTTCTATGGGAATACTTCACACAAAACACCCTCCCCACATATCAGTCAAATAAATACCTTTCATTCCCTTAGAAATTACATCGCCAGAGAACTTGGATTGGGAGCTTTGAAATGACATTGCTCCCACCCACCGCGCTCGGCAGCACGTTAATTTCTATGGGAATACTTCACACAAAACACCCACCCCACATCTCAGTCAAATAAATACCTTTCATTCCCTTAGAAATTACATCGCCTGAGAACTTAGATTGGGAGCTTTGAAATGACATTGCTCCCACCCACCGCGCTCGGCAGCACGTTAATTTCTATGGGAATACTTCACACAAAACACTCTCCCCACATCTCAGTCAAATAAATACCTTTCATTCCCTTAGAAATTACATCGCCTGAGACCTTGGATTGGGATCTTTGAAATGCCATTGATCCCACCCATCGCGCTCGGCAGCACGTTAATTTCTATGGGAATACTTCACACAAAACACCCTCCCCACATATCAGTCAAATAAATACCTTTCATTCCCTTAGAAATTACATCGCCAGAGAACTTGGATTGGGAGCTTTGAAATGACATTGCTCCCACCCACCGCGCTCGGCAGCACGTTAATTTCTATGGGAATACTTCACACAAAACACCCACCCCACATCTCAGTCAAATAAATACCTTTCATTCCCTTAGAAATTACATCGCCTGAGAACTTAGATTGGGAGCTTTGAAATGACATTGCTCCCACCCACCGCGCTCGGCAGCACGTTAATTTCTATGGGAATACTTCACACAAAACACTCTCCCCACATCTCAGTCAAATAAATACCTTTGATTCCCTTAGAAATTACATCGCCTGAGAACTTAGATTGGGAGCTTTGAAATGACATTGCTCCCACCCACCGCGCTCGGCAGCACGTTAATTTCTATGGGAATACTTCACACAAAACACCCACCCCACATCTCAGTCAAATAAATACCTTTCATTCCCTTAGAAATTACATCGCCTGAGAACTTGGATTGGGAGCTTTGAAATGACATTGCTCCCACCCACCGCGCTCAGCAGCACGTTAATTTCTAAGGGAATACTTCACACAAAACACCCTCCCCACATCTCAGTCAAATAAATACCTTTCATTCCCTTAGAAATTACATCGCCTGAGACCTTGGATTGGGATCTTTGAAATGCCATTGATCCCACCCACCGCGCTCGGCAGCACGTTAATTTCTATGGGAATACTTCACACAAAACACTCTCCCCACATCTCAGTCAAATAAATACCTTTCATTCCCTTAGAAATTACATCGCCTGAGAACTTGGATTGGGAGCTTTGAAATGACATTGCTCCCACCCACCGCGCTCGGCAGCACGTTAATTTCTATGGGAATACTTCACACAAAACACCCTCCCCACATCTCAGTCAAATAAATACCTTTCATTCCCTTAGAAATTACATCGCCTGAGACCTTGGATTGGGATCTTTGAAATGCCATTGATCCCACCCACCGCGCTCGGCAGCACGTTAATTTCTATGGGAATACTTCACACAAAACACTCTCCCCACATCTCAGTCAAATAAATACCTTTGATTCCCTTAGAAATTACATCGCCTGAGAACTTAGATTGGGAGCTTTGAAATGACATTGCTCCCACCCACCGCGCTCGGCAGCACGTTAATTTCTATGGGAATACTTCACACAAAACACCCTCCCCACATCTCAGTCAAATAAATACCTTTCATTCCCTTAGAAATTACATCGCCAGAGAACTTGGATTGGGAGCTTTGAAATGACATTGCTCCCACCCACCGCGCTCGGCAGCACGTTAATTTCTATGGGAATACTTCACACAAAACACCCACCCCACATCTCAGTCAAATAAATACCTTTCATTCCCTTAGAAATTACATTGCCTGAGAACTTAGATTGGGAGCTTTGAAATGACATTGCTCCCACCCACCGCGCTCGGCAGCACGTTAATTTATATGGGAATACTTCACACAAAACACTCTTCCCACATCTCAGTCAAATAAATACCTTTCATTCCCTTAGAAATTACATCGCCTGAGAACTTGGATTGGGAGCTTTGAAATGACATTGCTCCCACCCACCGCGCTCGGCAGCACGTTAATTTCTATGGCAATACTTCACACAAAACACCCACCCCACATCTCAGTCAAATAAATACCTTTCATTCCCTTAGAAATTACATCGCCTGAGAACTTGGATTGGGATCTTTGAAATGCCATTGATCCCACCCACCGCGCTCGGCAGCACGTTAATTTCTATGGGAATACTTCACACAAAACACTCTTCCCACATCTCAGTCAAATAAATACCTTTCATTCCCTTAGAAATTACATCGCCTGAGAACTTGGATTGGGAGCTTTGAAATGACATTGCTCCCACCCACCGCGCTCGGCATCACGTTAATTTCTATGGGAATACTTCACACAAAACACCCACCCCACATCTCAGTCAAATAAATACCTTTCATTCCCTTAGAAATTACATCGCCTGAGAACTTGGATTGGGAGCTTTGAAATGACATTGCTCCCACCCACCGCGCTCGGCAGCACGTTAATTTCTATGGGAATACTTCACACAAAACACCCTCCCCACATCTCAGTCAAATAAATACCTTTGATTCCCTTAGAAATTACATCGCCTGAGAACTTAGATTGGGAGCTTTGAAATGACATTGCTCCCACCCACCGCGCTCGGCAGCACGTTAATTTCTATGGGAATACTTCACACAAAACACTCTTCCCACATCTCAGTCAAATAAATACCTTTCATTCCCTTAGAAATTACATCGCCTGAGAACTTGGATTGGGAGCTTTGAAATGACATTGCTCCCACCCACCGCGCTCGGCAGCACGTTAATTTCTATGGGAATACTTCAAACAAAACACCCTCCCCACATCTCAGTCAAATAAATACCTTTCATTCCCTTAGAAATTACATCGCCTGAGACCTTGGATTGGGAGCTTTGAAATGACATTGCTCCCACCCACCGCGCTCGGCAGCACGTTAATTTCTATGGGAATACTTCACACAAAACACCCTCCCCACATCTCAGTCAAATAAATACCTTTCATTCCCTTAGAAATTACATCGCCTGAGAACTTGGATTGGGAGCTTTGAAATGACATTGCTCCCACCCACCGCGCTCGGCAGCTGGTTAATTTCTATGGGAACACTTCAAACAAAACACTCTCCGCACATCTCAGTCAAATAAATACCTTTCATTCCCTTAGAAATTACATCGCCTGACAACTTCGATTGGGAGCTTTGAAATGACATTGCTCCCACCCAACGTGCTCGGCAGCACGTTAATTTCTATGGGAATACTTCACACAAAACACCCACCCCACATCTCAGTCAAATAAATACCTTTCATTCCCTTAGAAATTACATCGCCTGAGACCTTGGATTGGGAGCTTTGAAATGACATTGCTCCCACCCACCGCGCTCGGCAGCACGTTAATTTCTATGGGAATACTTCACACAAAACACTCTTCCCACATCTCAGTCAAATAAATACCTTTCATTCCCTTAGAAATTACATCGCCTGAGAACTTGGATTGGGAGCTTTGAAATGACATTGCTCCCACCCACCGCGCTCGGCAGCTGGTTAATTTCTATGGGAATACTTCAAACAAAACACCCACCCCACATCTCAGTCAAATAAATACCTTTCATTCCCTTAGAAATTACATCGCCTGAGAACTTGGATTGGGAGCTTTGAAATGACATTGCTCCCACCCACCGCGCTCGGCAGCACGTTAATTTCTATGGGAATACTTCACACAAAACACCCTCCCCACATCTCAGTCAAATAAATACCTTTGATTCCCTTAGAAATTACATCGCCTGAGAACTTAGATTGGGAGCTTTGAAATGACATTGCTCCCACCCACCGCGCTCGGCAGCACGTTAATTTCTATGGCAATACTTCACACAAAACACCCACCCCACATCTCAGTCAAATAAATACCTTTGATTCCCTTAGAAATTACATCGCCTGAGAACTTGGATTGGGAGCTTTGAAATGACATTGCTCCCACCCACCGCGCTCGGCAGCACGTTAATTTCTATGGGAATACTTCACACAAAACACCCTCCCCACATCTCAGTCAAATAAATACCTTTCATTCCCTTAGAAATTACATCGCCTGAGACCTTGGATTGGGATCTTTGAAATGCCATTGATCCCACCCACCGCGCTCGGCAGCACGTTAATTTCTATGGGAATACTTCACACAAAACACTCTCCCCACATCTCAGTCAAATAAATACCTTTGATTCCCTTAGAAATTACATCGCCTGAGAACTTAGATTGGGAGCTTTGAAATGACATTGCTCCCACCCACCGCGCTCGGCAGCACGTTAATTTCTATGGGAATACTTCACACAAAACACTCTCCCCACATCTCAGTCAAATAAATACCTTTGATTCCCTTAGAAATTACATCGCCTGAGAACTTAGATTGGGAGCTTTGAAATGACATTGCTCCCACCCACCGCGCTCGGCAGCACGTTAATTTCTATGGGAATACTTCACACAAAACACCCACCCCACATCTCAGTCAAATAAATACCTTTCATTCCCTTAGAAATTACATCGCCTGAGAACTTGGATTGGGAGCTTTGAAATGACATTGCTCCCACCCACCGCGCTCAGCAGCACGTTAATTTCTAAGGGAATACTTCACACAAAACACCCTCCCCACATCTCAGTCAAATAAATACCTTTCATTCCCTTAGAAATTACATCGCCTGAGACCTTGGATTGGGATCTTTGAAATGCCATTGATCCCACCCACCGCGCTCGGCAGCACGTTAATTTCTATGGGAATACTTCACACAAAACACTCTCCCCACATCTCAGTCAAATAAATACCTTTGATTCCCTTAGAAATTACATCGCCTGAGAACTTAGATTGGGAGCTTTGAAATGACATTGCTCCCACCCACCGCGCTCGGCAGCACGTTAATTTCTATGGGAATACTTCACACAAAACACTCTCCCCACATCTCAGTCAAATAAATACCTTTCATTCCCTTAGAAATTACATCGCCTGAGAACTTGGATTGGGAGCTTTGAAATGACATTGCTCCCACCCACCGCGCTCGGCAGCACGTTAATTTCTATGGGAATACTTCACACAAAACACCCTCCCCACATCTCAGTCAAATAAATACCTTTCATTCCCTTAGAAATTACATCGCCTGAGACCTTGGATTGGGATCTTTGAAATGCCATTGATCCCACCCACCGCGCTCGGCAGCACGTTAATTTCTATGGGAATACTTCACACAAAACACTCTCCCCACATCTCAGTCAAATAAATACCTTTGATTCCCTTAGAAATTACATCGCCTGAGAACTTAGATTGGGAGCTTTGAAATGACATTGCTCCCACCCACCGCGCTCGGCAGCACGTTAATTTCTATGGGAATACTTCACACAAAACACTCTCCCCACATCTCAGTCAAATAAATACCTTTCATTCCCTTAGAAATTACATCGCCTGAGACCTTGGATTGGGATCTTTGAAATGCCATTGATCCCACCCATCGCGCTCGGCAGCACGTTAATTTCTATGGGAATACTTCACACAAAACACCCTCCCCACATATCAGTCAAATAAATACCTTTCATTCCCTTAGAAATTACATCGCCAGAGAACTTGGATTGGGAGCTTTGAAATGACATTGCTCCCACCCACCGCGCTCGGCAGCACGTTAATTTCTATGGGAATACTTCACACAAAACACCCACCCCACATCTCAGTCAAATAAATACCTTTCATTCCCTTAGAAATTACATCGCCTGAGAACTTAGATTGGGAGCTTTGAAATGACATTGCTCCCACCCACCGCGCTCGGCAGCACGTTAATTTCTATGGGAATACTTCACACAAAACACTCTCCCCACATCTCAGTCAAATAAATACCTTTGATTCCCTTAGAAATTACATCGCCTGAGAACTTAGATTGGGAGCTTTGAAATGACATCGCTCCCACCCACCGCGCTCGGCAGCACGTTAATTTCTATGGGAATACTTCACACAAAACACCCACCCCACATCTCAGTCAAATAAATACCTTTCATTCCCTTAGAAATTACATCGCCTGAGAACTTGGATTGGGAGCTTTGAAATGACATTGCTCCCACCCACCGCGCTCAGCAGCACGTTAATTTCTAAGGGAATACTTCACACAAAACACCCTCCCCACATCTCAGTCAAATAAATACCTTTCATTCCCTTAGAAATTACATCGCCTGAGACCTTGGATTGGGAT
Organism: Metellina segmentata; assembly: GCA_947359465.1. Lineage (NCBI taxonomy): Eukaryota > Metazoa > Arthropoda > Arachnida > Araneae > Tetragnathidae > Metellina > Metellina segmentata. Next base: position 44,598,489 of record OX375878.1, read on the forward strand.
CTTTGAAATGCCATTGATCCCACCCACCGCGCTCGGCAGCACGTTAATTTCTATGGGAATACTTCACACAAAACACTCTCCCCACATCTCAGTCAAATAAATACCTTTGATTCCCTTAGAAATTACATCGCCTGAGAACTTAGATTGGGAGCTTTGAAATGACATTGCTCCCACCCACCGCGCTCGGCAGCACGTTAATTTCTATGGGAATACTTCACACAAAACACTCTCCCCACATCTCAGTCAAATAAATACCTTTCATTCCCTTAGAAATTACATCGCCTGAGAACTTGGATTGGGAGCTTTGAAATGACATTGCTCCCACCCACCGCGCTCGGCAGCACGTTAATTTCTATGGGAATACTTCACACAAAACACTCTTCCCACATCTCAGTCAAATAAATACCTTTCATTCCCTTAGAAATTACATCGCCTGAGAACTTGGATTGGGAGCTTTGAAATGACATTGCTCCCACCCACCGCGCTCGGCAGCACGTTAATTTCTATGGCAATACTTCACACAAAACACCCACCCTACATCTCAGTCAAATAAATACCTTTCATTCCCTTAGAAATTACATCGCCTGAGAACTTGGATTGGGATCTTTGAAATGCCATTGATCCCACCCACCGCGCTCGGCAGCACGTTAATTTCTATGGGAATACTTCACACAAAACACTTTTCCCACATCTCAGTCAAATAAATACCTTTCATTCCCTTAGAAATTACATCGCCTGAGAACTTGGATTGGGAGCTTTGAAATGACATTGCTCCCACCCACCGCGCTCGGCATCACGTTAATTTCTATGGGAATACTTCACACAAAACACCCTCCCCACATCTCAGTCAAATAAATACCTTTCATTCCCTTAGAAATTACATCGCCTGAGACCTTGGATTGGGATCTTTGAAATGCCATTGATCCCACCCACCGCGCTCGGCAGCACGTTAATTTCTATGGGAATACTTCACACAAAACACTCTCCCCACATCTCAGTCAAATAAATACCTTTGATTCCCTTAGAAATTACATCGCCTGAGAACTTAGATTGGGAGCTTTGAAATGACATTGCTCCCACCCACCGCGCTCGGCAGCACGTTAATTTCTATGGGAATACTTCACACAAAACACTCTCCCCACATCTCAGTCAAATAAATACCTTTCATTCCCTTAGAAATTACATCGCCTGAGACCTTGGATTGGGATCTTTGAAATGCCATTGATCCCACCCATCGCGCTCGGCAGCACGTTAATTTCTATGGGAATACTTCACACAAAACACCCTCCCCACATATCAGTCAAATAAATACCTTTCATTCCCTTAGAAATTACATCGCCAGAGAACTTGGATTGGGAGCTTTGAAATGACATTGCTCCCACCCACCGCGCTCGGCAGCACGTTAATTTCTATGGGAATACTTCACACAAAACACCCACCCCCCATCTCAGTCAAATAAATACCTTTCATTCCCTTAGAAATTACATCGCCTGAGAACTTAGATTGGGAGCTTTGAAATGACATTGCTCCCACCCACCGCGCTCGGCAGCACGTTAATTTCTATGGGAATACTTCACACAAAACACTCTTCCCACATCTCAGTCAAATAAATACCTTTCATTCCCTTAGAAATTACATCGCCTGAGAACTTGGATTGGGAGCTTTGAAATGACATTGCTCCCACCCACCGCGCTCGGCAGCACGTTAATTTCTATGGGAATACTTCACACAAAACACTCTTCCCACATCTCAGTCAAATAAATACCTTTCATTCCCTTAGAAATTACATCGCCTGAGAACTTGGATTGGGAGCTTTGAAATGACATTGCTCCCACCCACCGCGCTCGGCAGCACGTTAATTTCTATGGGAATACTTCAAACAAAACACCCACCCCACATCTCAGTCAAATAAATACCTTTCATTCCCTTAGAAATTACATCGCCTGAGAACTTGGATTGGGAGCTTTGAAATGACATTGCTCCCACCCACCGCGCTCGGCAGCACGTTAATTTCTATGGCAATACTTCACACAAAACACCCACCCCACATCTCAGTCAAATAAATACCTTTCATTCCCTTAGAAATTACATCGCCTGAGAACTTGGATTGGGAGCTTTGAAATGACATTGCTCCCACCCACCGCGCTCGGCATCACGTTAATTTCTATGGGAATACTTCACACAAAACACCCACCCCACATCTCAGTCAAATAAATACCTTTCATTCCCTTAGAAATTACATCGCCTGAGAACTTGGATTGGGAGCTTTGAAATGACATTGCTCCCACCCACCGCGCTCGGCAGCACGTTAATTTCTATGGGAATACTTCACACAAAACACCCTCCCCACATCTCAGTCAAATAAATACCTTTGATTCCCTTAGAAATTACATCGCCTGAGAACTTAGATTGGGAGCTTTGAAATGACATTGCTCCCACCCACCGCGCTCGGCAGCACGTTAATTTCTATGGGAATACTTCACACAAAACACTCTTCCCACATCTCAGTCAAATAAATACCTTTCATTCCCTTAGAAATTACATCGCCTGAGAACTTGGATTGGGAGCTTTGAAATGACATTGCTCCCACCCACCGCGCTCGGCAGCACGTTAATTTCTATGGGAATACTTCAAACAAAACACCCACCCCACATCTCAGTCAAATAAATACCTTTCATTCCCTTAGAAATTACATCGCCTGAGAACTTGGATTGGGAGCTTTGGAATGACATTGCTCCCACCCACCGCGCTCGGCAGCACGTTAATTTCTATGGGAATACTTCACACAAAACACCCTCCCCACATCTCAGTCAAATAAATACCTTTCATTCCCTTAGAAATTACATCGCCTGAGACCATGGATTGGGAGCTTTGAAATGACATTGCTCCCACCCACCGCGCTCGGCAGCACGTTAATTTCTATGGGAATACTTCACACAAAACACCCTCCCCACATCTCAGTCAAATAAATACCTTTCATTCCCTTAGAAATTACATCGCCTGAGAACTTGGATTGGGAGCTTTGAAATGACATTGCTCCCACCCACCGCGCTCGGCAGCTGGTTAATTTCTATGGGAACACTTCAAACAAAACACTCTCCGCACATCTCAGTCAAATAAATACCTTTCATTCCCTTAGAAATTACATCGCCTGACAACTTCGATTGGGAGCTTTGAAATGACATTGCTCCCACCCAACGAGCTCGGCAGCACGTTAATTGCTATGGGAATACTTCACACAAAACACCCACCCCACATCTCAGTCAAATAAATACCTTTCATTCCCTTAGAAATTACATCGCCTGAGACCTTGGATTGGGAGCTTTGAAATGACATTGCTCCCACCCACCGCGCTCGGCAGCACGTTAATTTCTATGGGAATACTTCAAACAAAACACCCACCCCACATCTCAGTCAAATAAATACCTTTCATTCCCTTAGAAATTACATCGCCTGAGAACTTGGATTGGGAGCTTTGAAATGACATTGCTCCCACCCACCACGCTCGGCAGCACGTTAATTTCTATGGGAATACTTCACACAAAACACCCTCCCCACATCTCAGTCAAATAAATACCTTTGATTCCCTTAGAAATTACATCGCCTGAGAACTTAGATTGGGAGCTTTGAAATGACATTGCTCCCACCCACCGCGCTCGGCAGCACGTTAATTTCTATGGCAATACTTCACACAAAACACCCACCCCACATCTCAGTCAAATAAATACCTTTCATTCCCTTAGAAATTACATCGCCTGAGAACTTGGATTGGGAGCTTTGAAATGACATTGCTCCCACCCACCGCGCTCGGCAGCACGTTAATTTCTATGGGAATACATCACACAAAACACCCTCCCCACATCTCAGTCAAATAAATACCTTTCATTCCCTTAGAAATTACATCGCCTGAGAACTTGGATTGGGAGCTTTGAAATGACATTGCTCCCACCCACCGCGCTCGGCAGCACGTTAATTTCTATGGGAATACTTCACACAAAACACCCACCCCACATCTCAGTCAAATAAATACCTTTCATTCCCTTAGAAATTACATCGCCTGAGAACTTGGATTGGGAGCTTTGAAATGACATTGCTCCCACCCACCGCGCTCGGCAGCACGTTAATTTCTATGGGAATACTTCACACAAAACACCCTCCCCACATCTCAGTCAAATTAATGCCTTTCATTCCCTTAGAAATTACATCGCCTGAGACCTTGGATTGGGATCTTTGAAATGCCATTGATCCCACCCACCGCGCTCGGCAGCACGTTAATTTCTATGGGAATACTTCACACAAAACACTCTCCCCACATCTCAGTCAAATAAATGCCTTTCATTCCCTTAGAAATTACATCGCCTGAGAACTTAGATTGGGAGCTTTGAAATGACATTGCTCCCACCCACCGCGCTCGGCAGCACGTTAATTTCTATGGGAATACTTCACACAAAACACCCTCCCCACATCTCAGTCAAATAAATTCCTTTCATTCCCTTAGAAATTACATCGCTTGAGACCTTGGATTGGGATCTTTGAAATGCCATTGATCCCACCCACCGCGCTCGGCAGCACGTTAATTTCTATGGGAATACTTCACACAAAACACCCACCCCACATCTCAGTCAAATAAATACCTTTCATTCCCTTAGAAATTACATCGCCTGAGAACTTGGATTGGGAGCTTTGAAATGACATTGCTCCCACCCACCGCGCTCGGCAGCACGTTAATTTCTATGGGAATACTTCACACAAAACACCCTCCCCACATCTCAGTCAAATAAATACCTTTCATTCCCTTAGAAATTACATCGCCTGAGACCTTGGATTGGGATCTTTGAAATGCCATTGATCCCACCCACCGCGCTCGGCAGCACGTTAATTTCTATGGGAATACTTCACACAAAACACTCTCCCCACATCTCAGTCAAATAAATACCTTTGATTCCCTTAGAAATTACATCGCCTGAGAACTTAGATTGGGAGCTTTGAAATGACATTGCTCCCACCCACCGCGCTCGGCAGCACGTTAATTTCTATGGGAATACTTCACACAAAACACTCTCCCCACATCTCAGTCAAATAAATACCTTTCATTCCCTTAGAAATTACATCGCCTGAGACCTTGGATTGGGATCTTTGAAATGCCATTGATCCCACCCATCGCGCTCGGCAGCACGTTAATTTCTATGGGAATACTTCACACAAAACACCCTCCCCACATATCAGTCAAATAAATACCTTTCATTCCCTTAGAAATTACATCGCCAGAGAACTTGGATTGGGAGCTTTGAAATGACATTGCTCCCACCCACCGCGCTCGGCAGCACGTTAATTTCTATGGGAATACTTCACACAAAACACCCACCCCACATCTCAGTCAAATAAATACCTTTCATTCCCTTAGAAATTACATCGCCTGAGAACTTAGATTGGGAGCTTTGAAATGACATTGCTCCCACCCACCGCGCTCGGCAGCACGTTAATTTCTATGGGAATACTTCACACAAAACACTCTTCCCACATCTCAGTCAAATAAATACCTTTCATTCCCTTAGAAATTACATCGCCTGAGAACTTGGATTGGGAGCTTTGAAATGACATTGCTCCCACCCACCGCGCTCGGCAGCACGTTAATTTCTATGGGAATACTTCACACAAAACACTCTTCCCACATCTCAGTCAAATAAATACCTTTCATTCCCTTAGAAATTACATCGCCTGAGAACTTGGATTGGGAGCTTTGAAATGACATTGCTCCCACCCACCGCGCTCGGCAACACGTTAATTTCTATGGGAATACTTCAAACAAAACACCCACCCCACATCTCAGTCAAATAAATACCTTTCATTCCCTTAGAAATTACATCGCCTGAGAACTTGGATTGGGAGCTTTGAAATGACATTGCTCCCACCCACCGCGCTCAGCAGCACGTTAATTTCTATGGCAATACTTCACACAAAACACCCACCCCACATCTCAGTCAAATAAATACCTTTCATTCCCTTAGAAATTACATCGCCTGAGAACTTGGATTGGGATCTTTGAAATGCCATTGATCCCACCCACCGCGCTCGGCAGCACGTTAATTTCTATGGGAATACTTCACACAAAACACTCTTCCCACATCTCAGTCAAATAAATACCTTTCATTCCCTTAGAAATTACATCGCCTGAGAACTTGGATTGGGAGCTTTGAAATGACATTGCTCCCACCCACCGCGCTCGGCATCACGTTAATTTCTATGGGAATACTTCACACAAAACACCCACCCCACATCTCAGTCAAATAAATACCTTTCATTCCCTTAGAAATTACATCGCCTGAGAACTTGGATTGGGAGCTTTGAAATGACATTGCTCCCACCCACCGCGCTCGGCAGCACGTTAATTTCTATGGGAATACTTCACACAAAACACCCTCCCCACATCTCAGTCAAATAAATACCTTTGATTCCCTTAGAAATTACATCGCCTGAGAACTTAGATTGGGAGCTTTGAAATGACATTGCTCCCACCCACCGCGCTCGGCAGCACGTTAATTTCTATGGGAATACTTCACACAAAACACTCTTCCCACATCTCAGTCAAATAAATACCTTTCATTCCCTTAGAAATTACATCGCCTGAGAACTTGGATTGGGAGCTTTGAAATGACATTGCTCCCACCCACCGCGCTCGGCAGCACGTTAATTTCTATGGGAATACTTCAAACAAAACACCCACCCCACATCTCAGTCAAATAAATACCTTTCATTCCCTTAGAAATTACATCGCCTGAGAACTTGGATTGGGAGCTTTGGAATGACATTGCTCCCACCCACCGCGCTCGGCAGCACGTTAATTTCTATGGGAATACTTCACACAAAACACCCTCCCCACATCTCAGTCAAATAAATACCTTTCATTCCCTTAGAAATTACATCGCCTGAGACCTTGGATTGGGAGCTTTGAAATGACATTGCTCCCACCCATCGCGCTCGGCAGCACGTTAATTTCTATGGGAATACTTCACACAAAACACCCTCCCCACATCTCAGTCAAATAAATACCTTTCATTCCCTTAGAAATTACATCGCCTGAGAACTTGGATTGGGAGCTTTGAAATGACATTGCTCCCACCCACCGCGCTCGGCAGCTGGTTAATTTCTATGGGAACACTTCAAACAAAACACTCTCCGCACATCTCAGTCAAATAAATACCTTTCATTCCCTTAGAAATTACATCGCCTGACAACTTCGATTGGGAGCTTTGAAATGACATTGCTCCCACCCAACGAGCTCGGCAGCACGTTAATTTCTATGGGAATACTTCACACAAAACACCCACCCCACATCTCAGTCAAATAAATACCTTTCATTCCCTTAGAAATTACATCGCCTGAGACCTTGGATTGGGAGCTTTGAAATGACATTGCTCCCACCCACCGCGCTCGGCAGCACGTTAATTTCTATGGGAATACTTCACACAAAACACTCTTCCCACATCTCAGTCAAATAAATACCTTTCATTCCCTTAGAAATTACATCGCCTGAGAACTTGGATTGGTAGCTTTGAAATGACATTGCTCCCACCCACCGCGCTCGGCAGCACGTTAATTTCTATGGTTTCTATGGGAATACTTCAAACAAAACACCCACCCCACATCTCAGTCAAATAAATACCTTTCATTCCCTTAGAAATTACATCGCCTGAGAACTTGGATTGGGAGCTTTGAAATGACATTGCTCCCACCCACCACGCTCGGCAGCACGTTAATTTCTATGGGAATACTTCACACAAAACACCCTCCCCACATCTCAGTCAAATAAATACCTTTGATTCCCTTAGAAATTACATCGCCTGAGAACTTAGATTGGGAGCTTTGAAATGACATTGCTCCCACCCACCGCGCTCGGCAGCACGTTAATTTCTATGGCAATACTTCACACAAAACACCCACCCCACATCTCAGTCAAATAAATACCTTTCATTCCCTTAGAAATTACATCGCCTGAGAACTTGGATTGGGAGCTTTGAAATGACATTGCTCCCACCCACCGCGCTCGGCAGCACGTTAATTTCTATGGGAATACATCACACAAAACACCCTCCCCACATCTCAGTCAAATAAATACCTTTCATTCCCTTAGAAATTACATCGCCTGAGAACTTGGATTGGGAGCTTTGAAATGACATTGCTCCCACCCACCGCGCTCGGCAGCACGTTAATTTCTATGGGAATACTTCACACAAAACACCCACCCCACATCTCAGTCAAATAAATACCTTTCATTCCCTTAGAAATTACATCGCCTGAGAACTTGGATTGGGAGCTTTGAAATGACATTGCTCCCACCCACCGCGCTCGGCAGCACGTTAATTTCTATGGGAATACTTCACACAAAACACCCTCCCCACATCTCAGTCAAATTAATGCCTTTCATTCCCTTAGAAATTACATCGCCTGAGACCTTGGATTGGGATCTTTGAAATGCCATTGATCCCACCCACCGCGCTCGGCAGCACGTTAATTTCTATGGGAATACTTCAAACAAAACACCCACCCCACATCTCAGTCAAATAAATACCTTTCATTCCCTTAGAAATTACATCGCCTGAGAACTTGGATTGGGAGCTTTGAAATGACATTGCTCCCACCCACCGCGCTCAGCAGCACGTTAATTTCTAAGGGAATACTTCACACAAAACACCCTCCCCACATCTCAGTCAAATAAATACCTTTCATTCCCTTAGAAATTACATCGCCTGAGACCTTGGATTGGGATCTTTGAAATGCCATTGATCCCACCCACCGCGCTCGGCAGCACGTTAATTTCTATGGGAATACTTCACACAAAACACTCTCCCCACATCTCAGTCAAATAAATACCTTTGATTCCCTTAGAAATTACATCGCCTGAGAACTTAGATTGGGAGCTTTGAAATGACATTGCTCCCACCCACCGCGCTCGGCAGCACGTTAATTTCTATGGGAATACTTCACACAAAACACTCTCCCCACATCTCAGTCAAATAAATACCTTTCATTCCCTTAGAAATTACATCGCCTGAGAACTTGGATTGGGAGCTTTGAAATGACATTGCTCCCACCCACCGCGCTCGGCAGCACGTTAATTTCTATGGGAATACTTCACACAAAACACTCTCCCCACATCTCAGTCAAATAAATACCTTTGATTCCCTTAGAAATTACATCGCCTGAGAACTTAGATTGGGAGCTTTGAAATGACATTGCTCCCACCCACCGCGCTCGGCAGCACGTTAATTTCTATGGGAATACTTCACACAAAACACTCTCCCCACATCTCAGTCAAATAAATACCTTTCATTCCCTTAGAAATTACATCGCCTGAGACCTTGGATTGGGATCTTTGAAATGCCATTGATCCCACCCACCGCGCTCGGCAGCACGTTAATTTCTATGGGAATACTTCACACAAAACACCCTCCCCACATCTCAGTCAAATAAATACCTTTCATTCCCTTAGAAATTACATCGCCAGAGAACTTGGATTGGGAGCTTTGAAATGACATTGCTCCCACCCACCGCGCTCGGCAGCACGTTAATTTCTATGGGAATACTTCACACAAAACACCCACCCCACATCTCAGTCAAATAAATACCTTTCATTCCCTTAGAAATTACATCGCCTGAGAACTTAGATTGGGAGCTTTGAAATGACATTGCTCCCACCCACCGCGCTCGGCAGCACGTTAATTTCTATGGGAATACTTCACACAAAACACTCTTCCCACATCTCAGTCAAATAAATACCTTTCATTCCCTTAGAAATTACATCGCCTGAGAACTTGGATTGGGAGCTTTGAAATGACATTGCTCCCACCCACCGCGCTCGGCAGCACGTTAATTTCTATGGGAATACTTCACACAAAACACCCACCCCACATCTCAGTCAAATAAATACCTTTCATTCCCTTAGAAATTACATCGCCTGAGAACTTGGATTGGGAGCTTTGAAATGACATTGCTCCCACCCACCGCGCTCGGCAGCACGTTAATTTCTATGGGAATACTTCACACAAAACACTCTCCCCACATCTCAGTCAAATTAATGCCTTTCATTCCCTTAGAAATTACATCGCCTGAGACCTTGGATTGGGATCTTTGAAATGCCATTGATCCCACCCACCGCGCTCGGCAGCACGTTAATTTCTATGGGAATACTTCACACAAAACACTCTCCCCACATCTCAGTCAAATAAATGCCTTTCATTCCCTTAGAAATTACATCGCCTGAGAACTTAGATTGGGAGCTTTGAAATGACATTGCTCCCACCCACCGCGCTCGGCAGCACGTTAATTTCTATGGGAATACTTCACACAAAACACCCTCCCCACATCTCAGTCAAATAAATTCCTTTCATTCCCTTAGAAATTACATCGCCTGAGACCTTGGATTGGGATCTTTGAAATGCCATTGATCCCACCCACCGCGCTCGGCAGCACGTTAATTTCTATGGGAATACTTCACACAAAACACTCTTCCCACATCTCAGTCAAATAAATACCTTTCATTCCCTTAGAAATTACATCGCCTGAGAACTTGGATTGGGAGCTTTGAAATTACATTGCTCCCACCCACCGCGCTCGGCATCACGTTAATTTCTATGGGAATACTTCACACAAAACACCCACCCCACATCTCAGTCAAATAAATACCTTTCATTCCCTTAGAAATTACATCGCCTGAGACCTTGGATTGGGAGCTTTGAAATGACATTGCTCCCACCCACCGCGCTCGGCAGCACGTTAATTTCTATGGGAATACTTCACACAAAACACCCTCCCCACATCTCAGTCAAATAAATACCTTTGATTCCCTTAGAAATTACATCGCCTGAGAACTTAGATTGGGAGCTTTGAAATGACATTGCTCCCACCCACCGCGCTCGGCAGCACGTTAATTTCTATGGGAATACTTCACACAAAACACCCTCCCCACATCTCAGTCAAATAAATACCTTTCATTCCCTTAGAAATTACATCGCCTGAGAACTTGGATTGGGAGCTTTGAAATGACATTGCTCCCACCCACCGCGCTCGGCAGCACGTTAATTTCTATGGGAATACTTCACACAAAACACTCTCCCCACATCTCAGTCAAATAAATACCTTTCATTCCCTTAGAAATTACATCGCCTGAGAACTTGGATTGGGAGCTTTGAAATGACATTGCTCCCACCCACCGCGCTCGGCAGCACGTTAATTTCTATGGGAATACTTCACACAAAACACTCTCCCCACATCTCAGTCAAATTAATGCCTTTCATTCCCTTAGAAATTACATCGCCTGAGACCTTGGATTGGGATCTTTGAAATGCCATTGATCCCACCCACCGCGCTCGGCAGCACGTTAATTTCTATGGGAATACTTCACACAAAACACTCTCCCCACATCTCAGTCAAATAAATGCCTTTCATTCCCTTAGAAATTACATCGCCTGAGAACTTAGATTGGGAGCTTTGAAATGACATTGCTCCCACCCACCGCGCTCGGCAGCACGTTAATTTCTATGGGAATACTTCACACAAAACACCCTCCCCACATCTCAGTCAAATAAATTCCTTTCATTCCCTTAGAAATTACATCGCTTGAGACCTTGGATTGGGATCTTTGAAATGCCATTGATCCCACCCACCGCGCTCGGCAGCACGTTAATTTCTATGGGAATACTTCACACAAAACACCCACCCCACATCTCAGTCAAATAAATACCTTTCATTCCCTTAGAAATTACATCGCCTGAGAACTTGGATTGGGAGCTTTGAAATGACATTGCTCCCACCCACCGCGCTCAGCAGCACGTTAATTTCTAAGGGAATACTTCACACAAAACACCCTCCCCACATCTCAGTCAAATAAATACCTTTCATTCCCTTAGAAATTACATCGCCTGAGACCTTGGATTGGGATCTTTGAAATGCCATTGATCCCACCCACCGCGCTCGGCAGCACGTTAATTTCTATGGGAATACTTCACACAAAACACTCTCCCCACATCTCAGTCAAATAAATACCTTTGATTCCCTTAGAAATTACATCGCCTGAGAACTTAGATTGGGAGCTTTGAAATGACATTGCTCCCACCCACCGCGCTCGGCAGCACGTTAATTTCTATGGGAATACTTCACACAAAACACTCTCCCCACATCTCAGTCAAATAAATACCTTTCATTCCCTTAGAAATTACATCGCCTGAGAACTTGGATTGGGAGCTTTGAAATGACATTGCTCCCACCCACCGCGCTCGGCAGCACGTTAATTTCTATGGGAATACTTCACACAAAACACTCTCCCCACATCTCAGTCAAATAAATACCTTTGATTCCCTTAGAAATTACATCGCCTGAGAACTTAGATTGGGAGCTTTGAAATGACATTGCTCCCACCCACCGCGCTCGGCAGCACGTTAATTTCTATGGGAATACTTCACACAAAACACCCACCCCACATCTCAGTCAAATAAATACCTTTCATTCCCTTAGAAATTACATCGCCTGAGAACTTGGATTGGGAGCTTTGAAATGACATTGCTCCCACCCACCGCGCTCGGCAGCACGTTAATTTCTATGGGAATACTTCACACAAAACACTCTCCCCACATCTCAGTCAAATTAATGCCTTTCATTCCCTTAGAAATTACATCGCCTGAGACCTTGGATTGGGATCTTTGAAATGCCATTGATCCCACCCACCGCGCTCGGCAGCACGTTAATTTCTATGGGAATACTTCACACAAAACACTCTCCCCACATCTCAGTCAAATAAATGCCTTTCATTCCCTTAGAAATTACATCGCCTGAGAACTTAGATTGGGAGCTTTGAAATGACATTGCTCCCACCCACCGCGCTCGGCAGCACGTTAATTTCTATGGGAATACTTCACACAAAACACCCTCCCCACATCTCAGTCAAATAAATTCCTTTCATTCCCTTAGAAATTACATCGCCTGAGACCTTGGATTGGGATCTTTGAAATGCCATTGATCCCACCCACCGCGCTCGGCAGCACGTTAATTTCTATGGGAATACTTCACACAAAACACTCTTCCCACATCTCAGTCAAATAAATACCTTTCATTCCCTTAGAAATTACATCGCCTGAGAACTTGGATTGGGAGCTTTGAAATGACATTGCTCCCACCCACCGCGCTCGGCATCACGTTAATTTCTATGGGAATACTTCACACAAAACACCCACCCCACATCTCAGTCAAATAAATACCTTTCATTCCCTTAGAAATTACATCGCCTGAGAACTTGGATTGGGAGCTTTGAAATGACATTGCTCCCACCCACCGCGCTCGGCAGCACGTTAATTTCTATGGGAATACTTCACACAAAACACCCTCCCCACATCTCAGTCAAATAAATACCTTTGATTCCCTTAGAAATTACATCGCCTGAGAACTTAGATTGGGAGCTTTGAAATGACATTGCTCCCACCCACCGCGCTCGGCAGCACGTTAATTTCCATGGGAATACTTCACACAAAACACCCTCCCCACATCTCAGTCAAATAAATACCTTTCATTCCCTTAGAAATTACATCGCCTGAGACCTTGGATTGGGATCTTTGAAATGCCATTGATCCAACCCACCGCGCTCGGCAGCACGTTAATTTCTACGGGAATACTTCACACAAAACACCCTCCCCACATCTCAGTCAAATAAATACCTTTCATTCCCTTAGAAATTACATCGCCTGAGAACTTGGATTGGGAGCTTTGAAATGACATTGCTCCCACCCACCGCGCTCGGCAGCACGTTAATTTCTATGGGAATACTTCACACAAAACACTCTCCCCACATCTCAGTCAAATAAATACCTTTCATTCCCTTAGAAATTACATCGCCTGAGAACTTGGATTGGGAGCTTTGAAATAACATTGCTCCCACCCACCGCGCTCGGCAGCTGGTTAATTTCTATGGGAACACTTCAAACAAAACACTCTCCGCACATCTCAGTCAAATAAATACCTTTCATTCCCTTAGAAATTACATCGCCTGACAACTTAGATTGAGAGCTTTGAAATGACATTGCTCCCACCCAACGAGCTCGGCAGCACGTTAATTTCTATGGGAATACTTCACACAAAACACCCTCCCCACATCTCAGTCAAATAAATACCTTTCATTCCCTTAGAAATTACATCGCCTGAGAACTTGGATTGGGAGCTTTGAAATGACATTGCTCCCACCCACCGCGCTCGGCAGCTGGTTAATTTCTATGGGAACACTTCAAACAAAACACTCTCCGCACATCTCAGTCAAATAAATACCTTTCATTCCCTTAGAAATTACATCGCCTGACAACTTAGATTGGGAGCTTTGAAATGACATTGCTCCCACCCAACGAGCTCGGCAGCACGTTAATTTCTATGGGAATACTTCACACAAAACACCCACCCCACATCTCAGTCAAATAAATACCTTTCATTCCCTTAGAAATTACATCGCCTGAGACCTTGGATTGGGAGCTTTGAAATGACATTGCTCCCACCCACCGCGCTCGGCAGCACGTTAATTTCTATGGGAATACTTCACACAAAACACTCTTCCCACATCTCAGTCAAATAAATACCTTTCATTCCCTTAGAAATTACATCGCCTGAGAACTTGGATTGGGAGCTTTGAAATGACATTGCTCCCACCCACCGCGCTCGGCAGCACGTTAATTTCTATGGGAATACTTCACACAAAACACCCACCCCACATCTCAGTCAAATAAATACCTTTCATTCCCTTAGAAATTACATCGCCTGAGAACTTGGATTGGGAGCTTTGAAATGACATTGCTCCCACCCACCGCGCTCGGCAGCACGTTAATTTCTATGGGAATACTTCACACAAAACACCCTCCCCACATCTCAGTCAAATAAATACCTTTGATTCCCTTAGAAATTACATCGCCTGAGAACTTAGATTGGGAGCTTTGAAATGACATTGCTCCCACCCACCGCGCTCGGCAGCACGTTAATTTCTATGGGAATACTTCACACAAAACACCCACCCCACATCTCAGTCAAATAAATACCTTTCATTCCCTTAGAAATTACATCGCCTGAGAACTTGGATTGGGAGCTTTGAAATGACATTGCTCCCACCCACCGCGCTCGGCAGCACGTTAATTTCTATGGGAATACTTCACACAAAACACCCTCCCCACATCTCAGTCAAATAAATACCTTTCATTCCCTTAGAAATTACATCGCCTGAGACCTTGGATTGGGATCTTTGAAATGCCATTGATCCCACCCACCGCGCTCGGCAGCACGTTAATTTCTATGGCAATACTTCACACCAAACACTCTCCCCACATCTCAGTCAAATAAATACCTTTCATTCCCTTAGAAATTACATTGCCTGAGAACTTGGATTGGGAGCTTTGAAATGACATTGCTCCCACCCACCGCGCTCGGCAGCACGTTAATTTCTATGGGAATACTTCACACAAAACACCCACCCCACATCTCAGTCAAATAAATACCTTTCATTCCCTTAGAAATTACATCGCCTGAGAACTTGGATTGGGAGCTTTGAAATGACATTGCTCCCACCCACCGCGCTCGGCAGCACGTTAATTTCTATGGGAATACTTCACACAAAACACTCTCCCCACATCTCAGTCAAATTAATGCCTTTCATTCCCTTAGAAATTACATCGCCTGAGACCTTGGATTGGGATCTTTGAAATGCCATTGATCCCACCCACCGCGCTCGGCAGCACGTTAATTTCTATGGGAATACTTCACACAAAACACTCTCCCCACATCTCAGTCAAATAAATGCCTTTCATTCCCTTAGAAATTACATCGCCTGAGAACTTAGATTGGGAGCTTTGAAATGACATTGCTCCCACCCACCGCGCTCGGCAGCACGTTAATTTCTATGGGAATACTTCACACAAAACACCCTCCCCACATCTCAGTCAAATAAATTCCTTTCATTCCCTTAGAAATTACATCGCCTGAGACCTTGGATTGGGATCTTTGAAATGCCATTGATCCCACCCACCGCGCTCGGCAGCACGTTAATTTCTATGGGAATACTTCACACAAAACACTCTTCCCACATCTCAGTCAAATAAATACCTTTCATTCCCTTAGAAATTACATCGCCTGAGAACTTGGATTGGGAGCTTTGAAATGACATTGCTCCCACCCACCGCGCTCGGCATCACGTTAATTTCTATGGGAATACTTCACACAAAACACCCACCCCACATCTCAGTCAAATAAATACCTTTCATTCCCTTAGAAATTACATCGCCTGAGAACTTGGATTGGGAGCTTTGAAATGACATTGCTCCCACCCACCGCGCTCGGCAGCACGTTAATTTCTATGGGAATACTTCACACAAAACACCCTCCCCACATCTCAGTCAAATAAATACCTTTGATTCCCTTAGAAATTACATCGCCTGAGAACTTAGATTGGGAGCTTTGAAATGACATTGCTCCCACCCACCGCGCTCGGCAGCACGTTAATTTCCATGGGAATACTTCACACAAAACACCCTCCCCACATCTCAGTCAAATAAATACCTTTCATTCCCTTAGAAATTACATCGCCTGAGACCTTGGATTGGGATCTTTGAAATGCCATTGATCCAACCCACCGCGCTCGGCAGCACGTTAATTTCTACGGGAATACTTCACACAAAACACCCTCCCCACATCTCAGTCAAATAAATACCTTTCATTCCCTTAGAAATTACATCGCCTGAGAACTTGGATTGGGAGCTTTGAAATGACATTGCTCCCACCCACCGCGCTCGGCAGCACGTTAATTTCTATGGGAATACTTCACACAAAACACTCTCCCCACATCTCAGTCAAATAAATACCTTTCATTCCCTTAGAAATTACATCGCCTGAGAACTTGGATTGGGAGCTTTGAAATAACATTGCTCCCACCCACCGCGCTCGGCAGCTGGTTAATTTCTATGGGAACACTTCAAACAAAACACTCTCCGCACATCTCAGTCAAATAAATACCTTTCATTCCCTTAGAAATTACATCGCCTGACAACTTAGATTGAGAGCTTTGAAATGACATTGCTCCCACCCAACGAGCTCGGCAGCACGTTAATTTCTATGGGAATACTTCACACAAAACACCCTCCCCACATCTCAGTCAAATAAATACCTTTCATTCCCTTAGAAATTACATCGCCTGAGAACTTGGATTGGGAGCTTTGAAATGACATTGCTCCCACCCACCGCGCTCGGCAGCTGGTTAATTTCTATGGGAACACTTCAAACAAAACACTCTCCGCACATCTCAGTCAAATAAATACCTTTCATTCCCTTAGAAATTACATCGCCTGACAACTTAGATTGGGAGCTTTGAAATGACATTGCTCCCACCCAACGAGCTCGGCAGCACGTTAATTTCTATGGGAATACTTCACACAAAACACCCACCCCACATCTCAGTCAAATAAATACCTTTCATTCCCTTAGAAATTACATCGCCTGAGACCTTGGATTGGGAGCTTTGAAATGACATTGCTCCCACCCACCGCGCTCGGCAGCACGTTAATTTCTATGGGAATACTTCACACAAAACACTCTTCCCACATCTCAGTCAAATAAATACCTTTCATTCCCTTAGAAATTACATCGCCTGAGAACTTGGATTGGGAGCTTTGAAATGACATTGCTCCCACCCACCGCGCTCGGCAGCACGTTAATTTCTATGGGAATACTTCACACAAAACACCCACCCCACATCTCAGTCAAATAAATACCTTTCATTCCCTTAGAAATTACATCGCCTGAGAACTTGGATTGGGAGCTTTGAAATGACATTGCTCCCACCCACCGCGCTCGGCAGCACGTTAATTTCTATGGGAATACTTCACACAAAACACCCTCCCCACATCTCAGTCAAATAAATACCTTTGATTCCCTTAGAAATTACATCGCCTGAGAACTTAGATTGGGAGCTTTGAAATGACATTGCTCCCACCCACCGCGCTCGGCAGCACGTTAATTTCTATGGGAATACTTCACACAAAACACCCACCCCACATCTCAGTCAAATAAATACCTTTCATTCCCTTAGAAATTACATCGCCTGAGAACTTGGATTGGGAGCTTTGAAATGACATTGCTCCCACCCACCGCGCTCGGCAGCACGTTAATTTCTATGGGAATACTTCACACAAAACACCCTCCCCACATCTCAGTCAAATAAATACCTTTCATTCCCTTAGAAATTACATCGCCTGAGACCTTGGATTGGGATCTTTGAAATGCCATTGATCCCACCCACCGCGCTCGGCAGCACGTTAATTTCTATGGCAATACTTCACACCAAACACTCTCCCCACATCTCAGTCAAATAAATACCTTTGATTCCCTTAGAAATTACATCGCCTGAGAACTTAGATTGGGAGCTTTGAAATGACATTGCTCCCACCCACCGCGCTCGGCAGCACGTTAATTTCTATGGGAATACTTCACACAAAACACTCTCCCCACATCTCAGTCAAATAAATACCTTTGATTCCCTTAGAAATTACATCGCCTGAGAACTTAGATTGGGAGCTTTGAAATGACATTGCTCCCACCCACCGCGCTCGGCAGCACGTTAATTTCTATGGGAATACTTCACACAAAACACCCACCCCACATCTCAGTCAAATAAATACCTTTCAATCCCTTAGAAATTACATCGCCTGAGAACTTGGATTGGGAGCTTTGAAATGACATTGCTCCCACCCACCGCGCTCGGCAGCACGTTAATTTCTATGGGAATACTTCACACAAAACACCCTCCCCACATCTCAGTCAAATAAATACCTTTCATTCCCTTAGAAATTACATCGCCTGAGACCGTGGATTGGGATCTTTGAAATGCCATTGATCCCACCCACCGCGCTCGGCAGCACGTTAATTTCTATGGGAATACTTCACACAAAACACTCTTCCCACATCTCAGTCAAATAAATACCTTTGATTCCCTTAGAAATTACATCGCCTGAGAACTTAGATTGGGAGCTTTGAAATGACATTGCTCCCACCCACCGCGCTCGGCATCACGTTAATTTCTATGGGAATACTTCACACAAAACACCCACCCCACATCTCAGTCAAATAAATACCTTTCATTCCCTTAGAAATTACATCGCCTGAGAACTTGGATTGGGAGCTTTGAAATGACATTGCTCCCACCCACCGCGCTCGGCAGCACGTTAATTTCTATGGGAATACTTCACACAAAACACCCTCCCCACATCTCAGTCAAATAAATACCTTTGATTCCCTTAGAAATTACATCGCCTGAGAACTTAGATTGGGAGCTTTGAAATGACATTGCTCCCACCCACCGCGCTCGGCAGCACGTTAATTTCCATGGGAATACTTCACACAAAACACCCTCCCCACATCTCAGTCAAATAAATACCTTTCATTCCCTTAGAAATTACATCGCCTGAGACCTTGGATTGGGATCTTTGAAATGCCATTGATCCAACCCACCGCGCTCGGCAGCACGTTAATTTCTATGGGAATACTTCACACAAAACACCCACCCCACATCTCAGTCAAATAAATACCTTTCATTCCCTTAGAAATTACATCGCCTGAGAACTTAGATTGGGAGCTTTGAAATGACATTGCTCCCACCCACCGCGCTCGGCAGCACGTTAATTTCTATGGAAATACTTCACACAAAACACTCTTCCCACATCTCAGTCAAATAAATACCTTTCATTCCCTTAGAAATTACATCGCCTGAGAACTTGGATTGGGAGCTTTGAAATGACATTGCTCCCACCCACCGCGCTCGGCATCACGTTAATTTCTATAGGAATACTTCACACAAAACACCCACCCCACATCTCTGTCAAATAAATACCTTTCATTCCCTTAGAAATTACATCGCCTGAGAACTTGGATTGGGAGCTTTGAAATGACATTGCTCCCACCCACCGCGCTCGGCAGCACGTTAATTTCTATGGGAATACTTCACACAAAACACCCTCCCCACATCTCAGTCAAATAAATACCTTTGATTCCCTTAGAAATTACATCGCCTGAGAACTTAGATTGGGAGCTTTGAAATGACATTGCTCCCACCCACCGCGCTCGGCAGCACGTTAATTTCCATGGGAATACTTCACACAAAACACCCTCCCCACATCTCAGTCAAATAAATACCTTTCATTCCCTTAGAAATTACATCGCCTGAGACCTTGGATTGGGATCTTTAAAATGCCATTGATCCAACCCACCGCGCTCGGCAGCACGTTAATTTCTATGGGAATACTTCACACAAAACACCCTCCCCACATCTCAGTCAAATAAATACCTTTCATTCCCTTAGAAATTACATCGCCTGAGAACTTGGATTGGGAGCTTTGAAATGACATTGCTCCCACCCACCGCGCTCGGCAGCACGTTAATTTCTATGGGAATACTTCACACAAAACACTCTCCCCACATCTCAGTCAAATAAATACCTTTCATTCCCTTAGAAATTACATCGCCTGAGAACTTGGATTGGGAGCTTTGAAATAACATTGCTCCCACCCACCGCGCTCGGCAGCTGGTTAATTTCTATGGGAACACTTCAAACAAAACACTCTCCGCACATCTCAGTCAAATAAATACCTTTCATTCCCTTAGAAATTACATCGCCTGACAACTTAGATTGGGAGCTTTGAAATGACATTGCTCCCACCCAACGAGCTCGGCAGCACGTTAATTTCTATGGGAATACTTCACACAAAACACCCTCCCCACATCTCAGTCAAATAAATACCTTTCATTCCCTTAGAAATTACATCGCCTGAGAACTTGGATTGGGAGCTTTGAAATGACATTGCTCCCACCCACCGCGCTCGGCAGCTGGTTAATTTCTATGGGAACACTTCAAACAAAACACTCTCCGCACATCTCAGTCAAATAAATACCTTTCATTCCCTTAGAAATTACATCGCCTGACAACTTAGATTGGGAGCTTTGAAATGACATTGCTCCCACCCAACGAGCTCGGCAGCACGTTAATTTCTATGGGAATACTTCACACAAAACACCCACCCCACATCTCAGTCAAATAAATACCTTTCATTCCCTTAGAAATTACATCGCCTGAGACCTTTGATTGGGAGCTTTGAAATGACATTGCTCCCACCCACCGCGCTCGGCAGCACGTTAATTTCTATGGGAATACTTCACACAAAACACTCTTCCCACATCTCAGTCAAATAAATACCTTTCATTCCCTTAGAAATTACATCGCCTGAGAACTTGGATTGGGAGCTTTGAAATGACATTGCTCCCACCCACCGCGCTCGGCAGCACGTTAATTTCTATGGGAATACTTCACACAAAACACCCACCCCACATCTCAGTCAAATAAATACCTTTCATTCCCTTAGAAATTACATCGCCTGAGAACTTGGATTGGGAGCTTTGAAATGACATTGCTCCCACCCACCGCGCTCGGCAGCACGTTAATTTCTATGGGAATACTTCACACAAAACACCCTCCCCACATCTCAGTCAAATAAATACCTTTGATTCCCTTAGAAATTACATCGCCTGAGAACTTAGATTGGGAGCTTTGAAATGACATTGCTCCCACCCACCGCGCTCTACAGCACGTTAATTTCTATGGGAATACTTCACACAAAACACCCACCCCACATCTCAGTCAAATAAATACCTTTCATTCCCTTAGAAATTACATCGCCTGAGAACTTGGATTGGGAGCTTTGAAATGACATTGCTCCCACCCACCGCGCTCGGCAGCACGTTAATTTCTATGGGAATACTTCACACAAAACACCCTCCCCACATCTCAGTCAAATAAATACCTTTCATTCCCTTAGAAATTACATCGCCTGAGACCTTGGATTGGGATCTTTGAAATGCCATTGATCCCACCCACCGCGCTCGGCAGCACGTTAATTTCTATGGGAATACTTCACACCAAACACTCTCCCCACATCTCAGTCAAATAAATACCTTTGATTCCCTTAGAAATTACATCGCCTGAGAACTTAGATTGGGAGCTTTGAAATGACATTGCTCCCACCCACCGCGCTCGGCAGCACGTTAATTTCTATGGGAATACTTCACACAAAAAAACTCTCCCCACATCTCAGTCAAATAAATACCTTTGATTCCCTTAGAAATTACATCGCCTGAGAACTTAGATTGGGAGCTTTGAAATGACATTGCTCCCACCCACCGCGCTCGGCAGCACGTTAATTTCTATGGAAATACTTCACACAAAACACTCTTCCCACATCTCAGTCAAATAAATACCTTTCATTCCCTTAGAAATTACATCGCCTGAGAACTTGGATTGGGAGCTTTGAAATGACATTGCTCCCACCCACCGCGCTCGGCAGCACGTTAATTTCTATGGGAATACTTCACACAAAACACCCTCCCCACATCTCAGTCAAATAAATACCTTTGATTCCCTTAGAAATTACATCGCCTGAGAACTTAGATTGGGAGCTTTGAAATGACATTGCTCCCACCCACCGCGCTCGGCAGCACGTTAATTTCTATGGGAATACTTCACACAAAACACCCTCCCCACATCTCAGTCAAATAAATTCCTTTCATTCCCTTAGAAATTACATCGCTTGAGACCTTGGATTGGGATCTTTGAAATGCCATTGATCCCACCCACCGCGCTCGGCAGCACGTTAATTTCTATGGGAATACTTCACACAAAACACCCACCCCACATCTCAGTCAAATAAATACCTTTCATTCCCTTAGAAATTACATCGCCTGAGAACTTGGATTGGGAGCTTTGAAATGACATTGCTCCCACCCACCGCGCTCAGCAGCACGTTAATTTCTAAGGGAATACTTCACACAAAACACCCTCCCCACATCTCAGTCAAATAAATACCTTTCATTCCCTTAGAAATTACATCGCCTGAGACCTTGGATTGGGATCTTTGAAATGCCATTGATCCCACCCACCGCGCTCGGCAGCACGTTAATTTCTATGGGAATACTTCACACAAAACACTCTCCCCACATCTCAGTCAAATAAATACCTTTGATTCCCTTAGAAATTACATCGCCTGAGAACTTAGATTGGGAGCTTTGAAATGACATTGCTCCCACCCACCGCGCTCGGCAGCACGTTAATTTCTATGGGAATACTTCACACAAAACACTCTCCCCACATCTCAGTCAAATAAATACCTTTCATTCCCTTAGAAATTACATCGCCTGAGAACTTGGATTGGGAGCTTTGAAATGACATTGCTCCCACCCACCGCGCTCGGCAGCACGTTAATTTCTATGGGAATACTTCACACAAAACACTCTCCCCACATCTCAGTCAAATAAATACCTTTGATTCCCTTAGAAATTACATCGCCTGAGAACTTAGATTGGGAGCTTTGAAATGACATTGCTCCCACCCACCGCGCTCGGCAGCACGTTAATTTCTATGGGAATACTTCACACAAAACACCCACCCCACATCTCAGTCAAATAAATACCTTTCATTCCCTTAGAAATTACATCGCCTGAGAACTTGGATTGGGAGCTTTGAAATGACATTGCTCCCACCCACCGCGCTCGGCAGCACGTTAATTTCTATGGGAATACTTCACACAAAACACTCTCCCCACATCTCAGTCAAATTAATGCCTTTCATTCCCTTAGAAATTACATCGCCTGAGACCTTGGATTGGGATCTTTGAAATGCCATTGATCCCACCCACCGCGCTCGGCAGCACGTTAATTTCTATGGGAATACTTCACACAAAACACTCTCCCCACATCTCAGTCAAATAAATGCCTTTCATTCCCTTAGAAATTACATCGCCTGAGAACTTAGATTGGGAGCTTTGAAATGACATTGCTCCCACCCACCGCGCTCGGCAGCACGTTAATTTCTATGGGAATACTTCACACAAAACACCCTCCCCACATCTCAGTCAAATAAATTCCTTTCATTCCCTTAGAAATTACATCGCCTGAGACCTTGGATTGGGATCTTTGAAATGCCATTGATCCCACCCACCGCGCTCGGCAGCACGTTAATTTCTATGGGAATACTTCACACAAAACACTCTTCCCACATCTCAGTCAAATAAATACCTTTCATTCCCTTAGAAATTACATCGCCTGAGAACTTGGATTGGGAGCTTTGAAATGACATTGCTCCCACCCACCGCGCTCGGCATCACGTTAATTTCTATGGGAATACTTCACACAAAACACCCACCCCACATCTCAGTCAAATAAATACCTTTCATTCCCTTAGAAATTACATCGCCTGAGAACTTGGATTGGGAGCTTTGAAATGACATTGCTCCCACCCACCGCGCTCGGCAGCACGTTAATTTCTATGGGAATACTTCACACAAAACACCCTCCCCACATCTCAGTCAAATAAATACCTTTGATTCCCTTAGAAATTACATCGCCTGAGAACTTAGATTGGGAGCTTTGAAATGACATTGCTCCCACCCACCGCGCTCGGCAGCACGTTAATTTCCATGGGAATACTTCACACAAAACACCCTCCCCACATCTCAGTCAAATAAATACCTTTCATTCCCTTAGAAATTACATCGCCTGAGACCTTGGATTGGGATCTTTGAAATGCCATTGATCCAACCCACCGCGCTCGGCAGCACGTTAATTTCTACGGGAATACTTCACACAAAACACCCTCCCCACATCTCAGTCAAATAAATACCTTTCATTCCCTTAGAAATTACATCGCCTGAGAACTTGGATTGGGAGCTTTGAAATGACATTGCTCCCACCCACCGCGCTCGGCAGCACGTTAATTTCTATGGGAATACTTCACACAAAACACTCTCCCCACATCTCAGTCAAATAAATACCTTTCATTCCCTTAGAAATTACATCGCCTGAGAACTTGGATTGGGAGCTTTGAAATAACATTGCTCCCACCCACCGCGCTCGGCAGCTGGTTAATTTCTATGGGAACACTTCAAACAAAACACTCTCCGCACATCTCAGTCAAATAAATACCTTTCATTCCCTTAGAAATTACATCGCCTGACAACTTAGATTGAGAGCTTTGAAATGACATTGCTCCCACCCAACGAGCTCGGCAGCACGTTAATTTCTATGGGAATACTTCACACAAAACACCCTCCCCACATCTCAGTCAAATAAATACCTTTCATTCCCTTAGAAATTACATCGCCTGAGAACTTGGATTGGGAGCTTTGAAATGACATTGCTCCCACCCACCGCGCTCGGCAGCTGGTTAATTTCTATGGGAACACTTCAAACAAAACACTCTCCGCACATCTCAGTCAAATAAATACCTTTCATTCCCTTAGAAATTACATCGCCTGACAACTTAGATTGGGAGCTTTGAAATGACATTGCTCCCACCCAACGAGCTCGGCAGCACGTTAATTTCTATGGGAATACTTCACACAAAACACCCACCCCACATCTCAGTCAAATAAATACCTTTCATTCCCTTAGAAATTACATCGCCTGAGACCTTGGATTGGGAGCTTTGAAATGACATTGCTCCCACCCACCGCGCTCGGCAGCACGTTAATTTCTATGGGAATACTTCACACAAAACACTCTTCCCACATCTCAGTCAAATAAATACCTTTCATTCCCTTAGAAATTACATCGCCTGAGAACTTGGATTGGGAGCTTTGAAATGACATTGCTCCCACCCACCGCGCTCGGCAGCACGTTAATTTCTATGGGAATACTTCACACAAAACACCCACCCCACATCTCAGTCAAATAAATACCTTTCATTCCCTTAGAAATTACATCGCCTGAGAACTTGGATTGGGAGCTTTGAAATGACATTGCTCCCACCCACCGCGCTCGGCAGCACGTTAATTTCTATGGGAATACTTCACACAAAACACCCTCCCCACATCTCAGTCAAATAAATACCTTTGATTCCCTTAGAAATTACATCGCCTGAGAACTTAGATTGGGAGCTTTGAAATGACATTGCTCCCACCCACCGCGCTCGGCAGCACGTTAATTTCTATGGGAATACTTCACACAAAACACCCACCCCACATCTCAGTCAAATAAATACCTTTCATTCCCTTAGAAATTACATCGCCTGAGAACTTGGATTGGGAGCTTTGAAATGACATTGCTCCCACCCACCGCGCTCGGCAGCACGTTAATTTCTATGGGAATACTTCACACAAAACACCCTCCCCACATCTCAGTCAAATAAATACCTTTCATTCCCTTAGAAATTACATCGCCTGAGACCTTGGATTGGGATCTTTGAAATGCCATTGATCCCACCCACCGCGCTCGGCAGCACGTTAATTTCTATGGCAATACTTCACACCAAACACTCTCCCCACATCTCAGTCAAATAAATACCTTTGATTCCCTTAGAAATTACATCGCCTGAGAACTTAGATTGGGAGCTTTGAAATGACATTGCTCCCACCCACCGCGCTCGGCAGCACGTTAATTTCTATGGGAATACTTCACACAAAACACTCTCCCCACATCTCAGTCAAATAAATACCTTTGATTCCCTTAGAAATTACATCGCCTGAGAACTTAGATTGGGAGCTTTGAAATGACATTGCTCCCACCCACCGCGCTCGGCAGCACGTTAATTTCTATGGGAATACTTCACACAAAACACCCACCCCACATCTCAGTCAAATAAATACCTTTCATTCCCTTAGAAATTACATCGCCTGAGAACTTGGATTGGGAGCTTTGAAATGACATTGCTCCCACCCACCGCGCTCGGCAGCACGTTAATTTCTATGGGAATACTTCACACAAAACACCCTCCCCACATCTCAGTCAAATAAATACCTTTCATTCCCTTAGAAATTACATCGCCTGAGACCGTGGATTGGGATCTTTGAAATGCCATTGATCCCACCCACCGCGCTCGGCAGCACGTTAATTTCTATGGGAATACTTCACACAAAACACTCTTCCCACATCTCAGTCAAATAAATACCTTTCATTCCCTTAGAAATTACATCGCCTGAGAACTTGGATTGGGAGCTTTGAAATGACATTGCTCCCACCCACCGCGCTCGGCATCACGTTAATTTCTATGGGAATACTTCACACAAAACACCCACCCCACATCTCAGTCAAATAAATACCTTTCATTCCCTTAGAAATTACATCGCCTGAGAACTTGGATTGGGAGCTTTGAAATGACATTGCTCCCACCCACCGCGCTCGGCAGCACGTTAATTTCTATGGGAATACTTCACACAAAACACCCTCCCCACATCTCAGTCAAATAAATACCTTTGATTCCCTTAGAAATTACATCGCCTGAGAACTTAGATTGGGAGCTTTGAAATGACATTGCTCCCACCCACCGCGCTCGGCAGCACGTTAATTTCCATGGGAATACTTCACACAAAACACCCTCCCCACATCTCAGTCAAATAAATACCTTTCATTCCCTTAGAAATTACATCGCCTGAGACCTTGGATTGGGATCTTTGAAATGCCATTGATCCAACCCACCGCGCTCGGCAGCACGTTAATTTCTACGGGAATACTTCACACAAAACACCCTCCCCACATCTCAGTCAAATAAATACCTTTCATTCCCTTAGAAATTACATCGCCTGAGAACTTGGATTGGGAGCTTTGAAATGACATTGCTCCCACCCACCGCGCTCGGCAGCACGTTAATTTCTATGGGAATACTTCACACAAAACACTCTCCCCACATCTCAGTCAAATAAATACCTTTCATTCCCTTAGAAATTACATCGCCTGAGAACTTGGATTGGGAGCTTTGAAATAACATTGCTCCCACCCACCGCGCTCGGCAGCTGGTTAATTTCTATGGGAACACTTCAAACAAAACACTCTCCGCACATCTCAGTCAAATAAATACCTTTCATTCCCTTAGAAATTACATCGCCTGACAACTTAGATTGAGAGCTTTGAAATGACATTGCTCCCACCCAACGAGCTCGGCAGCACGTTAATTTCTATGGGAATACTTCACACAAAACACCCTCCCCACATCTCAGTCAAATAAATACCTTTCATTCCCTTAGAAATTACATCGCCTGAGAACTTGGATTGGGAGCTTTGAAATGACATTGCTCCCACCCACCGCGCTCGGCAGCTGGTTAATTTCTATGGGAACACTTCAAACAAAACACTCTCCGCACATCTCAGTCAAATAAATACCTTTCATTCCCTTAGAAATTACATCGCCTGACAACTTAGATTGGGAGCTTTGAAATGACATTGCTCCCACCCAACGAGCTCGGCAGCACGTTAATTTCTATGGGAATACTTCACACAAAACACCCACCCCACATCTCAGTCAAATAAATACCTTTCATTCCCTTAGAAATTACATCGCCTGAGACCTTGGATTGGGAGCTTTGAAATGACATTGCTCCCACCCACCGCGCTCGGCAGCACGTTAATTTCTATGGGAATACTTCACACAAAACACTCTTCCCACATCTCAGTCAAATAAATACCTTTCATTCCCTTAGAAATTACATCGCCTGAGAACTTGGATTGGGAGCTTTGAAATGACATTGCTCCCACCCACCGCGCTCGGCAGCACGTTAATTTCTATGGGAATACTTCACACAAAACACCCACCCCACATCTCAGTCAAATAAATACCTTTCATTCCCTTAGAAATTACATCGCCTGAGAACTTGGATTGGGAGCTTTGAAATGACATTGCTCCCACCCACCGCGCTCGGCAGCACGTTAATTTCTATGGGAATACTTCACACAAAACACCCTCCCCACATCTCAGTCAAATAAATACCTTTGATTCCCTTAGAAATTACATCGCCTGAGAACTTAGATTGGGAGCTTTGAAATGACATTGCTCCCACCCACCGCGCTCGGCAGCACGTTAATTTCTATGGGAATACTTCACACAAAACACCCACCCCACATCTCAGTCAAATAAATACCTTTCATTCCCTTAGAAATTACATCGCCTGAGAACTTGGATTGGGAGCTTTGAAATGACATTGCTCCCACCCACCGCGCTCGGCAGCACGTTAATTTCTATGGGAATACTTCACACAAAACACCCTCCCCACATCTCAGTCAAATAAATACCTTTCATTCCCTTAGAAATTACATCGCCTGAGACCTTGGATTGGGATCTTTGAAATGCCATTGATCCCACCCACCGCGCTCGGCAGCACGTTAATTTCTATGGCAATACTTCACACCAAACACTCTCCCCACATCTCAGTCAAATAAATACCTTTGATTCCCTTAGAAATTACATCGCCTGAGAACTTAGATTGGGAGCTTTGAAATGACATTGCTCCCACCCACCGCGCTCGGCAGCACGTTAATTTCTATGGGAATACTTCACACAAAACACTCTCCCCACATCTCAGTCAAATAAATACCTTTGATTCCCTTAGAAATTACATCGCCTGAGAACTTAGATTGGGAGCTTTGAAATGACATTGCTCCCACCCACCGCGCTCGGCAGCACGTTAATTTCTATGGGAATACTTCACACAAAACACCCACCCCACATCTCAGTCAAATAAATACCTTTCATTCCCTTAGAAATTACATCGCCTGAGAACTTGGATTGGGAGCTTTGAAATGACATTGCTCCCACCCACCGCGCTCGGCAGCACGTTAATTTCTATGGGAATACTTCACACAAAACACCCTCCCCACATCTCAGTCAAATAAATACCTTTCATTCCCTTAGAAATTACATCGCCTGAGACCGTGGATTGGGATCTTTGAAATGCCATTGATCCCACCCACCGCGCTCGGCAGCACGTTAATTTCTATGGGAATACTTCACACAAAACACTCTTCCCACATCTCAGTCAAATAAATACCTTTGATTCCCTTAGAAATTACATCGCCTGAGAACTTAGATTGGGAGCTTTGAAATGACATTGCTCCCACCCACCGCGCTCGGCATCACGTTAATTTCTATGGGAATACTTCACACAAAACACCCACCCCACATCTCAGTCAAATAAATACCTTTCATTCCCTTAGAAATTACATCGCCTGAGAACTTGGATTGGGAGCTTTGAAATGACATTGCTCCCACCCACCGCGCTCGGCAGCACGTTAATTTCTATGGGAATACTTCACACAAAACACCCTCCCCACATCTCAGTCAAATAAATACCTTTGATTCCCTTAGAAATTACATCGCCTGAGAACTTAGATTGGGAGCTTTGAAATGACATTGCTCCCACCCACCGCGCTCGGCAGCACGTTAATTTCCATGGGAATACTTCACACAAAACACCCTCCCCACATCTCAGTCAAATAAATACCTTTCATTCCCTTAGAAATTACATCGCCTGAGACCTTGGATTGGGATCTTTGAAATGCCATTGATCCAACCCACCGCGCTCGGCAGCACGTTAATTTCTATGGGAATACTTCACACAAAACACCCACCCCACATCTCAGTCAAATAAATACCTTTCATTCCCTTAGAAATTACATCGCCTGAGAACTTAGATTGGGAGCTTTGAAATGACATTGCTCCCACCCACCGCGCTCGGCAGCACGTTAATTTCTATGGAAATACTTCACACAAAACACTCTTCCCACATCTCAGTCAAATAAATACCTTTCATTCCCTTAGAAATTACATCGCCTGAGAACTTGGATTGGGAGCTTTGAAATGACATTGCTCCCACCCACCGCGCTCGGCATCACGTTAATTTCTATAGGAATACTTCACACAAAACACCCACCCCACATCTCTGTCAAATAAATACCTTTCATTCCCTTAGAAATTACATCGCCTGAGAACTTGGATTGGGAGCTTTGAAATGACATTGCTCCCACCCACCGCGCTCGGCAGCACGTTAATTTCTATGGGAATACTTCACACAAAACACCCTCCCCACATCTCAGTCAAATAAATACCTTTGATTCCCTTAGAAATTACATCGCCTGAGAACTTAGATTGGGAGCTTTGAAATGACATTGCTCCCACCCACCGCGCTCGGCAGCACGTTAATTTCCATGGGAATACTTCACACAAAACACCCTCCCCACATCTCAGTCAAATAAATACCTTTCATTCCCTTAGAAATTACATCGCCTGAGACCTTGGATTGGGATCTTTAAAATGCCATTGATCCAACCCACCGCGCTCGGCAGCACGTTAATTTCTATGGGAATACTTCACACAAAACACCCTCCCCACATCTCAGTCAAATAAATACCTTTCATTCCCTTAGAAATTACATCGCCTGAGAACTTGGATTGGGAGCTTTGAAATGACATTGCTCCCACCCACCGCGCTCGGCAGCACGTTAATTTCTATGGGAATACTTCACACAAAACACTCTCCCCACATCTCAGTCAAATAAATACCTTTCATTCCCTTAGAAATTACATCGCCTGAGAACTTGGATTGGGAGCTTTGAAATAACATTGCTCCCACCCACCGCGCTCGGCAGCTGGTTAATTTCTATGGGAACACTTCAAACAAAACACTCTCCGCACATCTCAGTCAAATAAATACCTTTCATTCCCTTAGAAATTACATCGCCTGACAACTTAGATTGGGAGCTTTGAAATGACATTGCTCCCACCCAACGAGCTCGGCAGCACGTTAATTTCTATGGGAATACTTCACACAAAACACCCTCCTCACATCTCAGTCAAATAAATACCTTTCATTCCCTTAGAAATTACATCGCCTGAGAACTTGGATTGGGAGCTTTGAAATGACATTGCTCCCACCCACCGCGCTCGGCAGCTGGTTAATTTCTATGGGAACACTTCAAACAAAACACTCTCCGCACATCTCAGTCAAATAAATACCTTTCATTCCCTTAGAAATTACATCGCCTGACAACTTAGATTGGGAGCTTTGAAATGACATTGCTCCCACCCAACGAGCTCGGCAGCACGTTAATTTCTATGGGAATACTTCACACAAAACACCCACCCCACATCTCAGTCAAATAAATACCTTTCATTCCCTTAGAAATTACATCGCCTGAGACCTTTGATTGGGAGCTTTGAAATGACATTGCTCCCACCCACCGCGCTCGGCAGCACGTTAATTTCTATGGGAATACTTCACACAAAACACTCTTCCCACATCTCAGTCAAATAAATACCTTTCATTCCCTTAGAAATTACATCGCCTGAGAACTTGGATTGGGAGCTTTGAAATGACATTGCTCCCACCCACCGCGCTCGGCAGCACGTTAATTTCTATGGGAATACTTCACACAAAACACCCACCCCACATCTCAGTCAAATAAATACCTTTCATTCCCTTAGAAATTACATCGCCTGAGAACTTGGATTGGGAGCTTTGAAATGACATTGCTCCCACCCACCGCGCTCGGCAGCACGTTAATTTCTATGGGAATACTTCACACAAAACACCCTCCCCACATCTCAGTCAAATAAATACCTTTGATTCCCTTAGAAATTACATCGCCTGAGAACTTAGATTGGGAGCTTTGAAATGACATTGCTCCCACCCACCGCGCTCTACAGCACGTTAATTTCTATGGGAATACTTCACACAAAACACCCACCCCACATCTCAGTCAAATAAATACCTTTCATTCCCTTAGAAATTACATCGCCTGAGAACTTGGATTGGGAGCTTTGAAATGACATTGCTCCCACCCACCGCGCTCGGCAGCACGTTAATTTCTATGGGAATACTTCACACAAAACACCCTCCCCACATCTCAGTCAAATAAATACCTTTCATTCCCTTAGAAATTACATCGCCTGAGACCTTGGATTGGGATCTTTGAAATGCCATTGATCCCACCCACCGCGCTCGGCAGCACGTTAATTTCTATGGGAATACTTCACACCAAACACTCTCCCCACATCTCAGTCAAATAAATACCTTTGATTCCCTTAGAAATTACATCGCCTGAGAACTTAGATTGGGAGCTTTGAAATGACATTGCTCCCACCCACCGCGCTCGGCAGCACGTTAATTTCTATGGGAATACTTCACACAAAAAAACTCTCCCCACATCTCAGTCAAATAAATACCTTTGATTCCCTTAGAAATTACATCGCCTGAGAACTTAGATTGGGAGCTTTGAAATGACATTGCTCCCACCCACCGCGCTCGGCAGCACGTTAATTTCTATGGAAATACTTCACACAAAACACTCTTCCCACATCTCAGTCAAATAAATACCTTTCATTCCCTTAGAAATTACATCGCCTGAGAACTTGGATTGGGAGCTTTGAAATGACATTGCTCCCACCCACCGCGCTCGGCAGCACGTTAATTTCTATGGGAATACTTCACACAAAACACCCACCCCACATCTCAGTCAAATAAATACCTTTGATTCCCTTAGAAATTACATCGCCTGAGAACTTAGATTGGGAGCTTTGAAATGACATTGCTCCCACCCACCGCGCTCGGCAGCACGTTAATTTCCATGGGAATACTTCACACAAAACACCCTCCCCACATCTCAGTCAAATAAATACCTTTCATTCCCTTAGAAATTACATCGCCTGAGACCTTGGATTGGGATCTTTGAAATGCCATTGATCCAACCCACCGCGCTCGGCAGCACGTTAATTTCTATGGGAATACTTCACACAAAACACCCACCCCACATCTCAGTCAAATAAATACCTTTCATTCCCTTAGAAATTACATCGCCTGAGAACTTAGATTGGGAGCTTTGAAATGACATTGCTCCCACCCACCGCGCTCGGCAGCACGTTAATTTCTATGGAAATACTTCACACAAAACACTCTTCCCACATCTCAGTCAAATAAATACCTTTCATTCCCTTAGAAATTACATCGCCTGAGAACTTGGATTGGGAGCTTTGAAATGACATTGCTCCCACCCACCGCGCTCGGCATCACGTTAATTTCTATAGGAATACTTCACACAAAACACCCACCCCAAATCTCTGTCAAATAAATACCTTTCATTCCCTTAGAAATTACATCGCCTGAGAACTTGGATTGGGAGCTTTGAAATGACATTGCTCCCACCCACCGCGCTCGGCAGCACGTTAATTTCTATGGGAATACTTCACACAAAACACCCTCCCCACATCTCAGTCAAATAAATACCTTTGATTCCCTTAGAAATTACATCGCCTGAGAACTTAGATTGGGAGCTTTGAAATGACATTGCTCCCACCCACCGCGCTCGGCAGCACGTTAATTTCCATGGGAATACTTCACACAAAACACCCTCCCCACATCTCAGTCAAATAAATACCTTTCATTCCCTTAGAAATTACATCGCCTGAGACCTTGGATTGGGATCTTTGAAATGCCATTGATCCAACCCACCGCGCTCGGCAGCACGTTAATTTCTATGGGAATACTTCACACAAAACACCCTCCCCACATCTCAGTCAAATAAATACCTTTCATTCCCTTAGAAATTACATCGCCTGAGAACTTGGATTGGGAGCTTTGAAATGACATTGCTCCCACCCACCGCGCTCGGCAGCACGTTAATTTCTATGGGAATACTTCACACAAAACACTCTCCCCACATCTCAGTCAAATAAATACCTTTCATTCCCTTAGAAATTACATCGCCTGAGAACTTGGATTGGGAGCTTTGAAATAACATTGCTCCCACCCACCGCGCTCGGCAGCTGGTTAATTTCTATGGGAACACTTCAAACAAAACACTCTCCGCACATCTCAGTCAAATAAATACCTTTCATTCCCTTAGAAATTACATCGCCTGACAACTTAGATTGGGAGCTTTGAAATGACATTGCTCCCACCCAACGAGCTCGGCAGCACGTTAATTTCTATGGGAATACTTCACACAAAACACCCTCCCCACATCTCAGTCAAATAAATACCTTTCATTCCCTTAGAAATTACATCGCCTGAGAACTTGGATTGGGAGCTTTGAAATGACATTGCTCCCACCCACCGCGCTCGGCAGCACGTTAATTTCTATGGGAATACTTCACACAAAACACTCTCCCCACATCTCAGTCAAATAAATACCTTTGATTCCCTTAGAAATTATATCGCCTGAGAACTTAGATTGGGAGCTTTGAAATGACATTGCTCCCACCCACCGCGCTCGGCAGCACGTTAATTTCTATGGGAATACTTCACACAAAACACTCTCCCCACATCTCTGTCAAATAAATACCTTTCATTCCCTTAGAAATTACATCGCCTGAGAACTTGGATTGGGAGCTTTGAAATGACATTGCTCCCACCCACCGCGCTCGGCAGCACGTTAATTTCTATGGGAATACTTCACACAAAACACCCTCCCCACATCTCAGTCAAATAAATACCTTTGATTCCCTTAGAAATTACATCGCCTGAGAACTTAGATTGGGAGCTTTGAAATGACATTGCTCCCACCCACCGCGCTCGGCAGCACGTTAATTTCCATGGGAATACTTCACACAAAACACCCTCCCCACATCTCAGTCAAATAAATACCTTTCATTCCCTTAGAAATTACATCGCCTGAGACCTTGGATTGGGATCTTTGAAATGCCATTGATCCAACCCACCGCGCTCGGCAGCACGTTAATTTCTATGGGAATACTTCACACAAAACACCCACCCCACATCTCAGTCAAATAAATACCTTTCATTCCCTTAGAAATTACATCGCCTGAGAACTTAGATTGGGAGCTTTGAAATGACATTGCTCCCACCCACCGCGCTCGGCAGCACGTTAATTTCTATGGAAATACTTCACACAAAACACTCTTCCCACATCTCAGTCAAATAAATACCTTTCATTCCCTTAGAAATTACATCGCCTGAGAACTTGGATTGGGAGCTTTGAAATGACATTGCTCCCACCCACCGCGCTCGGCATCACGTTAATTTCTATAGGAATACTTCACACAAAACACCCACCCCACATCTCTGTCAAATAAATACCTTTCATTCCCTTAGAAATTACATCGCCTGAGAACTTGGATTGGGAGCTTTGAAATGACATTGCTCCCACCCACCGCGCTCGGCAGCACGTTAATTTCTATGGGAATACTTCACACAAAACACCCTCCCCACATCTCAGTCAAATAAATACCTTTGATTCCCTTAGAAATTACATCGCCTGAGAACTTAGATTGGGAGCTTTGAAATGACATTGCTCCCACCCACCGCGCTCGGCAGCACGTTAATTTCCATGGGAATACTTCACACAAAACACCCTCCCCACATCTCAGTCAAATAAATACCTTTCATTCCCTTAGAAATTACATCGCCTGAGACCTTGGATTGGGATCTTTGAAATGCCATTGATCCAACCCACCGCGCTCGGCAGCACGTTAATTTCTATGGGAATACTTCACACAAAACACCCTCCCCACATCTCAGTCAAATAAATACCTTTCATTCCCTTAGAAATTACATCGCCTGACAACTTAGATTGGGAGCTTTGAAATGACATTGCTCCCACCCAACGAGCTCGGCAGCACGTTAATTTCTATGGGAATACTTCACACAAAACACCCTCCCCACATCTCAGTCAAATAAATACCTTTCATTCCCTTAGAAATTACATCGCCTGAGAACTTGGATTGGGAGCTTTGAAATGACATTGCTCCCACCCACCGCGCTCGGCAGCTGGTTAATTTCTATGGGAACACTTCAAACAAAACACTCTCCGCACATCTCAGTCAAATAAATACCTTTCATTCCCTTAGAAATTACATCGCCTGACAACTTAGATTGGGAGCTTTGAAATGACATTGCTCCCACCCAACGAGCTCGGCAGCACGTTAATTTCTATGGGAATACTTCACACAAAACACCCACCCCACATCTCAGTCAAATAAATACCTTTCATTCCCTTAGAAATTACATCGCCTGAGACCTTTGATTGGGAGCTTTGAAATGACATTGCTCCCACCCACCGCGCTCGGCAGCACGTTAATTTCTATGGGAATA
The DNA here is from genome assembly GCA_947359465.1 of Metellina segmentata. NCBI lineage: Eukaryota > Metazoa > Arthropoda > Arachnida > Araneae > Tetragnathidae > Metellina > Metellina segmentata. Next base: position 44,635,405 of record OX375878.1, read on the forward strand.
CTTCACACAAAACACTCTTCCCACATCTCAGTCAAATAAATACCTTTCATTCCCTTAGAAATTACATCGCCTGAGAACTTGGATTGGGAGCTTTGAAATGACATTGCTCCCACCCACCGCGCTCGGCAGCACGTTAATTTCTATGGGAATACTTCACACAAAACACCCACCCCACATCTCAGTCAAATAAATACCTTTCATTCCCTTAGAAATTACATCGCCTGAGAACTTGGATTGGGAGCTTTGAAATGACATTGCTCCCACCCACCGCGCTCGGCAGCACGTTAATTTCTATGGGAATACTTCACACAAAACACCCTCCCCACATCTCAGTCAAATAAATACCTTTGATTCCCTTAGAAATTACATCGCCTGAGAACTTAGATTGGGAGCTTTGAAATGACATTGCTCCCACCCACCGCGCTCGGCAGCACGTTAATTTCTATGGGAATACTTCACACAAAACACCCACCCCACATCTCAGTCAAATAAATACCTTTCATTCCCTTAGAAATTACATCGCCTGAGAACTTGGATTGGGAGCTTTGAAATGACATTGCTCCCACCCACCGCGCTCGGCAGCACGTTAATTTCTATGGGAATACTTCACACAAAACACCCTCCCCACATCTCAGTCAAATAAATACCTTTCATTCCCTTAGAAATTACATCGCCTGAGACCTTGGATTGGGATCTTTGAAATGCCATTGATCCCACCCACCGCGCTCGGCAGCACGTTAATTTCTATGGGAATACTTCACACCAAACACTCTCCCCACATCTCAGTCAAATAAATACCTTTGATTCCCTTAGAAATTACATCGCCTGAGAACTTAGATTGGGAGCTTTGAAATGACATTGCTCCCACCCACCGCGCTCGGCAGCACGTTAATTTCTATGGGAATACTTCACACAAAACACTCTCCCCACATCTCAGTCAAATAAATACCTTTGATTCCCTTAGAAATTACATCGCCTGAGAACTTAGATTGGGAGCTTTGAAATGACATTGCTCCCACCCACCGCGCTCGGCAGCACGTTAATTTCTATGGGAATACTTCACACAAAACACCCACCCCACATCTCAGTCAAATAAATACCTTTCATTCCCTTAGAAATTACATCGCCTGAGAACTTGGATTGGGAGCTTTGAAATGACATTGCTCCCACCCACCGCGCTCGGCAGCACGTTAATTTCTATGGGAATACTTCACACAAAACACCCTCCCCACATCTCAGTCAAATAAATACCTTTCATTCCCTTAGAAATTACATCGCCTGAGACCTTGGATTGGGATCTTTGAAATGCCATTGATCCCACCCACCGCGCTCGGCAGCACGTTAATTTCTATGGGAATACTTCACACAAAACACTCTCCCCACATCTCAGTCAAATAAATACCTTTGATTCCCTTAGAAATTACATCGCCTGAGAACTTAGATTGGGAGCTTTGAAATGACATTGCTCCCACCCACCGCGCTCGGCAGCACGTTAATTTCTATGGGAATACTTCACACAAAACACTCTCCCCACATCTCAGTCAAATAAATACCTTTCATTCCCTTAGAAATTACATCGCCTGAGACCTTGGATTGGGATCTTTGAAATGCCATTGATCCCACCCACCGCGCTCGGCAGCACGTTAATTTCTATGGGAATACTTCACACAAAACACCTTCCCCACATCTCAGTCAAATAAATACCTTTCATTCCCTTAGAAATTACATCGCCTGAGAACTTGGATTGGGAGCTTTGAAATGACATTGCTCCCACCCACCGCGCTCGGCAGCTGGTTAATTTCTATGGGAACACTTCAAACAAAACACTCTCCGCACATCTCAGTCAAATAAATACCTTTCATTCCCTTAGAAATTACATCGCCTGACAACTTAGATTGGGAGCTTTGAAATGACATTGCTCCCACCCAACGAGCTCGGCAGCACGTTAATTTCTATGGGAATACTTCACACAAAACACCCACCCCACATCTCAGTCAAATAAATACCTTTCATTCCCTTAGAAATTACATCGCCTGAGACCTTGGATTGGGAGCTTTGAAATGACATTGCTCCCACCCACCGCGCTCGGCAGCACGTTAATTTCTATGGGAATACTTCACACAAAACACTCTTCCCACATCTCAGTCAAATAAATACCTTTCATTCCCTTAGAAATTACATCGCCTGAGAACTTGGATTGGGAGCTTTGAAATGACATTGCTCCTACCCACCGCGCTCGGCAGCACGTTAATTTCTATGGGAATACTTCACACAAAACACCCACCCCACATCTCAGTCAAATAAATACCTTTCATTCCCTTAGAAATTACATCGCCTGAGAACTTGGATTGGGAGCTTTGAAATGACATTGCTCCCACCCACCGCGCTCGGCAGCACGTTAATTTCTATGGGAATACTTCACACAAAACACCCTCCCCACATCTCAGTCAAATAAATACCGTTGATTCCCTTAGAAATTACATCGCCTGAGAACTTAGATTGGGAGCTTTGAAATGACATTGCTCCCACCCACCGCGCTCGGCAGCACGTTAATTTCTATGGGAATACTTCACACAAAACACCCACCCCACATCTCAGTCAAATAAATACCTTTCATTCCCTTAGAAATTACATCGCCTGAGAACTTGGATTGGGAGCTTTGAAATGACATTGCTCCCACCCACCGCGCTCGGCAGCACGTTAATTTCTATGGGAATACTTCACACAAAACACCCTCCCCACATCTCAGTCAAATAAATACCTTTCATTCCCTTAGAAATTACATCGCCTGAGACCTTGGATTGGGATCTTTGAAATGCCATTGATCCCACCCACCGCGCTCGGCAGCACGTTAATTTCTATGGGAATACTTCACACCAAACACTCTCCCCACATCTCAGTCAAATAAATACCTTTGATTCCCTTAGAAATTACATCGCCTGAGAACTTAGATTGGGAGCTTTGAAATGACATTGCTCCCACCCACCGCGCTCGGCAGCACGTTAATTTCTATGGGAATACTTCACACAAAACACTCTCCCCACATCTCAGTCAAATAAATACCTTTGATTCCCTTAGAAATTACATCGCCTGAGAACTTAGATTGGGAGCTTTGAAATGACATTGCTCCCACCCACCGCGCTCGGCAGCACGTTAATTTCTATGGGAATACTTCACACAAAACACCCACCCCACATCTCAGTCAAATAAATACCTTTCATTCCCTTAGAAATTACATCGCCTGAGAACTTGGATTGGGAGCTTTGAAATGACATTGCTCCCACCCACCGCGCTCGGCAGCACGTTAATTTCTATGGGAATACTTCACACAAAACACCCTCCCCACATCTCAGTCAAATAAATACCTTTCATTCCCTTAGAAATTACATCGCCTGAGACCTTGGATTGGGATCTTTGAAATGCCATTGATCCCACCCACCGCGCTCGGCAGCACGTTAATTTCTATGGGAATACTTCACACAAAACACTCTCCCCACATCTCAGTCAAATAAATACCTTTGATTCCCTTAGAAATTACATCGCCTGAGAACTTAGATTGGGAGCTTTGAAATGACATTGCTCCCACCCACCGCGCTCGGCAGCACGTTAATTTCTATGGGAATACTTCACACAAAACACTCTCCCCACATCTCAGTCAAATAAATACCTTTCATTCCCTTAGAAATTACATCGCCTGAGACCTTGGATTGGGATCTTTGAAATGCCATTGATCCCACCCACCGCGCTCGGCAGCACGTTAATTTCTATGGGAATACTTCACACAAAACACCCTCCCCACATCTCAGTCAAATAAATACCTTTCATTCCCTTAGAAATTACATCGCCTGAGAACTTGGATTGGGAGCTTTGAAATGACATTGCTCCCACCCACCGCGCTCGGCAGCTGGTTAATTTCTATGGGAACACTTCAAACAAAACACTCTCCGCACATCTCAGTCAAATAAATACCTTTCATTCCCTTAGAAATTACATCGCCTGACAACTTAGATTGGGAGCTTTGAAATGACATTGCTCCCACCCAACGAGCTCGGCAGCACGTTAATTTCTATGGGAATACTTCACACAAAACACCCACCCCACATCTCAGTCAAATAAATACCTTTCATTCCCTTAGAAATTACATCGCCTGAGACCTTGGATTGGGAGCTTTGAAATGACATTGCTCCCACCCACCGCGCTCGGCAGCACGTTAATTTCTATGGGAATACTTCACACAAAACACTCTTCCCACATCTCAGTCAAATAAATACCTTTCATTCCCTTAGAAATTACATCGCCTGAGAACTTGGATTGGGAGCTTTGAAATGACATTGCTCCCACCCACCGCGCTCGGCAGCACGTTAATTTCTATGGGAATACTTCACACAAAACACCCACCCCACATCTCAGTCAAATAAATACCTTTCATTCCCTTAGAAATTACATCGCCTGAGAACTTGGATTGGGAGCTTTGAAATGACATTGCTCCCACCCACCGCGCTCGGCAGCACGTTAATTTCTATGGGAATACTTCACACAAAACACCCTCCCCACATCTCAGTCAAATAAATACCTTTGATTCCCTTAGAAATTACATCGCCTGAGAACTTAGATTGGGAGCTTTGAAATGACATTGCTCCCACCCACCGCGCTCGGCAGCACGTTAATTTCTATGGGAATACTTCACACAAAACACCCACCCCACATCTCAGTCAAATAAATACCTTTCATTCCCTTATAAATTACATCGCCTGAGAACTTGGATTGGGAGCTTTGAAATGACATTGCTCCCACCCACCGCGCTCGGCAGCACGTTAATTTCTATGGGAATACTTCACACAAAACACCCTCCCCACATCTCAGTCAAATAAATACCTTTCATTCCCTTAGAAATTACATCGCCTGAGACCTTGGATTGGGATCTTTGAAATGCCATTGATCCCACCCACCGCGCTCGGCAGCACGTTAATTTCTATGGGAATACTTCACATCAAACACTCTCCCCACATCTCAGTCAAATAAATACCTTTGATTCCCTTAGAAATTACATCGCCTGAGAACTTAGATTGGGAGCTTTGAAATGACATTGCTCCCACCCACCGCGCTCGGCAGCACGTTAATTTCTATGGGAATACTTCACACAAAACACTCTCCCCACATCTCAGTCAAATAAATACCTTTGATTCCCTTAGAAATTACATCGCCTGAGAACTTAGATTGGGAGCTTTGAAATGACATTGCTCCCACCCACCGCGCTCGGCAGCACGTTAATTTCTATGGGAATACTTCACACAAAACACCCACCCCACATCTCAGTCAAATAAATACCTTTCATTCCCTTAGAAATTACATCGCCTGAGAGCTTGGATTGGGAGCTTTGAAATGACATTGCTCCCACCCACCGCGCTCGGCAGCATGTTAATTTCTATGGGAATACTTCACACAAAACACCCTCCCCACATCTCAGTCAAATAAATACCTTTCATTCCCTTAGAAATTACATCGCCTGAGACCTTGGATTGGGATCTTTGAAATGCCATTGATCCCACCCACCGCGCTCGGCAGCACGTTAATTTCTATGGGAATACTTCACACAAAACACTCTCCCCACATCTCAGTCAAATAAATACCTTTGATTCCCTTAGAAATTACATCGCCTGAGAACTTAGATTGGGAGCTTTGAAATGACATTGCTCCCACCCACCGCGCTCGGCAGCACGTTAATTTCGATGGGAATACTTCACACAAAACACTCTCCCCACATCTCAGTCAAATAAATACCTTTCATTCCCTTAGAAATTACATCGCCTGAGACCTTGGATTGGGATCTTTGAAATGCCATTGATCCCACCCACCGCGCTCGGCAGCACGTTAATTTCTATGGGAATAATTCACACAAAACACCCTCCCCACATCTCAGTCAAATAAATACCTTTCATTCCCTTAGAAATTACATCGCCTGAGAACTTGGATTGGGAGCTTTGAAATGACATTGCTCCCACCCACCGCGCTCGGCAGCACGTTAATTTCTATGGGAATACTTCACACAAAACACCCACCCCACATCTCAGTCAAATAAATACCTTTCATTCCCTTAGAAATTACATCGCCTGAGAACTTAGATTGGGAGCTTTGAAATGACATTGCTCCCACCCACCGCGCTCGGCAGCACGTTAATTTCTATGGAAATACTTCACACAAAACACTCTTCCCACATCTCAGTCAAATAAATACCTTTCATTCCCATAGAAATTACATCGCCTGAGAACTTGGATTGGGAGCTTTGAAATGACATTGCTCCCACCCACCGCGCTCGGCATCACGTTAATTTCTATGGGAATACTTCACACAAAACACCCACCCCACATCTCAGTCAAATAAATACCTTTCATTCCCTTAGAAATTACATCGCCTGAGAACTTGGATTGGGAGCCTTGAAATGACATTGCTCCCACCCACCGCGCTCGGCAGCACGTTAATTTCTATGGGAATACTTCACACAAAACACCCTCCCCACATCTCAGTCAAATAAATACCTTTGATTCCCTTAGAAATTACATCGCCTGAGAACTTAGATTGGGAGCTTTGAAATGACATTGCTCCCACCCACCGCGCTCGGCAGCACGTTAATTTCCATGGGAATACTTCACACAAAACACCCTCCCCACATCTCAGTCAAATAAATACCTTTCATTCCCTTAGAAATTACATCGCCTGAGACCTTGGATTGGGATCTTTGAAATGCCATTGATCCAACCCACCGCGCTCGGCAGCACGTTAATTTCTATGGGAATACTTCACACAAAACACCCTCCCCACATCTCAGTCAAATAAATACCTTTCATTCCCTTAGAAATTACATCGCCTGAGAACTTGGATTGGGAGCTTTGAAATGACATTGCTCCCACCCACCGCGCTCGGCAGCACGTTAATTTCTATGGGAATACTTCACACAAAACACTCTCCCCACATCTCAGTCAAATAAATACCTTTCATTCCCTTAGAAATTACATCGCCTGAGAACTTGGATTGGGAGCTTTGAAATAACATTGCTCCCACCCACCGCGCTCGGCAGCTGGTTAATTTCTATGGGAACACTTCACACAAAACACCCACCCCACATCTCAGTCAAATAAATACCTTTCATTCCCTTAGAAATTACATCGCCTGAGAACTTGGATTGGGAGCTTTGAAATGACATTGCTCCCACCCACCGCGCTCGGCAGCACGTTAATTTCTATGGGAATACTTCACACAAAACACCCTCCCCACATCTCAGTCAAATAAATACCTTTCATTCCCTTAGAAATTACATCGCCTGAGACCTTGGATTGGGATCTTTGAAATGCCATTGATCCCACCCACCGCGCTCGGCAGCACGTTAATTTCTATGGGAATACTTCACACAAAACACCCTCCCCACATCTCAGTCAAATAAATACCTTTCATTCCCTTAGAAATTACATCGCCTGAGAACTTGGATTGGGAGCTTTGAAATGACATCGCTCCCACCCACCGCGCTCGGCAGCACGTTAATTTCTATGGGAATACTTCACACAAAACACTCTCCCCACATCTCAGTCAAATAAATACCTTTCATTCCCTTAGAAATTACATCGCCTGAGAACTTGGATTGGGAGCTTTGAAATAACATTGCTCCCACCCACCGCGCTCGGCAGCTGGTTAATTTCTATGGGAACACTTCAAACAAAACACTCTCCGCACATCTCAGTCAAATAAATACCTTTCATTCCCTTAGAAATTACATCGCCTGACAACTTAGATTGGGTGCTTTGAAATGACATTGCTCCCACCCACCGCGCTCGGCAGCACGTTAATTTCTATGGGAATACTTCACACAAAACACCCTCCCCACATCTCAGTCAAATAAATACCTTTCATTCCCTTAGAAATTACATCGCCTGAGACCTTGGATTGGGATCTTTGAAATGCCATTGATCCCACCCACCGCGCTCGGCAGCACGTTAATTTCTATGGGAATACTTCACACAAAACACCCACCCCACATCTCAGTCAAATAAATACCTTTCATTCCCTTAGAAATTACATCGCCTGAGAACTTGGATTGGGAGCTTTGAAATGACATTGCTCCCACCCACCGCGCTCGGCAGCACGTTAATTTCTATGGGAATACTTCACACAAAACACCCTCCCCACATCTCAGTCAAATAAATACCTTTGATTCCCCTAGAAATTACATCGCCTGAGAACTTAGATTGGGAGCTTTGAAATGACATTGCTCCCACCCACCGCGCTCGGCAGCACGTTAATTTCCTTGGGAATACTTCACACAAAACACCCTCCCCACATCTCAGTCAAATAAATACCTTTCATTCCCTTAGAAATTACATCGCCTGAGACCTTGGATTGGGATCTTTGAAATGCCATTGATCCAATCCACCGCGCTCGGCAGCACGTTAATTTCTATGGGAATACTTCACACAAAACACCCTCCCCACATCTCAGTCAAATAAATACCTTTCATTCCCTTAGAAATTACATCGCCTGAGAACTTGGATTGGGAGCTTTGAAATGACATTGCTCCCACCCACCGCGCTCGGCAGCACGTTAATTTCTATGGGAATACTTCACACAAAACACTCTCCCCACATCTCAGTCAAATAAATACCTTTCATTCCCTTAGAAATTACATCGCCTGAGAACTTGGATTGGGAGCTTTGAAATAACATTGCTCCCACCCACCGCGCTCGGCAGCTGGTTAATTTCTATGGGAACACTTCAAACAAAACACTCTCCGCACATCTCAGTCAAATAAATACCTTTCATTCCCTTAGAAATTACATCGCCTGACAACTTAGATTGGGAGCTTTGAAATGACATTGCTCCCACCCAACGAGCTCGGCAGCACGTTAATTTCTATGGGAATACTTCACACAAAACACCCTCCCCACATCTCAGTCAAATAAATACCTTTCATTCCCTTAGAAATTACATCGCCTGAGAACTTGGATTGGGAGCTTTGAAATGACATTGCTCCCACCCACCGCGCTCGGCAGCTGGTTAATTTCTATGGGAACACTTCAAACAAAACACTCTCCGCACATCTCAGTCAAATAAATACCTTTCATTCCCTTAGAAATTACATCGCCTGACAACTTAGATTGGGAGCTTTGAAATGACATTGCTCCCACCCAACGAGCTCGGCAGCACGTTAATTTCTATGGGAATACTTCACACAAAACACCCACCCCACATCTCAGTCAAATAAATACCTTTCATTCCCTTAGAAATTACATCGCCTGAGACCTTGGATTGGGAGCTTTGAAATGACATTGCTCCCACCCACCGCGCTCGGCAGCACGTTAATTTCTATGGGAATACTTCACACAAAACACTCTTCCCACATCTCAGTCAAATAAATACCTTTCATTCCCTTAGAAATTACATCGCCTGAGAACTTGGATTGGGAGCTTTGAAATGACATTGCTCCCACCCACCGCGCTCGGCAGCACGTTAATTTCTATGGGAATACTTCACACAAAACACCCACCCCACATCTCAGTCAAATAAATACCTTTCATTCCCTTAGAAATTACATCGCCTGAGAACTTGGATTGGGAGCTTTGAAATGACATTGCTCCCACCCACCGCGCTCGGCAGCACGTTAATTTCTATGGGAATACTTCACACAAAACACTCTCCCCACATCTCAGTCAAATAAATACCTTTGATTCCCTTAGAAATTACATCGCCTGAGAACTTAGATTGGGAGCTTTGAAATGACATTGCTCCCACCCACCGCGCTCGGCAGCACGTTAATTTCTATGGGAATACTTCACACAAAACACCCACCCCACATCTCAGTCAAATAAATACCTTTCATTCCCTTAGAAATTACATCGCCTGAGAACTTGGATTGGGAGCTTTGAAATGACATTGCTCCCACCCACCGCGCTCGGCAGCACGTTAATTTCTATGGGAATACTTCACACAAAACACCCTCCCCACATCTCAGTCAAATAAATACCTTTCATTCCCTTAGAAATTACATCGCCTGAGACCTTGGATTGGGATCTTTGAAATGCCATTGATCCCACCCACCGCGCTCGGCAGCACGTTAATTTCTGTGGGAATACTTCACACCAAACACTCTCCCCACATCTCAGTCAAATAAATACCTTTGATTCCCTTAGAAATTACATCGCCTGAGAACTTAGATTGGGAGCTTTGAAATGACATTGCTCCCACCCACCGCGCTCGGCAGCACGTTAATTTCTATGGGAATACTTCACACAAAACACTCTCCCCACATCTCAGTCAAATAAATACCTTTGATTCCCTTAGAAATTACATCGCCTGAGAACTTAGATTGGGAGCTTTGAAATGACATTGCTCCCACCCACCGCGCTCGGCAGCACGTTAATTTCTATGGGAATACTTCACACAAAACACCCACCCCACATCTCAGTCAAATAAATACCTTTCATTCCCTTAGAAATTACATCGCCTGTGAACTTGGAATGGGAGCTTTGAAATGACATTGCTCCCACCCACCGCGCTCGGAAGCACGTTAATTTCTATGGGAATACTTCACACAAAACACCCTCCCCACATCTCAGTCAAATAAATACCTTTCATTCCCTTAGAAATTACATCGCCTGAGAACTTGGATTGGGAGCTTTGAAATGACATTGCTCCCACCCACCGCGCTCGGCAGCACGTTAATTTCTATGGGAATACTTCACACAAAACACCCACCCCACATCTCACTCAAATAAATACCTTTCATTCCCTTAGAAATTACATCGCCTGAGAACATGGATTGGGAGCTTTGAAATGACATTGCTCCCACCCACCGCGCTCGGCAGCACGTTAATTTCTATGGGAATACACAAAACACTCTCCCCACATCTCAGTCAAATAAATACCTTTGATTCCCTTAGAAATTATATCGCCTGAGAACTTAGATTGGGAGCTTTGAAATGACATTGCTCCCACCCACCGCGCTCGGCAGCACGTTAATTTCTATGGGAATACTTCACACAAAACACTCTCCCCCACATCTCAGTCAAATAAATACCTTTGATTCCCTTAGAAATTACATCGCCTGAGAACTTAGATTGGGAGCTTTAAAATGACATTGCTCCCACCCACCGCGCTCGGCAGCACGTTAATTTCTATGGGAATACTTCACACAAAACACTCTCCCCACATCTCAGTCAAATAAATACCTTTCATTCCCTTAGAAATTACATCGCCTGAGACCTTGGATTGGGATCTTTGAAATGCCATTGATCCCACCCACCGCGCTCGGCAGCACGTTAATTTCTATGGGAATACTTCACTCAAAACACCCTCCCCACATCTCAGTCAAATAAATACCTTTCATTCCCTTAGAAATTACATCGCCTGAGAACTTGGATTGGGAGCTTTGAAATGACATTGCTCCCACCCACCGCGCTCGGCAGCACGTTAATTTCTATGGGAATACTTCACACAAAACACCCTCCCCCACATCTCAGTCAAATAAATACCTTTCATTCCCTTAGAAATTACATCGCCTGAGAACTTGGATTGGAGCTTTGAAATGACATTGCTCCCACCCACCGCGCTCGGCAGCTGGTTAATTTCTATGGGAACACTTCAAACAAAACACTCTCCGCACATCTCAGTCAAATAAATACCCTTTCATTCCCTTAGAAATTACATCGCCTGACAACTTAGATTGGGAGCTTTGAAATGACATTGCTCCCACCCAACGAGCTCGGCAGCACGTTAATTTCTATGGGAATACTTCACACAAAACACCCACCCCACATCTCAGTCAAATAAATACCTTTCATTCCCTTAGAAATTACATCGCCTGAGACCTTTGATTGGGAGCTTTGAAATGACATTGCTCCCACCCACCGCGCTCGGCAGCACGTTAATTTCTATGGGAATACTTCACACAAAACACTCTTCCCACATCTCAGTCAAATAAATACCTTTCATTCCCTTAGAAATTACATCGCCTGAGAACTTGGATTGGGAGCTTTGAAATGACATTGCTCCCACCCACCGCGCTCGGCAGCACGTTAATTTCTATGGGAATACTTCACACAAAACACCCACCCCACATCTCAGTCAAATAAATACCTTTCATTCCCTTAGAAATTACATCGCCTGAGAACTTGGATTGGGGAGCTTTGAAATGACATTGCTCCCACCCACCGCGCTCGGCAGCACGTTAATTTCTATGGGAATACTTCACACAAAACACCCCTCCCCACATCTCAGTCAAATAAATACCTTTGATTCCCTTAGAAATTACATCGCCTGAGAACTTAGATTGGGAGCTTTGAAATGACATTGCTCCCACCCACCGCGCTCGGCAGCACGTTAATTTCTATGGGAATACTTCACACAAAACACCCACCCCACATCTCAGTCAAATAAATACCTTTCATTCCCTTTAGAAATTACATCGCCTGAGAACTTGGATTGGGAGCTTTGAAATGACATTGCTCCCACCCACCGCGCTCGGCAGCACGTTAATTTCTATGGGAATACTTCACACAAAACACCCTCCCCACATCTCAGTCAAATAAATACCTTTCATTCCCTTAGAAATTACATCGCCTGAGACCTTGGATTGGGATCTTTGAAATGCCATTGATCCCACCCACCGCGCTCGGCAGCACGTTAATTTCTATGGGAATACTTCACACCAAACACTCTCCCCACATCTCAGTCAAATAAATACCTTTGATTCCCTTAGAAATTACATCGCCTGAGAACTTAGATTGGGAGCTTTGAAATGACATTGCTCCCACCCACCGCGCTCGGCAGCACGTTAATTTCTATGGGAATACTTCACACAAAACACTCTCCCCACATCTCAGTCAAATAAATACCTTTGATTCCCTTAGAAATTACATCGCCTGAGAACTTAGATTGGGAGCTTTGAAATGACATTGCTCCCACCCACCGCGCTCGGCAGCACGTTAATTTCTATGGGAATACTTCACACAAAACACCCACCCCACATCTCAGTCAAATAAATACCTTTCATTCCCTTAGAAATTACATCGCCTGAGAACTTGGATTGGGAGCTTTGAAATGACATTGCTCCCACCCACCGCGCTCGGCAGCACGTTAATTTCTATGGGAATACTTCACACAAAACACCCTCCCCACATCTGAGTCAAATAAATACCTTTCATTCCCTTAGAAATTACATCGCCTGAGACCTTGGATTGGGATCTTTGAAATGCCATTGATCCCACCCACCGCGCTCGGCAGCACGTTAATTTCTATGGGAATACTTCACACAAAACACTCTCCCCACATCTCAGTCAAATAAATACCTTTGATTCCCTTAGAAATTACATCGCCTGAGAACTTAGATTGGGAGCTTTGAAATGACATTGCTCCCACCCACCGCGCTCGGCAGCACGTTAATTTCTATGGGAATACTTCACACAAAACACTCTCCCCACATCTCAGTCAAATAAATACCTTTCATTCCCTTAGAAATTACATCGCCTGAGACCTTGGATTGGGATCTTAGAAATGCCATTGATCCCACCCACCGCGCTCGGCAGCACGTTAATTTCTATGGGAATACTTCACACAAAACACCTTCCCCACATCTCAGTCAAATAAATACCTTTCATTCCCTTAGAAATTACATCGCCTGAGAACTTGGATTGGGAGCTTTGAAATGACATTGCTCCCACCCACCGCGCTCGGCAGCTGGTTAATTTCTATGGGAACACTTCAAACAAAACACTCTCCGCACATCTCAGTCAAATAAATACCTTTCATTCCCTTAGAAATTACATCGCCTGACAACTTAGATTGGGAGCTTTGAAATGACATTTCTCCCACCCAACGAGCTCGGCAGCACGTTAATTTCTATGGGAATACTTCACACAAAACACCCACCCCACATCTCAGTCAAATAAATACCTTTCATTCCCTTAGAAATTACATCGCCTGAGACCTTGGATTGGGAGCTTTGAAATGACATTGCTCCCACCCACCGCGCTCGGCAGCACGTTAATTTCTATGGGAATACTTCACACAAAACACTCTTCCCACATCTCAGTCAAATAAATACCTTTCATTCCCTTAGAAATTACATCGCCTGAGAACTTGGATTGGGAGCTTTGAAATGACATTGCTCCCACCCACCGCGCTCGGCAGCACGTTAATTTCTATGGGAATACTTCACACAAAACACCCACCCCACATCTCAGTCAAATAAATACCTTTCATTCCCTTAGAAATTACATCGCCTGAGAACTTGGATTGGGAGCTTTGAAATGACATTGCTCCCACCCACCGCGCTCGGCAGCACGTTAATTTCTATGGGAATACTTCACACAAAACACCCTCCCCACATCTCAGTCAAATAAATACCTTTGATTCCCTTAGAAATTACATCGCCTGAGAACTTAGATTGGGAGCTTTGAAATGACATTGCTCCCACCCACCGCGCTCGGCAGCACGTTAATTTCTATGGGAATACTTCACACAAAACACCCACCCCACATCTCAGTCAAATAAATACCTTTCATTCCCTTAGAAATTACATCGCCTGAGAACTTGGATTGGGAGCTTTGAAATGACATTGCTCCCACCCACCGCGCTCGGCAGCACGTTAATTTCTATGGGAATACTTCACACAAAACACCCTCCCCACATCTCAGTCAAATAAATACCTTTCATTCCCTTAGAAATTACATCGCCTGAGACCTTGGATTGGGATCTTTGAAATGCCATTGATCCCACCCACCGCGCTCGGCAGCACGTTAATTTCTATGGGAATACTTCACACCAAACACTCTCCCCACATCTCAGTCAAATAAATACCTTTGATTCCCTTAGAAATTACATCGCCTGAGAACTTAGATTGGGAGCTTTGAAATGACATTGCTCCCACCCACCGCGCTCGGCAGCACGTTAATTTCTATGGGAATACTTCACACAAAACACTCTCCCCACATCTCAGTCAAATAAATACCTTTGATTCCCTTAGAAATTACATCGCCTGAGAACTTAGATTGGGAGCTTTGAAATGACATTGCTCCCACCCACCGCGCTCGGCAGCACGTTAATTTCTATGGGAATACTTCACACAAAACACCCACCCCACATCTCAGTCAAATAAATACCTTTCATTCCCTTAGAAATTACATCGCCTGAGAACTTGGATTGGGAGCTTTGAAATGACATTGCTCCCACCCACCGCGCTCGGCAGCACGTTAATTTCTATGGGAATACTTCACACAAAACACCCTCCCCACATCTCAGTCAAATAAATACCTTTCATTCCCTTAGAAATTACATCGCCTGAGACCTTGGATTGGGATCTTTGAAATGCCATTGATCCCACCCACCGCGCTCGGCAGCACGTTAATTTCTATGGGAATACTTCACACAAAACACTCTCCCCACATCTCAGTCAAATAAATACCTTTGATTCCCTTAGAAATTACATCGCCTGAGAACTTAGATTGGGAGCTTTGAAATGACATTGCTCCCACCCACCGCGCTCGGCAGCACGTTAATTTCTATGGGAATACTTCACACAAAACACTCTCCCCACATCTCAGTCAAATAAATACCTTTCATTCCCTTAGAAATTACATCGCCTGAGACCTTGGATTGGGATCTTTGAAATGCCATTGATCCCACCCACCGCGCTCGGCAGCACGTTAATTTCTATGGGAATACTTCACACAAAACACCCTCCCCACATCTCAGTCAAATAAATACCTTTCATTCCCTTAGAAATTACATCGCCTGAGAACTTGGATTGGGAGCTTTGAAATGACATTGCTCCCACCCACCGCGCTCGGCAGCTGGTTAATTTCTATGGGAACACTTCAAACAAAACACTCTCCGCACATCTCAGTCAAATAAATACCTTTCATTCCCTTAGAAATTACATCGCCTGACAACTTAGATTGGGAGCTTTGAAATGACATTGCTCCCACCCAACGAGCTCGGCAGCACGTTAATTTCTATGGGAATACTTCACACAAAACACCCACCCCACATCTCAGTCAAATAAATACCTTTCATTCCCTTAGAAATTACATCGCCTGAGACCTTGGATTGGGAGCTTTGAAATGACATTGCTCCCACCCACCGCGCTCGGCAGCACGTTAATTTCTATGGGAATACTTCACACAAAACACTCTTCCCACATCTCAGTCAAATAAATACCTTTCATTCCCTTAGAAATTACATCGCCTGAGAACTTGGATTGGGAGCTTTGAAATGACATTGCTCCCACCCACCGCGCTCGGCAGCACGTTAATTTCTATGGGAATACTTCACACAAAACACCCACCCCACATCTCAGTCAAATAAATACCTTTCATTCCCTTAGAAATTACATCGCCTGAGAACTTGGATTGGGAGCTTTGAAATGACATTGCTCCCACCCACCGCGCTCGGCAGCACGTTAATTTCTATGGGAATACTTCACACAAAACACCCTCCCCACATCTCAGTCAAATAAATACCTTTGATTCCCTTAGAAATTACATCGCCTGAGAACTTAGATTGGGAGCTTTGAAATGACATTGCTCCCACCCACCGCGCTCGGCAGCACGTTAATTTCTATGGGAATACTTCACACAAAACACCCACCCCACATCTCAGTCAAATAAATACCTTTCATTCCCTTATAAATTACATCGCCTGAGAACTTGGATTGGGAGCTTTGAAATGACATTGCTCCCACCCACCGCGCTCGGCAGCACGTTAATTTCTATGGGAATACTTCAAACAAAACACCCTCCCCACATCTCAGTCAAATAAATACCTTTCATTCCCTTAGAAATTACATCGCCTGAGACCTTGGATTGGGATCTTTGAAATGCCATTGATCCCACCCACCGCGCTCGGCAGCACGTTAATTTCTATGGGAATACTTCACACCAAACACTCTCCCCACATCTCAGTCAAATAAATACCTTTGATTCCCTTAGAAATTACATCGCCTGAGAACTTAGATTGGGAGCTTTGAAATGACATTGCTCCCACCCACCGCGCTCGGCAGCACGTTAATTTCTATGGGAATACTTCACACAAAACACTCTCCCCACATCTCAGTCAAATAAATACCTTTGATTCCCTTAGAAATTACATCGCCTGAGAACTTAGATTGGGAGCTTTGAAATGACATTGCTCCCACCCACCGCGCTCGGCAGCACGTTAATTTCTATGGGAATACTTCACACAAAACACCCACCCCACATCTCAGTCAAATAAATACCTTTCATTCCCTTAGAAATTACATCGCCTGAGAGCTTGGATTGGGAGCTTTGAAATGACATTGCTCCCACCCACCGCGCTCGGCAGCACGTTAATTTCTATGGGAATACTTCACACAAAACACTCTCCCCACATCTCAGTCAAATAAATACCTTTCATTCCCTTAGAAATTACATCGCCTGAGACCTTGGATTGGGATCTTTGAAATGCCATTGATCCCACCCACCGCGCTCGGCAGCACGTTAATTTCTATGGGAATACTTCACACAAAACACCCTCCCCACATCTCAGTCAAATAAATACCTTTCATTCCCTTAGAAATTACATCGCCTGAGAACTTGGATTGGGAGCTTTGAAATGACATTGCTCCCACCCACCGCGCTCGGCAGCTGGTTAATTTCTATGGGAACACTTCAAACAAAACACTCTCCGCACATCTCAGTCAAATAAATACCTTTCATTCCCTTAGAAATTACATCGCCTGACAACTTAGATTGGGAGCTTTGAAATGACATTGCTCCCACCCAACGAGCTCGGCAGCACGTTAATTTCTATGGGAATACTTCACACAAAACACCCACCCCACATCTCAGTCAAATAAATACCTTTCATTCCCTTAGAAATTACATCGCCTGAGACCTTGGATTGGGAGCTTTGAAATGACATTGCTCCCACCCACCGCGCTCGGCAGCACGTTAATTTCTATGGGAATACTTCACACAAAACACTCTTCCCACATCTCAGTCAAATAAATACCTTTCATTCCCTTAGAAATTACATCGCCTGAGAACTTGGATTGGGAGCTTTGAAATGACATTGCTCCCACCCACCGCGCTCGGCAGCACGTTAATTTCTATGGGAATACTT
Organism: Metellina segmentata; assembly: GCA_947359465.1. NCBI lineage: Eukaryota > Metazoa > Arthropoda > Arachnida > Araneae > Tetragnathidae > Metellina > Metellina segmentata. The sequence continues at coordinate 44,653,528 of OX375878.1, forward strand.
CACACAAAACACCCACCCCACATCTCAGTCAAATAAATACCTTTCATTCCCTTAGAAATTACATCGCCTGAGAACTTGGATTGGGAGCTTTGAAATGACATTGCTCCCACCCACCGCGCTCGGCAGCACGTTAATTTCTATGGGAATACTTCACACAAAACACCCTCCCCACATCTCAGTCAAATAAATACCTTTGATTCCCTTAGAAATTACATCGCCTGAGAACTTAGATTGGGAGCTTTGAAATGACATTGCTCCCACCCACCGCGCTCGGCAGCACGTTAATTTCTATGGGAATACTTCACACAAAACACCCACCCCACATCTCAGTCAAATAAATACCTTTCATTCCCTTATAAATTACATCGCCTGAGAACTTGGATTGGGAGCTTTGAAATGACATTGCTCCCACCCACCGCGCTCGGCAGCACGTTAATTTCTATGGGAATACTTCAAACAAAACACCCTCCCCACATCTCAGTCAAATAAATACCTTTCATTCCCTTAGAAATTACATCGCCTGAGACCTTGGATTGGGATCTTTGAAATGCCATTGATCCCACCCACCGCGCTCGGCAGCACGTTAATTTCTATGGGAATACTTCACACCAAACACTCTCCCCACATCTCAGTCAAATAAATACCTTTGATTCCCTTAGAAATTACATCGCCTGAGAACTTAGATTGGGAGCTTTGAAATGACATTGCTCCCACCCACCGCGCTCGGCAGCACGTTAATTTCTATGGGAATACTTCACACAAAACACTCTCCCCACATCTCAGTCAAATAAATACCTTTGATTCCCTTAGAAATTACATCGCCTGAGAACTTAGATTGGGAGCTTTGAAATGACATTGCTCCCACCCACCGCGCTCGGCAGCACGTTAATTTCTATGGGAATACTTCACACAAAACACCCACCCCACATCTCAGTCAAATAAATACCTTTCATTCCCTTAGAAATTACATCGCCTGAGAGCTTGGATTGGGAGCTTTGAAATGACATTGCTCCCACCCACCGCGCTCGGCAGCATGTTAATTTCTATGGGAATACTTCACACAAAACACCCTCCCCACATCTCAGTCAAATAAATACCTTTCATTCCCTTAGAAATTACATCGCCTGAGACCTTGGATTGGGATCTTTGAAATGCCATTGATCCCACCCACCGCGCTCGGCAGCACGTTAATTTCTATGGGAATACTTCACACAAAACACTCTCCCCACATCTCAGTCAAATAAATACCTTTGATTCCCTTAGAAATTACATCGCCTGAGAACTTAGATTGGGAGCTTTGAAATGACATTGCTCCCACCCACCGCGCTCGGCAGCACGTTAATTTCGATGGGAATACTTCACACAAAACACTCTCCCCACATCTCAGTCAAATAAATACCTTTCATTCCCTTAGAAATTACATCGCCTGAGACCTTGGATTGGGATCTTTGAAATGCCATTGATCCCACCCACCGCGCTCGGCAGCACGTTAATTTCTATGGGAATAATTCACACAAAACACCCTCCCCACATCTCAGTCAAATAAATACCTTTCATTCCCTTAGAAATTACATCGCCTGAGAACTTGGATTGGGAGCTTTGAAATGACATTGCTCCCACCCACCGCGCTCGGCAGCACGTTAATTTCTATGGGAATATTTCACACAAAACACCCACCCCACATCTCAGTCAAATAAATACCTTTCATTCCCTTAGAAATTACATCGCCTGAGAACTTAGATTGGGAGCTTTGAAATGACATTGCTCCCACCCACCGCGCTCGGCAGCACGTTAATTTCTATGGAAATACTTCACACAAAACACTCTTCCCACATCTCAGTCAAATAAATACCTTTCATTCCCTTAGAAATTACATCGCCTGAGAACTTAGATTGGGAGCTTTGAAATGACATTGCTCCCACCCACCGCGCTCGGCAGCACGTTAATTTCCATGGGAATACTTCACACAAAACACCCTCCCCACATCTCAGTCAAATAAATACCTTTCATTCCCTTAGAAATTACATCGCCTGAGACCTTGGATTGGGATCTTTGAAATGCCATTGATCCAACCCACCGCGCTCGGCAGCACGTTAATTTCTATGGGAATACTTCACACAAAACACCCTCCCCACATCTCAGTCAAATAAATACCTTTCATTCCCTTAGAAATTACATCGCCTGAGAACTTGGATTGGGAGCTTTGAAATGACATTGCTCCCACCCACCGCGCTCGGCAGCACGTTAATTTCTATGGGAATACTTCACACAAAACACTCTCCCCACATCTCAGTCAAATAAATACCTTTCATTCCCTTAGAAATTACATCGCCTGAGAACTTGGATTGGGAGCTTTGAAATGACATTGCTCCCACCCACCGCGCTCGGCAGCACGTTAATTTCTATGGGAATACTTCACACAAAACACCCTCCCCACATCTCAGTCAAATAAATACCTTTCATTCCCTTAGAAATTACATCGCCTGAGACCTTGGATTGGGATCTTTGAAATGCCATTGATCCCACCCACCGCGCTCGGCAGCACGTTAATTTCTATGGGAATACTTCACACAAAACACCCTCCCCACATCTCAGTCAAATAAATACCTTTCATTCCCTTAGAAATTACATCGCCTGAGAACTTGGATTGGGAGCTTTGAAATGACATCGCTCCCACCCACCGCGCTCGGCAGCACGTTAATTTCTATGGGAATACTTCACACAAAACACTCTCCCCACATCTCAGTCAAATAAATACCTTTCATTCCCTTAGAAATTACATCGCCTGAGAACTTGGATTGGGAGCTTTGAAATAACATTGCTCCCACCCACCGCGCTCGGCAGCTGGTTAATTTCTATGGGAACACTTCAAACAAAACACTCTCCGCACATCTCAGTCAAATAAATACCTTTCATTCCCTTAGAAATTACATCGCCTGACAACTTAGATTGGGAGCTTTGAAATGACATTGCTCCCACCCACCGCGCTCGGCAGCACGTTAATTTCTATGGGAATACTTCACACAAAACACCCTCCCCACATCTCAGTCAAATAAATACCTTTCATTCCCTTAGAAATTACATCGCCTGAGACCTTGGATTGGGATCTTTGAAATGCCATTGATCCCACCCACCGCGCTCGGCAGCACGTTAATTTCTATGGGAATACTTCACACAAAACACCCACCCCACATCTCAGTCAAATAAATACCTTTCATTCCCTTAGAAATTACATCGCCTGAGAACTTGGATTGGGAGCTTTGAAATGACATTGCTCCCACCCACCGCGCTCGGCAGCACGTTAATTTCTATGGGAATACTTCACACAAAACACCCTCCCCACATCTCAGTCAAATAAATACCTTTGATTCCCTTAGAAATTACATCGCCTGAGAACTTAGATTGGGAGCTTTGAAATGACATTGCTCCCACCCACCGCGCTCGGCAGCACGTTAATTTCCTTGGGAATACTTCACACAAAACACCCTCCCACATCTCAGTCAAATAAATACCTTTCATTCCCTTAGAAATTACATCGCCTGAGACCTTGGATTGGGATCTTTGAAATGCCATTGATCCAATCCACCGCGCTCGGCAGCACGTTAATTTCTATGGGAATACTTCACACAAAACACCCTCCCCACATCTCAGTCAAATAAATACCTTTCATTCCCTTAGAAATTACATCGCCTGAGAACTTGGATTGGGAGCTTTGAAATGACATTGCTCCCACCCACCGCGCTCGGCAGCACGTTAATTTCTATGGGAATACTTCACACAAAACACTCTCCCCACATCTCAGTCAAATAAATACCTTTCATTCCCTTAGAAATTACATCGCCTGAGAACTTGGATTGGGAGCTTTGAAATAACATTGCTCCCACCCACCGCGCTCGGCAGCTGGTTAATTTCTATGGGAACACTTCAAACAAAACACTCTCCGCACATCTCAGTCAAATAAATACCTTTCATTCCCTTAGAAATTACATCGCCTGACAACTTAGATTGGGAGCTTTGAAATGACATTGCTCCCACCCAACGAGCTCGGCAGCACGTTAATTTCTATGGGAATACTTCACACAAAACACCCTCCCCACATCTCAGTCAAATAAATACCTTTCATTCCCTTAGAAATTACATCGCCTGAGAACTTGGATTGGGAGCTTTGAAATGACATTGCTCCCACCCACCGCGCTCGGCAGCTGGTTAATTTCTATGGGAACACTTCAAACAAAACACTCTCCGCACATCTCAGTCAAATAAATACCTTTCATTCCCTTAGAAATTACATCGCCTGACAACTTAGATTGGGAGCTTTGAAATGACATTGCTCCCACCCAACGAGCTCGGCAGCACGTTAATTTCTATGGGAATACTTCACACAAAACACCCACCCCACATCTCAGTCAAATAAATACCTTTCATTCCCTTAGAAATTACATCGCCTGAGACCTTGGATTGGGAGCTTTGAAATGACATTGCTCCCACCCACCGCGCTCGGCAGCACGTTAATTTCTATGGGAATACTTCACACAAAACACTCTTCCCACATCTCAGTCAAATAAATACCTTTCATTCCCTTAGAAATTACATCGCCTGAGAACTTGGATTGGGAGCTTTGAAATGACATTGCTCCCACCCACCGCGCTCGGCAGCACGTTAATTTCTATGGGAATACTTCACACAAAACACCCACCCCACATCTCAGTCAAATAAATACCTTTCATTCCCTTAGAAATTACATCGCCTGAGAACTTGGATTGGGAGCTTTGAAATGACATTGCTCCCACCCACCGCGCTCGGCAGCACGTTAATTTCTATGGGAATACTTCACACAAAACACCCATCCCACATCTCAGTCAAATAAATACCTTTCATTCCCTTAGAAATTACATCGCCTGAGAACTTGGATTGGGAGCTTTGAAATGACATTGCTCCCACCCACCGCGCTCGGCAGCACGTTAATTTCTATGGGAATACTTCACACAAAACACCCTCCCCACATCTCAGTCAAATAAATACCTTTCATTCCCTTAGAAATTACATCGCCTGAGACCTTGGATTGGGATCTTTGAAATGCCATTGATCCCACCCACCGCGCTCGGCAGCACGTTAATTTCTGTGGGAATACTTCACACCAAACACTCTCCCCACATCTCAGTCAAATAAATACCTTTGATTCCCTTAGAAATTACATCGCCTGAGAACTTAGATTGGGAGCTTTGAAATGACATTGCTCCCACCCACCGCGCTCGGCAGCACGTTAATTTCTATGGGAATACTTCACACAAAACACTCTCCCCACATCTCAGTCAAATAAATACCTTTGATTCCCTTAGAAATTACATCGCCTGAGAACTTAGATTGGGAGCTTTGAAATGACATTGCTCCCACCCACCGCGCTCGGCAGCACGTTAATTTCTATGGGAATACTTCACACAAAACACCCACCCCACATCTCAGTCAAATAAATACCTTTCATTCCCTTAGAAATTACATCGCCTGTGAACTTGGAATGGGAGCTTTGAAATGACATTGCTCCCACCCACCGCGCTCGGAAGCACGTTAATTTCTATGGGAATACTTCACACAAAACACCCTCCCCACATCTCAGTCAAATAAATACCTTTCATTCCCTTAGAAATTACATCGCCTGAGAACTTGGATTGGGAGCTTTGAAATGACATTGCTCCCACCCACCGCGCTCGGCAGCACGTTAATTTCTATGGGAATACTTCACACAAAACACCCACCCCACATCTCACTCAAATAAATACCTTTCATTCCCTTAGAAATTACATCGCCTGAGAACATGGATTGGGAGCTTTGAAATGACATTGCTCCCACCCACCGCGCTCGGCAGCACGTTAATTTCTATGGGAATACTTCACACAAAACACTCTCCCCACATCTCAGTCAAATAAATACCTTTGATTCCCTTAGAAATTATATCGCCTGAGAACTTAGATTGGGAGCTTTGAAATGACATTGCTCCCACCCACCGCGCTCGGCAGCACGTTAATTTCTATGGGAATACTTCACACAAAACACTCTCCCCACATCTCAGTCAAATAAATACCTTTGATTCCCTTAGAAATTACATCGCCTGAGAACTTAGATTGGGAGCTTTAAAATGACATTGCTCCCACCCACCGCGCTCGGCAGCACGTTAATTTCTATGGGAATACTTCACACAAAACACTCTCCCCACATCTCAGTCAAATAAATACCTTTCATTCCCTTAGAAATTACATCGCCTGAGACCTTGGATTGGGATCTTTGAAATGCCATTGATCCCACCCACCGCGCTCGGCAGCACGTTAATTTCTATGGGAATACTTCACTCAAAACACCCTCCCCACATCTCAGTCAAATAAATACCTTTCATTCCCTTAGAAATTACATCGCCTGAGAACTTGGATTGGGAGCTTTGAAATGACATTGCTCCCACCCACCGCGCTCGGCAGCACGTTAATTTCTATGGGAATACTTCACACAAAACACCCACCCCACATCTCAGTCAAATAAATACCTTTCATTCCCTTAGAAATTACATCGCCTGAGAACTTAGATTGGGAGCTTTGAAATGACATTGCTCCCACCCACCGCGCTCGGCAGCACGTTAATTTCTATGGAAATACTTCACACAAAACACTCTTCCCACATCTCAGTCAAATAAATACCTTTCATTCCCTTAGAAATTACATCGCCTGAGAACTTGGATTGGGAGCTTTGAAATGACATTGCTCCCACCCACCGCGCTCGGCAGCACGTTAATTTCTATGGGAATACTTCACACAAAACACCCACCCCACATCTCACTCAAATAAATACCTTTCATTCCCTTAGAAATTACATCGCCTGAGAACATGGATTGGGAGCTTTGAAATGACATTGCTCCCACCCACCGCGCTCGGCAGCACGTTAATTTCTATGGGAATACTTCACACAAAACACTCTCCCCACATCTCAGTCAAATAAATACCTTTGATTCCCTTAGAAATTACATCGCCTGAGAACTTAGATTGGGAGCTTTGAAATGACATTGCTCCCACCCTCCGCGCTCGGCAGCACGTTAATTTCTATGGGAATACTTCACACAAAACACCCTCCCCACATCTCAGTCAAATAAATACCTTTCATTCCCTTAGAAATTACATCGCCTGAGACCTTGGATTGGGATCTTTGAAATGCCATTGATCCCACCCACCGCGCTCGGCAGCACGTTAATTTCTATGGGAATACTTCACACAAAACACTCTCCCCACATCTCAGTCAAATTAATGCCTTTCATTCCCTTAGAAATTACATCGCCTGAAACCTTGGATTGGGATCTTTGAAATGCCATTGATCCCACCCACCGCGCTCGGCAGCACGTTAATTTCTATGGGAATACTTCACACAAAACACTCTCCCCACATCTCAGTCAAATAAATGCCTTTCATTCCCTTAGAAATTACATCGCCTGAGAACTTAGATTGGGAGCTTTGAAATGACATTGCTCCCACCCACCGCGCTCGGCAGCACGTTAATTTCTATGGGAATACTTCACACAAAACACCCTCCCCACATCTCAGTCAAATAAATTCCTTTCATTCCCTTAGAAATTACATCGCCTGAGACCTTGGATTGGGATCTTTGAAATGCCATTGATCCCACCCACCGCGCTCGGCAGCACGTTAATTTCTATGGGAATACTTCACACAAAACACCCTCCCCACATCTCAGTCAAATAAATACCTTTCATTCCCTTAGAAATTACATCGCCTGAGAACTTGGATTGGGAGCTTTGAAATGACATTGCTCCCACCCACCGCGCTCGGCAGCACGTTAATTTCTATGGGAATACTTCACACAAAACACCCACCCCACATCTCAGTCAAATAAATACCTTTCATTCCCTTAGAAATTACATCGCCTGAGAACTTGGATTGGGAGCTTTGAAATAACATTGCTCCCACCCACCGCGCTCGGCAGCACGTTAATTTCTATGGGAATACTTCACACAAAACACTCTCCCCACATCTCAGTCAAATAAATACCTTTGATTCCCTTAGAAATTACATCGCCTGAGAACTTAGATTGGGAGCTTTGAAATGATATTGCTCCCACCCACCGCGCTCGGCAGCACGTTAATTTCTATGGGAATACTTCACACAAAACACTCTCCCCACATCTCAGTCAAATAAATGCCTTTCATTCCCTTAGAAATTACATCGCCTGAGAACTTAGATTGGGAGCTTTGAAATGACATTGCTCCCACCCACCGCGCTCGGCAGCACGTTAATTTCTATGGGAATACTTCACACAAAACACCCTCCCCACATCTCAGTCAAATAAATACCTTTCATTCCCTTAGAAATTACATCGCCTGAGACCTTGGATTGGGATCTTTGAAATGCCATTGATCCCACCCACCGCGCTCGGCAGCACGTTAATTTCTATGGGAATACTTCACACAAAACACCCTCCCCACATCTCAGTCAAATAAATACCTTTCATTCCCTTAGAAATTACATCGCCTGAGAACTTAGATTGGGAGCTTTAAAATGACATTGCTCCCACCCACCGCGCTCGGCAGCACGTTAATTTCTATGGGAATACTTCACACAAAACACTCTCCCCACATCTCAGTCAAATAAATACCTTTCATTCCCTTAGAAATTACATCGCCTGAGACCTTGGATTGGGATCTTTGAAATGCCATTGATCCCACCCACCGCGCTCGGCAGCACGTTAATTTCTATGGGAATACTTCACTCAAAACACCCTCCCCACATCTCAGTCAAATAAATACCTTTCATTCCCTTAGAAATTACATCGCCTGAGAACTTGGATTGGGAGCTTTGAAATGACATTGCTCCCACCCACCGCGCTCGGCAGCACGTTAATTTCTATGGGAATACTTCACACAAAACACCCACCCCACATCTCAGTCAAATAAATACCTTTCATTCCCTTAGAAATTACATCGCCTGAGAACTTAGATTGGGAGCTTTGAAATGACATTGCTCCCACCCACCGCGCTCGGCAGCACGTTAATTTCTATGGAAATACTTCACACAAAACACTCTTCCCACATCTCAGTCAAATAAATACCTTTCATTCCCTTAGAAATTACATCGCCTGAGAACTTGGATTGGGAGCTTTGAAAGGACATTGCTCCCACCCACCGCGCTCGGCAGCACGTTAATTTCTATGGGAATACTTCACACAAAACACCCACCCCACATCTCACTCAAATAAATACCTTTCATTCCCTTAGAAATTACATCGCCTGAGAACATGGATTGGGAGCTTTGAAATGACATTGCTCCCACCCTCCGCGCTCGGCAGCACGTTAATTTCTATGGGAATACTTCACACAAAACACCCTCCCCACATCTCAGTCAAATAAATACCTTTCATTCCCTTAGAAATTACATCGCCTGAGACCTTGGATTGGGATCTTTGAAATGCCATTGATCCCACCCACCGCGCTCGGCAGCACGTTAATTTCTATGGGAATACTTCACTCAAAACACCCTCCCCACATCTCAGTCAAATAAATACCTTTCATTCCCTTAGAAATTACATCGCCTGAGAACTTGGATTGGGAGCTTTGAAATGACATTGCTCCCACCCACCGCGCTCGGCAGCACGTTAATTTCTATGGGAATACTTCACACAAAACACCCACCCCACATCTCAGTCAAATAAATACCTTTCATTCCCTTAGAAATTACATCGCCTGAGAACTTAGATTGGGAGCTTTGAAATGACATTGCTCCCACCCACCGCGCTCGGCAGCACGTTAATTTCTATGGAAATACTTCACACAAAACACTCTTCCCACATCTCAGTCAAATAAATACCTTTCATTCCCTTAGAAATTACATCGCCTGAGAACTTGGATTGGGAGCTTTGAAATGACATTGCTCCCACCCACCGCGCTCGGCAGCACGTTAATTTCTACGGGAATACTTCACACAAAACACCCACCCCACATCTCACTCAAATAAATACCTTTCATTCCCTTAGAAATTACATCGCCTGAGAACATGGATTGGGAGCTTTGAAATGACATCGCTCCCACCCACCGCGCTCGGCAGCACGTTAATTTCTATGGGAATACTTCACACAAAACACTCTCCCCACATCTCAGTCAAATAAATACCTTTGATTCCCTTAGAAATTACATCGCCTGAGAACTTAGATTGGGAGCTTTGAAATGACATTGCTCCCACCCTCCGCGCTCGGCAGCACGTTAATTTCTATGGGAATACTTCACACAAAACACCCTCCCCACATCTCAGTCAAATAAATACCTTTCATTCCCTTAGAAATTACATCGCCTGAGACCTTGGATTGGGATCTTTGAAATGCCATTGATCCCACCCACCGCGCTCGGCAGCACGTTAATTTCTATGGGAATACTTCACACAAAACACTCTCCCCACATCTCAGTCAAATTAATGCCTTTCATTCCCTTAGAAATTACATCGCCTGAAACCTTGGATTGGGATCTTTGAAATGCCATTGATCCCACCCACCGCGCTCGGCAGCACGTTAATTTCTATGGGAATACTTCACACAAAACACTCTCCCCACATCTCAGTCAAATAAATGCCTTTCATTCCCTTAGAAATTACATCGCCTGAGAACTTAGATTGGGAGCTTTGAAATGACATTGCTCCCACCCACCGCGCTCGGCAGCACGTTAATTTCTATGGGAATACTTCACACAAAACACCCTCCCCACATCTCAATCAAATAAATTCCTTTCATTCCCTTAGAAATTACATCGCCTGAGACCTTGGATTGGGATCTTTGAAATGCCATTGATCCCACCCACCGCGCTCGGCAGCACGTTAATTTCTATGGGAATACTTCACACAAAACACCCTCCCCACATCTCAGTCAAATAAATACCTTTCATTCCCTTAGAAATTACATCGCCTGAGAACTTGGATTGGGAGCTTTGAAATGACATTGCTCCCACCCACCGCGCTCGGCAGCACGTTAATTTCTATGGGAATACTTCACACAAAACACCCACCCCACATCTCAGTCAAATAAATACCTTTCATTCCCTTAGAAATTACATCGCCTGAGAACTTGGATTGGGAGCTTTGAAATGACATTGCTCCCACCCACCGCGCTCGGCAGCACGTTAATTTCTATGGGAATACTTCACACAAAACACTCTCCCCACATCTCAGTCAAATAAATACCTTTGATTCCCTTAGAAATTACATCGCCTGAGAACTTAGATTGGGAGCTTTGAAATGATATTGCTCCCACCCACCGCGCTCGGCAGCACGTTAATTTCTATGGGAATACTTCACACAAAACACTCTCCCCACATCTCAGTCAAATAAATGCCTTTCATTCCCTTAGAAATTACATCGCCTGAGAACTTAGATTGGGAGCTTTGAAATGACATTGCTCCCACCCACCGCGCTCGGCAGCACGTTAATTTCTATGGGAATACTTCACACAAAACACCCTCCCCACATCTCAGTCAAATAAATACCTTTCATTCCCTTAGAAATTACATCGCCTGAGACCTTGGATTGGGATCTTTGAAATGCCATTGATCCCACCCACCGCGCTCGGCAGCACGTTAATTTCTATGGGAATACTTCACACAAAACACCCTCCCCACATCTCAGTCAAATAAATACCTTTCATTCCCTTAGAAATTACATCGCCTGAGAACTTAGATTGGGAGCTTTGAAATGACATTGCTCCCACCCAACGAGCTCGGCAGCACGTTAATTTCTATGGGAATACTTCACACAAAACACCCACCCCACATCTCAGTCAAATAAATACCTTTCATTCCCTTAGAAATTACATCGCCTGAGACCTTGGATTGGGAGCTTTGAAATGACATTGCTCCCACCCACCGCCCTCGGCAGCACGTTAATTTCTATGGGAATACTTCACACAAAACACTCTTCCCACATCTCAGTCAAATAAATACCTTTCATTCCCTTAGAAATTACATCGCCTGAGAACTTGGATTGGGAGCTTTGAAATGACATTGCTCCCACCCACCGCGCTCGGCAGCACGTTAATTTCTATGGGAATACTTCACACAAAACACCCACCCCACATCTCAGTCAAATAAATACCTTTCATTCCCTTAGAAATTACATCGCCTGAGAACTTGGATTGGGAGCTTTGAAATGACATTGCTCCCACCCACCGCGCTCGGCAGCACGTTAATTTCTATGGGAATATTTCACACAAAACACCCTCCCCACATCTCAGTCAAATAAATACCTTTGATTCCCTTAGAAATTACATCGCCTGAGAACTTAGATTGGGAGCTTTGAAATGACATTGCTCCCACCCACCGCGCTCGGCAGCACGTTAATTTCTATGGGAATACTTCACACAAAACACCCACCCCACATCTCAGTCAAATAAATACCTTTCATTCCCTTAGAAATTACATCGCCTGAGAACTTGGATTGGGAGCTTTGAAATGACATTGCTCCCACCCACCGCGCTCGGCAGCACGTTAATTTCTATGGGAATACTTCACACAAAACACCCTCCCCACATCTCAGTCAAATAAATACCTTTCATTCCCTTAGAAATTACATCGCCTGAGACCTTGGATTGGGATCTTTGAAATGCCATTGATCCCACCCACCGCGCTCGGCAGCACGTTAATTTCTATGGGAATACTTCACACCAAACACTCTCCCCACATCTCAGTCAAATAAATACCTTTGATTCCCTTAGAAATTACATCGCCTGAGAACTTAGATTGGGAGCTTTGAAATGACATTGCTCCCACCCACCGCGCTCGGCAGCACGTTAATTTCTATGGGAATACTTCACACAAAACACTCTCCCCACATCTCAGTCAAATAAATACCTTTCATTCCCTTAGAAATTACATCGCCTGAGACCTTGGATTGGGATCTTTGAAATGCCATTGATCCCACCCACCGCGTTCGGCAGCACGTTAATTTCTATGGGAATACTTCACACAAAACACCCTCCCCACATCTCAGTCAAATAAATACCTTTCATTCCCTTAGAAATTACATCGCCTGAGAACTTGGATTGGGAGCTTTGAAATGACATTGCTCCCACCCACCGCGCTCGGCAGCACGTTAATTTCTATGGGAATACTTCACACAAAACACCCACCCCACATCTCAGTCAAATAAATACCTTTCATTCCCTTAGAAATTACATCGCCTGAGAACATGGATTGGGAGCTTTGAAATGACATTGCTCCCACCCACCGCGCTCGGCAGCACGTTAATTTCTATGGGAATACTTCACACAAAACACTCTCCCCACATCTCAGTCAAATAAATACCTTTGATTCCCTTAGAAATTACATCGCCTGAGAACTTAGATTGGGAGCTTTGAAATGACATTGCTCCCACCCACCGCGCTCGGCAGCACGTTAATTTCTATGGGAATACTTCACACAAAACACCCTCCCCACATCTCAGTCAAATAAATACCTTTCATTCCCTTAGAAATTACATCGCCTGAGACCTTGGATTGGGATCTTTGAAATGCCATTGATCCCACCCACCGCGCTCGGCAGCACGTTATTTCTATGGGAATACTTCACACAAAACACTCTCCCCACATCTCAGTCAAATTAATGCCTTTCATTCCCTTAGAAATTACATCGCCTGAAACCTTGGATTGGGATCTTTGAAATGCCATTGATCCCACCCACCGCGCTCGTTAGCACGTTAATTTCTATGGGAATACTTCACACAAAACACTCTCCCCACATCTCAGTCAAATAAATACCTTTCATTCCCTTAGAAATTACATCGCCTGAGACCTTGGATTGGGATCTTTGAAATGCCATTGATCCCACCCACCGCGCTCGGCAGCACGTTAATTTCTATGGGAATACTTCACACAAAACACTCTCCCCACATCTCAGTCAAATAAATGCCTTTCATTCCCTTAGAAATTTGATCGCCTGAGAACTTAGATTGGGAGCTTTGAAATGACATTGCTCCCACCCACCGCGCTCGGCAGCACGTTAATTTCTATGGGAATACTTCACACAAAACACCCTCCCCACATCTCAGTCAAATAAATTCCTTTCATTCCCTTAGAAATTACATCGCCTGAGACCTTGGATTGGGATCTTTGAAATGCCATTGATCCCACCCACCGCGCTCGGCAGCACGTTAATTTCTATGGGAATACTTCACACAAAACACCCTCCCCACATCTCAGTTAAATAAATACCTTTCATTCCCTTAGAAATTACATCGCCTGAGAACTTGGATTGGGAGCTTTGAAATGACATTGCTCCCACCCACCGCGCTCGGCAGCACGTTAATTTCTATGGGAATACTTCACACAAAACACCCACCCCACATCTCAGTCAAATAAATACCTTTCATTCCCTTAGAAATTACATCGCCTGAGAACTTGGATTGGGAGCTTTGAAATGACATTGCTCCCACCCACCGCGCTCGGCAGCACGTTAATTTCTATGGGAATACTTCACACAAAACACTCTCCCCACATCTCAGTCAAATAAATACCTTTGATTCCCTTAGAAATTACATCGCCTGAGAACTTAGATTGGGAGCTTTGAAATGACATTGCTCCCACCCACCGCGCTCGGCAGCACGTTAATTTCTATGGGAATACTTCACACAAAACACTCTCCCCACATCTCAGTCAAATAAATGCCTTTCATTCCCTTAGAAATTTGATCGCCTGAGAACTTAGATTGGGAGCTTTGAAATGCCATTGATCCCACCCACCGCGCTCGGCAGCACGTTAATTTCTATGGGAATACTTCACACAAAACACCCTCCCCACATCTCAGTCAAATAAATACCTTTCATTCCCTTAGAAATTACATCGCCTGAGACCTTGGATTGGGATCTTTGAAATGCCATTGATCCCACCCACCGCGCTCGGCAGCACGTTATTTCTATGGGAATACTTCACACAAAACACTCTCCCCACATCTCAGTCAAATTAATGCCTTTCATTCCCTTAGAAATTACATCGCCTGAAACCTTGGATTGGGATCTTTGAAATGCCATTGATCCCACCCACCGCGCTCGGCAGCACGTTATTTCTATGGGAATACTTCACACAAAACACTCTCCCCACATCTCAGTCAAATAAATACCTTTCATTCCCTTAGAAATTACATCGCCTGAGACCTTGGATTGGGATCTTTGAAATGCCATTGATCCCACCCACCGCGCTCGGCAGCACGTTAATTTCTATGGGAATACTTCACACAAAACACTCTCCCCACATCTCAGTCAAATAAATGCCTTTCATTCCCTTAGAAATTTGATCGCCTGAGAACTTAGATTGGGAGCTTTGAAATGACATTGCTCCCACCTACCGCGCTCGGCAGCACGTTAATTTCTATGGGAATACTTCACACAAAACACCCTCCCCACATCTCAGTCAAATAAATTCCTTTCATTCCCTTAGAAATTACATCGCCTGAGACCTTGGATTGGGATCTTTGAAATGCCATTGATCCCACCCACCGCGCTCGGCAGCACGTTAATTTCTATGGGAATACTTCACACAAAACACCCTCCCCACATCTCAGTCAAATAAATACCTTTCATTCCCTTAGAAATTACATCGCCTGAGAACTTGGATTGGGAGCTTTGAAATGACATTGCTCCCACCCACCGCGCTCGGCAGCACGTTAATTTCTATGGGAATACTTCACACAAAACACCCACCCCACATCTCAGTCAAATAAATACCTTTCATTCCCTTAGAAATTACATCGCCTGAGAACTTGGATTGGGAGCTTTGAAATGACATTGCTCCCACCCACCGCGCTCGGCAGCACGTTAATTTCTATGGGAATACTTCACACAAAACACTCTCCCCACATCTCAGTCAAATAAATACCTTTGATTCCCTTAGAAATTACATCGCCTGAGAACTTAGATTGGGAGCTTTGAAATGACATTGCTCCCACCCACCGCGCTCGGCAGCACGTTAATTTCTATGGGAATACTTCACACAAAACACTCTCCCCACATCTCAGTCAAATAAATGCCTTTCATTCCCTTAGAAATTACATCGCCTGAGAACTTAGATTGGGAGCTTTGAAATGACATTGCTCCCACCCACCGCGCTCGGCAGCACGTTAATTTCTATGGGAATACTTCACACAAAACACCCTCCCCACATCTCAGTCAAATAAATACCTTTCATTCCCTTAGAAATTACATCGCCTGAGACCTTGGATTGGGATCTTTAAAATGCCATTGATCCCACCCACCGCGCTCGGCAGCACGTTAATTTCTATGGGAATACTTCACACAAAACACCCTCCCCACATCTCAGTCAAATAAATACCTTTCATTCCCTTAGAAATTACATCGCCTGAGAACTTAGATTGGGAGCTTTGAAATGACATTGCTCCCACCCAACGAGCTCGGCAGCACGTTAATTTCTATGGGAATACTTCACACAAAACACCCTCCCCACATCTCAGTCAAATAAATACCTTTCATTCTCTTAGAAATTACATCGCCTGAGAACTTGGATTGGGAGCTTTGAAATGACATTGCTCCCACCCACCGCGCTCGGCAGCACGTTAATTTCTATGGGAATACTTCACACAAAACACTCTCCCCACATCTCAGTCAAATAAATACCTTTCATTCCCTTAGAAATTACATCGCCTGAGAACTTGGATTGGAAGCTTTAAAATGACATTGCTCCCACCCAACGCGATCGGCAGCACGTTAATTTCTATGGGAATACTTCACACAAAGCACTCGCCCCACATCTAAGTCAAATAAATACCTTTCATTCCCTTAGAAATTACATCGCCTGAGAACTTGGATTGGGAGCTTTGAAATGGCATTGCTCCCACCCACCGCGCTCGGCAGCACGTTAATTTCTATGGAATACTTCACACAAAACACTCTCCCCACATCTCAGTCAAATAAATACCTTTCATTCCCTTAGAAATTACATCGCCTGAGAACTTGGATTGGGAGCTTTGAAATGACATTGCTCCCACCCACCGCGCTCAGCAGCACGTTAATTTCTATGGGAATACTTCACACAAAACACTCTCCCCACATCTCAGTCAAATAAATACCTTTCATTCCCTTAGAAATTACATCGCCTGAGAACTTGGATTGGGAGCTTTGAAATGACATTGCTCCCACCCACCGCTCTCGGCAGCACGTTAATTTCTATGGGAATACTTCACACAAAACACTCTCCCCACATCTCAGTCAAATAAATACCTTTCATTCCCTTAGAAATTACATCGCCTGAGAACTTGGATTGGGAGCTTTGAAATGACATTGCTCCCACCCACCGCGCTCGGCAGCACGTTAATTTCTATGGGAATACTTCACACAAAACACTCTCCCCACATCTCAGTCAAATAAATACCTTTCATTCCCTTAGAAATTACATCGCCTGAAACCTTGGATTGGGATCTTTGAAATGCCATTGATCCCACCCACCGCGCTCGGCAGCACGTTAATTTCTATGGGAATACTTCACACAAAACACTCTCCCCACATCTCAGTCAAATAAATGCCTTTCATTCCCTTAGAAATTTGATCGCCTGAGAACTTAGATTGGGAGCTTTGAAATGACATTGCTCCCACCCACCGCGCTCGGCAGCACGTTAATTTCTATGGGAATACTTCACACAAAACACTCTCCCCACATCTCAGTCAAATAAATACCTTTCATTCCCTTAGAAATTACATCGCCTGAGACCTTGGATTGGGATCTTTGAAATGCCATTGATCCCACCCACCGCGTTCGGCAGCACGTTAATTTCTATGGGAATACTTCACACAAAACACCCTCCCCACATCTCAGTCAAATAAATACCTTTCATTCCCTTAGAAATTACATCGCCTGAGAACTTGGATTGGGAGCTTTGAAATGACATTGCTCCCACCCACCGCGCTCGGCAGCACGTTAATTTCTATGGGAATACTTCACACAAAACACCCACCCCACATCTCAGTCAAATAAATACCTTTCATTCCCTTAGAAATTACATCGCCTGAGAACATGGATTGGGAGCTTTGAAATGACATTGCTCCCACCCACCGCGCTCGGCAGCACGTTAATTTCTATGGGAATACTTCACACAAAACACTCTCCCCACATCTCAGTCAAATAAATACCTTTGATTCCCTTAGAAATTACATCGCCTGAGAACTTAGATTGGGAGCTTTGAAATGACATTGCTCCCACCCACCGCGCTCGGCAGCACGTTAATTTCTATGGGAATACTTCACACAAAACACCCTCCCCACATCTCAGTCAAATAAATACCTTTCATTCCCTTAGAAATTACATCGCCTGAGACCTTGGATTGGGATCTTTGAAATGCCATTGATCCCACCCACCGCGCTCGGCAGCACGTTATTTCTATGGGAATACTTCACACAAAACACTCTCCCCACATCTCAGTCAAATTAATGCCTTTCATTCCCTTAGAAATTACATCGCCTGAGACCTTGGATTGGGATCTTTGAAATGCCATTGATCCCACCCACCGCGCTCGGCAGCACGTTAATTTCTATGGGAATACTTCACACAAAACACTCTCCCCACATCTCAGTCAAATAAATACCTTTCATTCCCTTAGAAATTACATCGCCTGAGACCTTGGATTGGGATCTTTGAAATGCCATTGATCCCACCCACCGCGCTCGGCAGCACGTTAATTTCTATGGGAATACTTCACACAAAACACTCTCCCCACATCTCAGTCAAATAAATGCCTTTCATTCCCTTAGAAATTTGATCGCCTGAGAACTTAGATTGGGAGCTTTGAAATGACATTGCTCCCACCCACCGCGCTCGGCAGCACGTTAATTTCTATGGGAATACTTCACACAAAACACCCTCCCCACATCTCAGTCAAATAAATTCCTTTCATTCCCTTAGAAATTACATCGCCTGAGACCTTGGATTGGGATCTTTGAAATGCCATTGATCCCACCCACCGCGCTCGGCAGCACGTTAATTTCTATGGGAATACTTCACACAAAACACCCTCCCCACATCTCAGTCAAATAAATACCTTTCATTCCCTTAGAAATTACATCGCCTGAGAACTTGGATTGGGAGCTTTGAAATGACATTGCTCCCACCCACCGCGCTCGGCAGCACGTTAATTTCTATGGGAATACTTCACACAAAACACCCACCCCACATCTCAGTCAAATAAATACCTTTCATTCCCTTAGAAATTACATCGCCTGAGAACTTGGATTGGGAGCTTTGAAATGACATTGCTCCCACCCACCGCGCTCGGCAGCACGTTAATTTCTATGGGAATACTTCACACAAAACACTCTCCCCACATCTCAGTCAAATAAATACCTTTGATTCCCTTAGAAATTACATCGCCTGAGAACTTAGATTGGGAGCTTTGAAATGACATTGCTCCCACCCACCGCGCTCGGCAGCACGTTAATTTCTATGGGAATACTTCACACAAAACACTCTCCCCACATCTCAGTCAAATAAATGCCTTTCATTCCCTTAGAAATTTGATCGCCTGAGAACTTAGATTGGGAGCTTTGAAATGCTATTGATCCCACCCACCGCGCTCGGCAGCACGTTAATTTCTATGGGAATACTTCACACAAAACACCCTCCCCACATCTCAGTCAAATAAATACCTTTCATTCCCTTAGAAATTACATCGCCTGAGACCTTGGATTGGGATCTTTGAAATGCCATTGATCCCACCCACCGCGCTCGGCAGCACGTTATTTCTATGGGAATACTTCACACAAAACACTCTCCCCACATCTCAGTCAAATTAATGCCTTTCATTCCCTTAGAAATTACATCGCCTGAAACCTTGGATTGGGATCTTTGAAATGCCATTGATCCCACCCACCGCGCTCGGCAGCACGTTATTTCTATGGGAATACTTCACACAAAACACTCTCCCCACATCTCAGTCAAATAAATACCTTTCATTCCCTTAGAAATTACATCGCCTGAGACCTTGGATTGGGATCTTTGAAATGCCATTGATCCCACCCACCGCGCTCGGCAGCACGTTAATTTCTATGGGAATACTTCACACAAAACACTCTCCCCACATCTCAGTCAAATAAATGCCTTTCATTCCCTTAGAAATTTGATCGCCTGAGAACTTAGATTGGGAGCTTTGAAATGACATTGCTCCCACCCACCGCGCTCGGCAGCACGTTAATTTCTATGGGAATACTTCACACAAAACACCCTCCCCACATCTCAGTCAAATAAATTCCTTTCATTCCCTTAGAAATTACATCGCCTGAGACCTTGGATTGGGATCTTTGAAATGCCATTGATCCCACCCACCGCGCTCGGCAGCACGTTAATTTCTATGGGAATACTTCACACAAAACACCCTCCCCACATCTCAGTCAAATAAATACCTTTCATTCCCTTAGAAATTACATCGCCTGAGAACTTGGATTGGGAGCTTTGAAATGACATTGCTCCCACCCACCGCGCTCGGCAGCACGTTAATTTCTATGGGAATACTTCACACAAAACACCCACCCCACATCTCAGTCAAATAAATACCTTTCATTCCCTTAGAAATTACATCGCCTGAGAACTTGGATTGGGAGCTTTGAAATGACATTGCTCCCACCCACCGCGCTCGGCAGCACGTTAATTTCTATGGGAATACTTCACACAAAACACTCTCCCCACATCTCAGTCAAATAAATACCTTTCATTCCCTTAGAAATTACATCGCCTGAGAACTTAGATTGGGAGCTTTGAAATGACATTGCTCCCACCCACCGCGCTCGGCAGCACGTTAATTTCTATGGGAATACTTCACACAAAACACTCTCCCCACATCTCAGTCAAATAAATGCCTTTCATTCCCTTAGAAATTACATCGCCTGAGAACTTAGATTGGGAGCTTTGAAATGACATTGCTCCCACCCACCGCGCTCGGCAGCACGTTAATTTCTATGGGAATACTTCACACAAAACACCCTCCCCACATCTCAGTCAAATAAATACCTTTCATTCCCTTAGAAATTACATCGCCTGAGACCTTGGATTGGGATCTTTGAAATGCCATTGATCCCACCCACCGCGCTCGGCAGCACGTTAATTTCTATGGGAATACTTCACACAAAACACCCTCCCCACATCTCAGTCAAATAAATACCTTTCATTCCCTTAGAAATTACATCGCCTGAGAACTTAGATTGGGAGCTTTGAAATGACATTGCTCCCACCCAACGAGCTCGGCAGCACGTTAATTTCTATGGGAATACTTCACACAAAACACCCTCCCCACATCTCAGTCAAATAAATACCTTTCATTCTCTTAGAAATTACATCGCCTGAGAACTTGGATTGGGAGCTTTGAAATGACATTGCTCCCACCCACCGCGCTCGGCAGCACGTTAATTTCTATGGGAATACTTCACACAAAACACTCTCCCCACATCTCAGTCAAATAAATACCTTTCATTCCCTTAGAAATTACATCGCCTGAGAACTTGGATTGGAAGCTTTAAAATGACATTGCTCCCACCCAACGCGATCGGCAGCACGTTAATTTCTATGGGAATACTTCACACAAAGCACTCTCCCCACATCTAAGTCAAATAAATACCTTTCATTCCCTTAGAAATTACATCGCCTGAGAACTTGGATTGGGAGCTTTGAAATGGCATTGCTCCCACCCACCGCGCTCGGCAGCACGTTAATTTCTATGGAATACTTCACACAAAACACTCTCCCCACATCTCAGTCAAATAAATACCTTTCATTCCCTTAGAAATTACATCGCCTGAGAACTTGGATTGGGAGCTTTGAAATGACATTGCTCCCACCCACCGCGCTCAGCAGCACGTTAATTTCTATGGGAATACTTCACACAAAACACTCTCCCCACATCTCAGTCAAATAAATACCTTTCATTCCCTTAGAAATTACATCGCCTGAGAACTTGGATTGGGAGCTTTGAAATGACATTGCTCCCACCCACCGCTCTCGGCAGCACGTTAATTTCTATGGGAATACTTCACACAAAACACTCTCCCCACATCTCAGTCAAATAAATACCTTTCATTCCCTTAGAAATTACATCGCCTGAGAACTTGGATTGGGAGCTTTGAAATGACATTGCTCCCACCCACCGCGCTCGGCAGCACGTTAATTTCTATGGGAATACTTCACACAAAACACTCTCCCCACATCTCAGTCAAATAAATACCTTTCATTCCCTTAGAAATTACATCGCCTGAGAACTTGGATTGGAAGCTTTGAAATGACATTGCTCCCACCCAACGCGATCGGCAGCACGTTAATTTCTATGGGAATACTTCACACAAAGCACTCTCCCCACATCTAAGTCAAATAAATACCTTTCATTCCCTTAGAAATTACATCGCCTGAGAACTTGGTTTGGGAGCTTTGAAATGGCATTGCTCCCACCCACCGCGCTCGGCAGCACGTTAATTTCTATGGAATACTTCACACAAAACACTCTCCCCACATCTCAGTCAAATAAATACCTTTCATTCCCTTAGAAATTACATCGCCTGAGAACTTGGATTGGGAGCTTTGAAATGACATTGCTCCCACCCACCGCGCTCAGCAGCACGTTAATTTCTATGGGAATACTTCACACAAAACACTCTCCCCACATCTCAGTCAAATAAATACCTTTCATTCCCTTAGAAATTACATCGCCTGAGAACTTGGATTGGGAGCTTTGAAATGACATTGCTCCCACCCACCGCTCTCGGCAGCACGTTAATTTCTATGGGAATACTTCACACAAAACACTCTCCCCACATCTCAGTCAAATAAATACCTTTCATTCCCTTAGAAATTACATCGCCTGAGAACTTGGATTGGGAGCTTTGAAATGACATTGCTCCCACCCACCGCGTTCGGCAGCACGTTAATTTCTATGGGAATACTTCACACAAAACACTCTCCCCACATCTCAGTCAAATAAATACCTTTCATTCCCTTAGAAATTACATCGCCTGAGAACTTAGATTGGGAGCTTTGAAATGACATTGCTCCCACCCACCGCGCTCGGCAGCACGTTAATTTCTATGGGAATACTTCACACAAAACACTCTCCCCACATCTCAGTCAAATAAATACCTTTCATTCCCTTAGAAATAACATCGCCGTAGAACTTGGATTGGGAGCTTTGAAATAACATTGCTCCCACCCACCGCGCTCGGCAGCACGTTAATTTCTATGGAATACTTCACACAAAACACTCTCCCCACATCTCAGTCAAATAAATACCTTTCATTCCCTTAGAAATTACATCGCCTGAGAACTTAGATTGGGAGCTTTGAAATGACATTGCTCCCACCCACCGCTCTCGGCAGCACGTTAATTTCTATGGGAATACTTCACACAAAACACCCTCCCCACATCTCAGTCAAATAAATACCTTTCATTCCCTTAGAAATTACATCGCCTGACAACTTAGATTGGGAGCTTTGAAATGACATTGCTCCCACCCACCGAGCTCGGCAGCACGTTAGTTTCTATGGGAATACTTCACACAAAACACCCTCCCCACATCTCAGTCAAATAAATACCTTTCATTCTCTTAGAAATTACATCGCCTGAGAACTTGGATTGGGAGCTTTGAAATGGCATTGCTCCCACCCACCGCGCTCGGCAGCACGTTAATTTCTATGGAATACTTCACACAAAACACCCACCCCACATCTCAGTCAAATAAATACCTTTCATTCCCTTAGAAATTACATCGCCTGAGAACTTGGATTGGGAGCTTTGAAATGACATTGCTCCCACCCACCGCGCTCGGCAACACGTTAATTTCTATGGCAATACTTCACACAAAACACTCTCCCCACATCTCAGTCAAATAAATACCTTTCATTCCCTTAGAAATTACATCGCCTGAGAACTTGGATTGGAAGCTTTGAAATGACATTGCTCCCACCCACCGCGCTCGGCAGCACGTTAATTTCTATGGGAATACTTCACACAAAACACTCTCCCCACATCTCAGTCAAATAAATACCTTTCATTCCCTTAGAAATTACATCGCCTGAGAACTTGGATTGGGAGCTTTGAAATGACATTGCTCCCACCCACCGCGCTCGGTAGCACGTTAATTTCTATGGGAATACTTCACACAAAGCACTCTCCCCACATCTCAGTCAAATAAATACCTTTCATTCCCTTAGAAATTACATCGCCTGAGAACTTGGATTGGGAGCTTTGAAATGACATTGCTCCCACCCACCGCGCTCGGCAGCACGTTAATTTCTATGGGAATACTTCACACAAAACACTGTCCCCACATCTCAGTCAAATAAATACCTTTCATTCCCTTAGAAATTACATCGCCTGAGAACTTGGATTGGGAGCTTTGAAATGGCATTGCTCCCACCCACCGCGCTCGGCAGCACGTTAATTTCTATGGAATACTTCACACAAAACACCCACCCCACATCTCAGTCAAATAAATACCTTTCATTCCCTTAGAAATTACATCGCCTGAGAACTTGGATTGGGAGCTTTGAAATGACATTGCTCCCACCCACCGCGCTCGGCAACACGTTAATTTCTATGGCAATACTTCACACAAAACACTCTCCCCACATCTCAGTCAAATAAATACCTTTCATTCCCTTAGAAATTACATCGCCTGAGAACTTGGATTGGAAGCTTTGAAATGACATTGCTCCCACCCACCGCGCTCGGCAGCACGTTAATTTCTATGGGAATACTTCACACAAAACACTCTCCCCACATCTCAGTCAAATAAATACCTTTCATTCCCTTAGAAATTACATCGCCTGAGAACTTGGATTGGGAGCTTTGAAATGACATTGCTCCCACCCACCGCGCTCGGTAGCACGTTAATTTCTATGGGAATACTTCACACAAAGCACTCTCCCCACATCTCAGTCAAATAAATACCTTTCATTCCCTTAGAAATTACATCGCCTGAGAACTTGGATTGGGAGCTTTGAAATGACATTGCTCCCACCCACCGCGCTCGGCAGCACGTTAATTTCTATGGAATACTTCACACAAAACACTCTCCCCACATCTCAGTCAAATAAATACCTTTCATTCCCTTAGAAATTACATCGCCTGAGAACTTGGATTTGGAGCTTTGAAATGACATTGCTCCCACCCACCGCGCTCGGCAGCACGTTTATTTCTATGGGAATACTTCACACAAAACACTCTCCCCACATCTCAGTCAAATAAATACCTTTCATTCCCTTAGAAATTACATCGCCTGAGAACTTGGATTGGGAGCTTTGAAATGACATTGCTCCCACCCACCGCGCTCGGCAGCACGTTAATTTCTATGGGAATACTTCACACAAAACACTCTCCCCACATCTCAGTCAAATAAATACCTTTCATTCCCTTAGAAATTACATCGCCTGAGAACTTGGATTGGGAGCTTTGAAATGACATTGCTCCCACCCACCGCGCTCGGCAGCACGTTAATTTCTATGGGAATAGTTCACACAAAACACTCTCCCCACATCTCCGTCAAATAAATACCTTTCATTCCCTTAGAAATTACATCGTCTGAGAACTTGGATTGGGAGCTTTGAAATGACATTGCTCCCACCCACCGCGCTCGGCAGCACGTTAATTTCTATGGGAATACTTCACACAAAACACTCTCCCCACATCTC